>VZRW01000762.1:261971-349656 GCA_013398125.1 Aegotheles bennettii
CGGGTGTCCTTCCTGCTTCTCCTGCTGAAAGCCCCCCTCCCCTTTTATTTTTGCCCATGACAGCGTGACCTTGCCCATGAAACAGGGCTGATGCTGAGAAATCCGTAAATGGCGGAAAACATCGATTTTTCTTATTTTTTTTTTTGTTCTAAAAGGAGCTGTAGTGGAAGGTGGTGTTTGCTCTCCATGAACGCCTTCTGAAATGCTTTTTATTCTTGCATGCTTTCTAAACAAAGCTTCTCGCCCCGAAATCACGCCTTGACCAAGTGCCTGGTGCAAACTCCAGCACCCCGCGGGTCCTGACAGGAGATGTATTTTTAGGTCTCTGCAGATCTGTGGCTTTTGCCTCCGCCGTGGCTGGGACCGTTTGCCAGGAGTGACTGTAAGCATGTGTGTACGGCGCTGAGAGGATGGATCTCTGGCGTAGGGCCCTCCTGGCTGTAATTGTCATTCTTTTCTCCGTTGTGAGCGTTTCTTTTTCGGGGCCAAGCAGAGCAATTGCAAAATTCATAAGACACCTTTGCACAGAGCGAGGCCCTCAGCCAAAAGCTCGCCTGTTACTGCCCCGATTTAAAGAAGCTGAGCTTGATTAGTGCCTATTGATCTAATTTTGGGCCTAGGTTCTTCAGCTTGCAACATGTTTCCACATACCTGATTTACACATTGTTGGCAAAACAGTGTTTTTGTTGAGTTTTCTATCTGGTTGATAAAAAACAGCCTGAAAAACAGGCTGCTGTGTCTGCCTCCTTGCGAGCCGTAACGTTCCTAGCCTTACAGTAAAAGGCAATGAGGTAATTTCTGTGTGAGTGCCTGTTTCAGAAAACACGGACATGCAAATATGGATCTTCCAAATCCTAGGAGCTGGAAATGAAATCTGACCTCCAAGGATAAAAGAGCTGAAGTGTTGTGATTAATTCCTTTCTGTTGTAACCGGAGTCATGTAATCTGGAGGGAAATCACTCAAGTGACAATCAATTTACAGTGTTCAGTTTATACAGCTAAACATCTCAAGGCGGGTTCTGTTACACTGGTTGAAAATTAAATAATGCTTGAGTTAGCAGACACTCCTGTTGAAATCGAAGGATCGCACGCGGCATAACGTGTTGCTCGAATAAAGAAGGATATTGGAATCTACTCCTGAGTGTTGCTTTTTGTCATGAGAAAGTCATTAAGAATGAGCTTTGTTTTTACAGTAACTTCATTCATGCCAACACCACCCCTAGTAAATATTTATTCAAGGGATTTAACATCTTTGTTTTTGCTGTTAAGAGATCAAAATGTTGGCATGAAGGCAGACTAAGTAAACATAATCGTATGGACCGTTGATTGGTTGTATTATAAAAATGGTTTGCCAAAATCCACAGTAGAATGCCTCTCGTGCTGCAAGATATGTTTCTTATCAGTGCTGTGCTTTCACCGTGTGTCTCCTTGATAGTACGAACTTTATGTTAATCCTTAAGGGAGGTGTGTGTGTTTCACTGGAAACCAGCAGATCCTGACTGTATTGATTGACAAGACAGAACTTACTGTACATTATGTTTATTTTTATAGCAAGGAATAAGCTAGAACAGGAAATGTACTGCCTTAAAATGAAACTATAGAGCTTCTCTGATTATTTTTCTTGTAAGTAACAAAATAGCAGAAGACCAGTGGCAAAGTTATTCTAAATGTCCCAAGGTTTCCTCTTTTCACTGAATTTGTAAGCCACAGCCCTTGTGATCTTTCACTGGGGATGCTGAATAAGCCTTCTCAGACACCTATTTTCCTCCAAGTTCTTCATATGCATTTGATTTTTCTTTCTTTCTAGGGGGAGCTGGAAAAACTAAATCAATCTACAGATGATATCAATCGCAGAGAGACGGAGCTAGAGGTACAGAAATCGTCCTTGCATTTTCCTTTTGTGCATGTTGGATTTTGTGAGCAACAGAACAGTATTTCTGAGTAGGTTCCCTCCTCAGTTGTGCCATCCTGAATGGTAATTTGGCAGCAAGTCTGGTGATGATTTTTTAAAGGTGTGAACTGAGCTAACAGCTGGAACAGAAAGGCAGAAGGTAGAGGGATGCTGGCAGTGTAAAAACCCTACGTGGAGAACCCCTCCCCCACTGCCAAACCCTATTTTTAGGTTTTGAAACTAAACTTAGACAAGTTCTGTTTTTACAAGTCACTGTTCTGGGGTTGCGTTTTTGTGATTATAGACAGTGAAAGTTTATTTGGTTAAGAGGTCTTTGCCATACAATCACCTGCCAGGATCTCCTTGGTGGCTGTTTTTTTTTTAGCTTATTAGTTATGCATTTTTTGTCATTACTTTCTCCGTAAGGAAATTAATGAAGGAAAGTTGAAGGAGTTGAAGGGAAGGACTTCTTAGTTGGAAAAAAAGGTTTTCTTGGACACTTAAAAATATAATAGGAAGTTCTGAAGAAAGTGTTTCTAAAGTTCCAAATTGGAGCTTCAGCTACTCGGTAGTTATTCTGGAAGGCTCAGTTATTGATCTAATCACAAATCAAAGCAAACTGTCCTACTTGTGTGTCTAAATTTTCTTTAGTTAACTGCAAAACAAAGAAGACAAAGCCAGTGGAGGTCTAAGATGAATATGCTGCTAAAGGAAAACTGGCATAAAATCCTACTTTGCATCCTAAATAATTTTGATAATATTGTAATATTTTGAATACTGTATCAAAACACGCTGAGATTGCAGTGATGAACATACTCTGAAAGTACATCTGTAGATCTCTATTCTTCTTCAAAATGTCAAAGTCCATGTTGACTTTTTTTTCTTGTATGTGTGTTTTCATGAGGTGGGTACCTGGAGCATGTAATCATTCCTGGTAGTGTTTTAGAATACTGGGTTAACTACTGTGTGCACTGGACAGAATATAGGGTTATGAACTTCTTTGGAAACAAAGCAGCCTTCTCATGTGGCTATTTTCTTCTCCCTACTTGTTTGCATTTTTTGTGCTTTGTGGCATGTAGATCATGAATTTATTGGCAAATAAACTTAGGGGAATGGAGGACTATTTGTTATGCAAAATTAAACTGTATTTCAGCTGTGAAAACTGTTCAGTGTCACTAGCTTGATTTAAATTTTATGAGTGAACTTTAACAATCAGTATGCTAGTCTGCAACAGTACCAATTAAATGGACTTCAGGACTCCTTATACACATATACTGAAAAAAATATCATTGTATGTATCTTTTCAGTCTCCTTATTTCATGCTGAGGTACTGAAATTGAAAGATGGTGCTATGGATAGTTGCCTGGATTTCGGTAATCTTGTCATAACCTTGCACTGAGGACATATTATGAAGCAGATAGAATAGTAATAATCATGCAAATGCGTACTCATGAAATAAGTCCCAATGACTTAAGATGGGGTTTTACAGCTTGATTAAAATTATTCATGTGTTCAAGTGTTTGCAGAGCCTGGAGATTTGCAACTACTGTGTGTGTGTGACACATGCTGAGCTCTAAGGGCTGAAAGGCTCTTGGATATATCATTGTAAATGAGAGCAGTGTTTCTGCACTAGGTTGATCATACATTGTTGCTTACTTTACTTGGCCTAAGAATGTCAGATAGTGCAGAGAATGATTATATGATGCTTTCTGCCTCCATGTCATCGAATGTTTACTGCAGATCTGTCTGCAGGACTTTCTGTAAGCAGTGTTTGATGGAATTAAGTTGAAATATCATCAGTAGTATGCTTTCATGAGATGTTTCCTCTTTGCTTTTCATCCAAAAATATTACTGAATTGAAGCCAGTTTGTGGTATCATGCAACTGCATAATTTTTAATCCGGAAAGATTTTCATTACTTTTGATCTGCTTAAATTTTGAGGACAAACACAGTTGTATGATGTAAGCAAGGCTTAATTTATATACATGTTGATAAATGCATTTTAAATGAACTTAAGACCCTTCTAGAGGAAAGATATTACGAAAAGAACACTTGTGGTTAGAAGAAAATCCCTGCATTCATACTCTGGAGAAGAAAAGAAAGCTTTGCCAAGCAGCCTATAGGATAAATCCAGAGTTTGGAAGGAGGAGTTCAGAACTGGGATCATTCTGCTTCAAAGTCTTCCAAAATCCTTGAATCTGCTGAAAATGTGGTCTTCTGGGGGGACCATGCTGTTTGCCTTGGAAGATTTACTGGTTTGGCTGGTACTACCTGCTTTGAGTCCCTCTTGCTACCCATTCCTCATTTGTGGTGGTGCTGCTATTGCAAGGTATTTCATTAGAAGAAAGATGTGGGTTTTTTTTAACCAGACAATGGAGTAACATTTGTCCCATTCTTGTATTATTATTTTCTTCATCTTTTCAATATCTGATCATATTGACTTTAATGGGAGCATCCTATCGTTAGGGGATTTACAGCACAAGATGCTGATTGCCAGCTTCCTGTAGCATTACTCTGTGGTCCATACATTCCCACTGTTGAATTTTTCCCCTGAATAATCTAAGAAAGCAAAGGGAGCGTTTGAGTAGAAGGTGTATTTCTTTGAAGGAAGTTCGGAAAAAGACACCCATGTTTTTATGACTTGATGTACTCTCTGATAAACAGGAAGAGTAACCTTGTGGTATTTAAGTACTGTGAGTCTGTTCTGGGCTTCCTGTAGGTTTGCACGAGTTGATCTAAATGGGACCACTGGCCATCTTCAGTCCCCATCAACTGCAAAAAAAGGCTGTAGGTTTTAAATGCTTCTAAACCCTATGCTTTTGTTTTTGCTGTGCCTCAGGTCTACATCTGCAAAACACAAGTAAAAATGCTGCTTTTCCTGATGGAAATGTTTCGGGGCTGAAATCAGGAGAGACTTCTAGGATTTTGAGACTCTGCTCTCTTGATGTTGCCACAGACATGTCCGTGTTTGAACGATGTAGGAAATACTGGCTTTTGCTGCTCACAGAGATGGTAAAATGGGGAATTCTGTTGATCAGCCTGCCATTTTTAATTTTTTTATTTTAAGTTCTGCACCCAAACAGCCATGCAATCTGTTTTAAGTTGATCAGCCTGCCTTTTTTAAATCTTAGTTTAAAATAAGTTCTGCACCCAAACCACCTGTGAGAGGGGGGGATTTACACACGTGGCATGATTTGAACAGATACGTTTAAGTTTGCTACATCTATTCTTTTACTTGATATAAGGACTCATTTTTTGCTCTTTTAACCTTTCCTATTAAACCCTGGAGAAGTATCCTGACCTGCTGGTGCTTACAGCCTGTTCAGGAGTTTTGGAGCTGCTAAAGGGCACTGAGTGACTGGTAGTTATATGTTGCGTTAATGTATTGCCTGTTAATGAATCTTTGATTAGGCTTGATTTAAAATCCATAATGCTGCTCATACTAAGTGCAACACTGAGCATTACTGACACAGCAAAAGGATGATAAGGGTCCTCCAAGGGATTTAACACTTGGCTTCACTAACGTCCCTGTTTATATTTGAAATGCCTGTGGAGAGATGGGGGGAAACATCTTGTAGCGGAATACAAGAATGTTTTGGCCAAATGCAAGTTACAGTGACGCCTTGCTATTTGAGCTTTTTTCCTGTTTATTGGAAATGCATCTCCATCTGAACTCGCATTGGGGCTTGTAAATGTACTTAACAAATGTGCATGGCTTGCCTGTCCAGCTAACTCACAGGCATCTTTGGCTCCTGAAAGTACAATTCAGATGTAACAAATTCACACAGGGACCCTCTGGCAGTGTTGTGGGGAGGGGAAATACAACACATACCATTAAAATTACCACTGGAATCCCAGCTATCCCAAATGTGGTTTTTGTTAGAGTTTTTGTGTTGCTGGAGCTACGAGCTTGCCAATGTTTGTTAAGGGGAGATGACTGCACATGAAAACTAGAGCTGAACAGTGCTGCTTTCAGCCATGCTTGTTATAAGTAGGGTTTGGTTAGGATCCTTCTTGTATGCTGACCTGGATCCTCTAGTCCTGATGTGCAAGACTTTGTGTTGCTTTTAGTCCTGGATTTATCCCAAAGGTCGCCCTGGGTTGATGTTGGATAGAGTCAGAGGAAAGGGGTGTGTCAGCTGTGGTGCTCTTTCACTTCTGAGCCTAGTCAGCATTTGAACCCTTCTCAGAAGAGGAAGGGCTGCTTTATTATGAGTTGCTCTTCTTACTTCCTCACTGAAATACTTGGTTTTGGGGTAAAGGTCAAGCTTTTGACCCTGTCACGCACAAGAATTTTAAGTAGACTTTAAAAAAAACCAATTCTCAATCTTTTAATTTTTGGGAAAATGGCCTGTCAGTGGCAGGAATTTCATTCTGAGCATGCCTGCTTGGCCTGGGGAAACGTCGCACTGTAGAAACATCTGCCACCTTACCAGCATCCCTTTGCAGCATTTTCCAGTGTCCAGGAAAGAGTACACAGATAAGGGAAAAGCAGCTCACTGTCTGGTGTTCCTGCTGTTTTTTGGAGGGTGATACACGTGCATGATGGATTTCTCCAGCACTAGCAGGACAAATCTTTCCATGTCTCTTTATAATCTACTTGTTTCCATAGGAAATGGCTCCTGCATGGGGATTTCTTGTTGTTTTGCCTTCTGCTTTCATCCATGAATGAATAAGGAAAGGCTCCTTCCTCTGCTATGGCTCTGGAAAGATTTTGTCACCCGAGCGAGTCAAAGGGCTTTACTTGGTTCATGTTCTTGAAGCAGAGATGGGTTTCTAGCCTAGGGGAGGGAGGAAGGGTTAGGCAGAGAAATCTTGTGCTTTCCCCTGCCTGCTTTTTTCTCCCATCTTCTAGGAGGACTAAAAATGCCAGTGTATTTGTAGTCAGACTGTAACTGTCTGCAAGCAGAAGGTTAGAGCAACTTCCAAATACCAATTTTTCTTGTTCTTAGATGGCAAATTAGTAGCTGTGTGGGAATAAAAGACTTTCCCCCATGCTTAAAAATTAAGTGAAGTGTTAATCCCTCTTTGCCACTTCTTTTTAAGATTTGGTGGTCAGTCTGGTTTCTTTGAACTGCTCAGGCACCAAATAGATGTTAAAAATGTCATGCTCTAAGGTAGATTTCTGAGCACATGATTGTGCATCTATTTGGCATGTATGTAATCAGGAAGCTTACCTGCTTTCACACTTGGACATGGTTTGTACTGATGCTATCTTAACTCGGAAATGAGCTTTTGCAGCTGGTAGGTCTCTGTAGCAGAGAAAGATAGGTAAGGATACTGTCTGCCTCTTGGAAATAGATGAAGCCTGTCTCTCAGCAATTTCATTTCCCATGCACCTCTCATGCTGGTTTAATGGGTTGTTGTAAGTTCTGCACACCAAATTGTCAAAAAGTTCATAGGACAACCTTTGTAAGTAAAATTTAGATGTGCATGGTACTAAAATGCTTCATACTCAGTTGATGTGTTAGCTTTAAAAAGAAAATTGTTTGAAAATACACACTTCATTTGATGGGCAGAAATAGTTATTTGCCCATCATCTGGCATCTAACACCAGCTCATCACCATCACTCATGAGAAAGAAAAACAAGCATGCTTTATTCTCCAACAGGAGCAGTGTAAGTGTCAAATTGTATTTGAGGTTTTTTTCCACATTTGAGGGTGGATCTCCAAAATGCTGTTGCGTGGATGCCTGTCATTAAGTGTGGCCCCTCTTTTGATGCAGTAGCAGATAGGTGCTCAACAGCAGGTTACTGGAAGCAAAGTCTGCTGTCAATAATGAACTACTGAAGCAAAAGCGTATATGGTGTAGAAGTCTGGCATGCTCCCTAAACCTGTCCTTGTGAAATCTGTCATTTGGGAGAAAAGTGCTAAGGATTTTCAGGAAGAAAGTTGATGAGAGTGGAGCAGTAGAGCTTGCAGCTGTAGAACAAGATGTTGAGAGGTAAACTGCAGCTGTTCATGTGATGCAGAGTGCTGTGTCTGCTAGAGTGGGTGTGTGACACACCTGGCTAGTGAGAGTCTGCTTATTAAGACTGTAACTTAAGTGAGAAGTTTTGACTGCTATTTTTTTTTTCACCTGTTGACATACATTGAGGGTAAAGTGCTGTAATCAACTTTTGTCTGGCTTTAAAAAGGTTTATCATCATCTCCTTTGAGCAAGCAGGAGGGAGAAAACGTTGGAAATGTTAGCCAGTGAGCTTTCAGTATCATCTTCTCTTTGCAAAATCAATAACGAGGTGTTCTCAAGTGATCATGGAAGATTATGAGTAGAGGGGAAAACGTGCTTTTCAAATATTGTCTCTGGGTGTTTGAGATGTCTTTTATCAGTTGCATTGCTTCTGTTACAGTTTATTTGGTCTATGTGCCACAGGTTTGGCCAGTAATGGGGTGACAGATGCTCCCTGTTATTTCCCCTCCCCCCCCAGTGGAAGACAACAGGGGAATAAGGGAGAGAGACTGTGAGGGTGGGGAAAACTAGAACAGGGTTAAGGAAACAGAAAATAATAACAGTAATAAAGATGGTGAATTATATACAAATATGTAAATATATTCAGATATAGAAATGAATATGCAAACATGGAGAAGAACTGCATGGCCTGTGCTGCGCTGTGTCGGTTTTGCTCATGGCAGCAAGTATCATCTTTTCCTTTCTCTTACCCACGTGTGCTGGGTAGAGGTCTGAATGATGCAAGGGCTTGGCAGTGCAATGGAAATGCTTGCAGGGAGGCACATCCCACCGTAGGGTGTTATAAGTAAGTTGAAGGTGGTGTGGTTGTCTTCCTAACACAGCCGTAAGTCAGCCCTCCTGCTGGGGACCATGGATGAACTGCACTGCTGTGCTGTTCCTGAGCCTCATAAGTTTTTGATGTGAGTGTTCTTACAGAAAACATCGTTAAGAGGATTTATAGCTTTGAACCACTTCATATATGGGTTGCAGTGTCTCACTGGCAGTAACACAGGAAGCCAGACATAGAGCAGGGAATTATATTGATTCCCAAGGTATTGGCTTGACCACAGGCCCATTCTTCCTGTGAGCCACAGGTGCACTTCTCATGTCACATGAGTAGCAAGTGCACCAAGCCCAATGCTTCTGGTGCAATTGCCTTGGTGCTTCTGACCTCCCCAGGTTCAGATGAAGAGTAAAAATAGCGGCTGCACCTGTATTTCTTACTTAAAATTCCCCAGAGGCACCTGCCAGGGGAATTTTGTGCTGTCCCAAGGGTGATGACTTTTACAGATGCTCTGCCAGCACGTGGCAGGAATGACACACTGTGTGCAGCGATGTGTTTGTGACGGGGAGCTGTTGCCCCAGCTCACGGGAGATGTTGCCACAGCAGCCAGATAGGAGCCACGATCACTGTGACCATGGGAGCTGAATTGGTTTGGATGGAGGAGGCTGGGACGTGTGAATGCATGGGGTTGCAGCAGGAGCACACACAGTATAGATACACAATGTGGGATTGTTTGCTTTTGTAGTGTATTTGGGGCTCACTGGAGAGTGAAAGTGGCGTGTGTAGTGCAGGAGAGGGCATGGGTTTGGCATTGCCCTTTCTCAGAGACCTCAGCATCTTGTTTCTGTGTCCAAAGGGGATGGCTGGAAACCTTTGGTAGGAGGACTGATCCCAGCAGAATACCAGCATCTGCTTATTCTCTCATGCAGAAGGTGGTGAAGCCTGCAGGCTTCTGTTCCTGTTAGTCAGGAGCCTGAGAATAAATGTCATTTAAAAGAAGTCATGTGATAGATGGCACGGGTATAAAGTCCTGGGGTGTTTTGGGTTTCATTATTGTTCTTCACTGCAAAAAAATTAGGATGGTTGGACCCAAGTAAAGCCTCAAAGTAGGAAGCAGGCATCTTTTGGGGAAAACGATAATCTGGAAGTTCACACCAGTATATTCTTCAGCTGAAGTTCCCTACGCTGTGTAACCAGCCACGGTGTGAACTGGGGCTGTGCTCCTGGATAAACCTGAGCTTAACCATTTGCAAGACCTGTGCCTCAGGTGTCGGTTACAGGATTAGTTACAGTTTAGTACTTTGTATTTGTCTCATCTGAGTTGGTGGGAGGTGAGTGGGTACAGAAGTTGCTGTTAATTTATCTGCTCTGTCCTTGGTGTTTTTTGGTTTGTTTGGTTTTTTTTCTTTTTGAACCTTCAGGTGGAGAGCAGCCCTCTTTTTCCTGTTGGATAAGAATGTACATAGTTATTACATGAATAAATTTGGCGTAGGTCTCTAAGCACAGATTTGGTAGTAAAGGTTACTTTGTTCCAAGTGCTTAGCTTATAAACATGGAAACTGGATTTTTTGGTGAATCTCTGCATAGGGCTTTTTTTACCTTTATGTTTTCCTTTAACTATTTGCTTTCCACTGCTAGTATGCTAATATGCAGCTTTCACAAAGAAAGTGAAAAACAAACCTTCAGGCTCACTCATTTAGAAATAAGTTTGTAATTTTGTTCCTGCACTTGTAGGAAATATTTTTTTCTTACGTATACTTCAGTACTTAACATTTTTCTTGCAACATAGTCATAGTGCTTGCAGTCTTATTTCAGTTACTTGTGAAGCTTGTTTCGAGCACTGAAGCATATATTGTCCAGTAGTTTAATTGGAAATATGCAAACTCTTCTCACTGAGAAAATCAATGACTCACTACATATTGTTTGAATGATGCATTTCAGGCTTTCACCAAGAAATTAGGTTATTGACTAGACTGGAGTTAATAAAATATAAGTTAATGTGCATTTAATTCTCCATTTTTTTACCTTGTTACCGTTTTGAATACTTCCTTAGAATAAATTGGAGTACCTAAAAAGGAAACAAATAAGCTGAAGTATGTTGCTTTTTTACTGAAAGGTTGGAAGAGATCTGTAAAAAAAGAACGTATTATTGCAGGGTTTTTTTAACTTCTGACACCATAGTGATAGGTTCCAATGTATTTTAGTTCTTCCAGTCAATAAATAGTTATGTATTCTAGAAATCCTCAACAATAATGACAAAAAAACCTCCTGAATTAGAGCACTTCTTCAAGCCAGCTGCTTCCTGATAATCAATGTGTCATTCCAGCAGTCTGCATAAATCCTGCTCTCTAATTAGAATTACAAGGCTTGTCAAGAGCTCACATGGCCCTTCCTCTTTGTCTCCTTAAATCGTGGGCTGGGTCCCAGCCTGAAATTTCATCTCTCTGCAATAATTCCATAGATTTAGAGTCTGTGTTGGATGCTGAGATTGAAATCAGAATCACTTTGCTTGAAGGAAATTTTCAGTGGAGCACAGAAAATATTTTGGTGGCTTCAGCTAATCATGTAAAGGGGACAACTCCTCCAGTTTGGAAGTAGCTGGAATTTACTTTTCTTAAATGTAGTAAATCATAACAATCAAATGAAAAGTAGGTGTCCTTACCCATAGATACAAACCATAGCTGAAAAGATGAACTTTTATGACAGGAAGTCTCACCACAAGGGCCTGGAAGCTTTTTGCTGCTATTGGACTAAGTAGGATGTATTCATGAAAGGAAAGAGCAGCTGACAAAGATATTGACCGGTGTTCAGTATCTTCATCAACGACCTGGATGAGGGTACAGAATGTATCCTCAGCAAGTTTGCTGATGACACTAAACTGGGAGGAGTGGCTGACACACCAGAGGGTTGTGCTGCCATTCAAAGAGACCTTGATAGGCTGGAGAGTTGGGCGGGGAGAAACTTAATGAAATTCAACAAGAGCAAGTGCAGAGTTTTGCATCTGGGGAAGAACAACCCCATGCACCAGTACAGGCTGG
Source organism: Aegotheles bennettii (assembly GCA_013398125.1). NCBI lineage: Eukaryota > Metazoa > Chordata > Aves > Caprimulgiformes > Aegothelidae > Aegotheles > Aegotheles bennettii. The sequence goes on from VZRW01000762.1 coordinate 273,635, forward strand.
GGGCTGTCCTGCTGGAGAGCAGTGTAGGAGAAAGGGACCTGGGGGTCCTGGTGGACAGGAGGATGACCATGAGCCAGCAATGTGCCCTTGTGGCCAAGAAGGCCAATGGCATCCTGGGGTGCATTAGAAGGGGGGTGGTTAGTAGGTCAAGAGAGGTTCTCCTCCCCCTCTATTCTGCCTTGGTGAGGCCACATCTGGAGTATTGTGTCCAGTTCTGGGCCCCACAGTTCAAGAAGGACAGGGAACTGCTTGAGAGAGTCCAGCGCAGAGCCACTAAGATGATTAAGGGAGTGGAACATCTCCCTTATGAGGAAAGGCTGAGGGAGCTGGGTCTCTTTAGCTTGGAGAAAAGGAGACTGAGGGGTGACCTCATCCATGTTTACAAATATGTAAAGGGTGAGGGTCAGGATGATGGAGCAAAGCTTTTTTCAGTGATAACCGATGATAGGACAAGGGGCAATGGTTGTAAACTGGAGCATAGGAGGTTCCATGTGAATATCAGGAGAAACTTTTTCACTGTGCCAGTGACAGAGCACTGGAACAGGCTGCCCAGAGAGGTTGTGGAGTCTCCTTCACTGGAGACATTCAAAACCCGCCTGGATGCGTTCCTGTGTGATGTACTCTAGATGACCCTGCTCTGGCAGGGGGGTTGCACTAGATGATCCTTCGAGGTCCCTTCCAACCCCTAGAATTCTGTGATTCTGTGACTTGAAAATATACCATGTGGGAACTGTCCAATTCTTCCTGCAGACAGCAGATCCCGTCCATCCTCATCAGCACTGTGAAATGATGCTTGGGGGGGGGGAACAGTACTAGGCCTGTGCCCTGCTAAGGTTTAGGAGATGCCAGCTGATTTGCCAGCCTGCTCCAGGGATTTGGCCTGCTAGCTCCATTCTAGCATTTTCTAGGTGAGATGTCTTTGCCATATAACTCCCTCTCAGAACTTGTTGCACTGTTCTTTGTCTCTTCACTGAGTGAGTATTTACAAGCAATTCCCCTCTGAGAAACCCTGCCAGAGGTGGCATCTAGCACAGGCTATTGCAGGCTTTGTATGAAAGCCGTCTCTGACAGACGAAGGTTTGGTGTCCAGGATGCTAGCTTTCCCATGTGGTTCTGGGTTCCTATTACTACCTCTACTGAAAAATCCTGGCTTTGTCCAAATGCCAGTAACAGTTTTGAATGCATCAGCTCACGTGTGAATCTAAAGAGCAACCTGAAGGTAGGAACAAACAGGTAGAAATAAATTTTTACGCTCTAATCTGTCTTTGTCTTTTCTTTCCTTTCTGCAACGTTTTGAAGGATGCACGCCAGAAGTTCCGCTCCGTGCTGGTTGAAGCAACAGTAAAACTGGATGAACTGGTAAAGAAGATTGGAAAAGCTGTAGAAGACTCTAAACCTTACTGGGAAGCTCGGAGGGTAGCCAGACAGGTGAGAACTTTCTGTCTTACAAGCTTGTGCTGGTAGTTGCAGAGCACATACTGATTGCATTGCTTTCCTGCTATTAATAACATCTTTAGCATATGCACTTGGCTGACACTGGTCTATGTCTTGGGTTGCATATCAGCCGTGTGAATCGATGGCAAAAATGTTCTTCACAGCCACAACTGCACATGTTCCTCAAGCCAAGAACAGCTCCAGCAGACACAAGCAATTGATAGCAAAAGACTGTTCTGTTCTTTCATTATAAATGGCCTTTTAGAGCCCTGCTCTTTCCTATCAGTAGTTATAATATTTCAAAATACAGCATAGACTTTTATGTATCTGCTTTTTCTTCTTAAAGCAAAATGCTCAGCAGCTACATGGCTGCAACTGGAGGCTGCTGGAAAAGAGGCTGGAGTGGGGCAGACGCGGGGAAACCTGCAGGGTTCGGTGCTGGTTACGTTGTGCTGAAACAGAATGTGCTCAATGTGGCTCTAAATTGCATTGGTTTGGGGAGAAACTGTACTCTGCTTTCTGTACTGTCTTCAGGACCTTGCCTCCCTTGTCCCAGCTACCACCTGATTATTGATAGGCCTGTGTGGCTGAGGCAGGGAGGGGTGAGGCGTGGAGGTAAGGATATGATCTGCTGGATGCAGGGAAAGCAAGAAAGCTTGTGAGGTGCCAGGCAGCTTCTCACTTCAGGGAAAAAGTAGCTGGGAGTTGAGCGTGTGGTGGCTTAGGCGGTGCTTCTGCTTGGTTCTGTAACAGGGTTTGCTGGTGTTTGAGGCTTTTTGTTTTTTCCCCAAGGGAGGGGAGGCTGTTCCTGGGTGCTACTCATATTTTCTCCTGAGGCAGGGAGAGGCAGAAGTAGAGGAAGAGTTGTCTAATGCTGCTGCTTCTGTGCTTGGCTGGAAGGATATATGGGTGGCACCTGTGGCTCAGTAGCCATGGTGTGATTGTGTTCATTGGGAGAGTGAGAGATGGGGTAGCCTGTGTGAAATACATGAAAATTACAGAATGATTTTGTTTGTAAAAATAGGTAGGAGATGAGGTTGAGGGATGAGAAAAGTAGCATATGCATGTGCCAGAAGGCAGAAAGTAAGCTCTCAGGGTAAGAGAAGGGGGAAAAAGAGAATACATCCTCCTAGAATCATAGAATCATCAAGGTTGGAAGAGACTGTAAAGGTCATCTAGTCCAACCACCTACCTACATCACCACTAACATCACCACTCAACAAGGCACAGGAAAGGGAGGCATGAACACATTCTTCATTACTTTGAAAACTGATGAAGCAGGAATTGTGTTGATGGCATATGACATGCAAGATAATATGTGACCATGTTGATCCTTTAAATTGTATGGCATTGTTTGGAGCTGTTGTCTCAGGCAGTGGGGATGATATGTAGGGGTTATTGGGCTGAATCCTTCAGACTAGAAGCAGCGTAGTGAATAGGTAAACTCTGCTTTGAGATTGCTCACAGGGCCTGTGGTGTGTGCTAGAGATAAACTAGTAGTGACCTGCAGAAAGAGAGGGAGTTAGTAATGAAAGAACAAGGAATTGTTTATATTCTGTTAATTATTATGTGCAATTTACAAAAAAAGTCCCTGAAATCCCACCTCGAATAGGATCTTACATTTTTGTTACTATAAATAGCTATATAAGGCACAGGATGCAGAGGACTTTAATTATTATACGCAGAAAAGCCAATGGTAGAAACGCATACGCTGCAGTACAAAAATAAAATGGATGAATTTGAAGTAACATCAGGCACTGAAAGCAGCAAACTTTGTCCTCTGTCCTGAAAGTGGATTTTTTTTTATTGCTACATCTTTGCTACCCCTGAAATCTATTCAGTCATTCTGGCTCAAAGGTGCTTTATGAGACCACTAAGACAACCAAACCACTGAAGGTCCTTAGATGTGTAGAATTGCTACCCTGCTATTGGGCTTGTTAAAGAGAACCATGTTTTTCTCCCAGTCCATTCTGTCATTGGCTGCTTTAAAAGCTGTTTATCCCAGATCTTCTAGTTTGCTGCTCAATTTTCTTTTATTTTCTTGATAGTATTTTATTTTTTTTTTTTAAAGCAGGGATTCCCCTTCTAACTGTTCATTTCAGTTTTTTCCATGTTGGGTTATGGAGCTGGTCCTGGAACAGAGCTCCTTCTTTGTATCTGCTCAGCAGACAGAGCTGGAAGATGGTCTCTGGTTTCCTTTTGACTCTTTGTCTAATAAAATCTTGAAATAGAAAATGTGAGGGCCAAGAGTAATATTGGCACTGAAGGACAGTGACTCTAGTCTTAATTTAGTCTAGAGAAGTTCCATTTAACTGGGAGCAACTTTGCTATATTAAAGCAGGGGGAAGAAGTGGGTAAGGAAATGGGAAACTGGAGGAATGTTCCAGAATATTCATGTTAGGTGCTAGCCCACATCTTTCTTCTATACTTTGATTTGTAAAATTGTAGAGGAGTCATGGGAATAGCTTTATATTTTTCTGTTCAAATTTATAAAAACATTTAGCCTCTGAAGACTGGCTTCCACCTCCTGCCTTTACAGTTATTCTAGAGCCATTAGGCTGCCTCTGAAAACATAGGCACAAGGTTCTCAGTGGTTGAAACAGCTGTAAATAAAAACTAAGGGAAAAATGCATGACTGTGCTTGTAAGAGAAAGGGAAGTGCAGATTCTTGTTTGTTCTCGGTAAAGGGAAGTGAAAATATGACCTGTAAATCGAAGTCTTCTGGGAACAAAGAACTGCATAATGAATGACATTTACTTTGGCAGAAATGTAGGAGTTGCCCAGAGTTACTTGCATGTAAGATGTCAGTTGCAGGGTGAGCCGGCTGATGCAAGCTATATGTAGTCATACTGACGAGCTTGTTTTCACTTGGCATCAGCAGGATTCTCTTCTGGAAATACATGGTTAAGTTTTTAAGATAAAACCCATTAAAATAGTGTGAGGGCACTGGTGTGGGGTCAGCAAAAAGCGGGTCCCCGAGTCAAATACTTCCCTGGAGAAGCTTTAGGATGTTGAGCCCTTTCATCTCCTCACCCTTACCCCCATCTTGTGCAATCCTCTGTTGCCATAAAATAGTGAATTCAAAACAAATTAATTCTCCCATGCAAGAGTCCTGTAGCATCTTGTTTGTGTAATGTGTGCCAAGAGAATTTCAGCTTGGCCTATCTCAGGGTGAAACTTTGCTCTAACAGAATAATGGTCCCTTAAGGAGTTGTGTGCTTTTTCCTCTGAAGGCACAGGGAATCAGGATGCTGTCTGTTGGCACCAAAGCAGTAATGTTCAGCTTTTGCTGAGACTGAGATGAAAGTCAGCTAATATTCTTGCTCCTGTAGATTCCATGAGACTTCTGCCACAACAATTTTGTTGTGATTCCTCATTTGGTATTCCAGTGGGTCTTTTGCGCTGGTTGCAGGTACATCTTACTGTTTTGGAGCATTTTGGTCTAAATTTTGTGTTTAATCAAATTTTAATCTATTTCTGCTGCAAGAACTTTTTTTTTCATTTCACATATTGTCGTTTCATGTTCTTTAACTTATTCCATAACGCACATGTTCAGTGGAAGAACCTCAGAATGTAGTGGAGGGTTGGGTATGTACACAAGCAATGACTACATTGCAGCAATATGAAATTCCTATAATCCTGAAGGTGGTCCAGGTTCTAAGTGTTGGGAATATCAATCTTTCCATGGCTGGGTGGGGTTTTTAGGTTTTGGTTTTTTTTTTTGCTACTAATCTGCTTCCTTGGTTGACTGGTCAGAGGATTAGACTTTTTTTGCCCAAAGGTAATGGGGAAGAAGGGTGAAGTTGCTGGGAAGCATTAATAATGTAAACAACAGTTGTAGGTCTTGAGCCTCTGAGGCAAGGAGTGTCTTAAGCCACTGTTGACTTAGCATTTTGCAGGGCTGTGGCTGGAAAGCGCCTACGCAATAGTGTCTGAGCAGGCAGTAGAGTTTGAGAAGTGTCTTACCTCCCTGATGACAGCATGCTCTGGGACAGGATGCTGTGCAAAAGCGAGTGTGGTCTATTGCATAAATCACTGGGCTGGTAGGAGCTGATTTTGTGCTGCTGAATGGCATAGATAAATTACTTCGTCTCTCTCTTAGTTCCCATGTATAATAGAGCTGTCAAGCTGCTGTGAAGCTGAGTTCATTAAGGGAAGTAAAAGCACTTTGGGGTCATTGGGTGAGAGGTGCCATTAAAACACTGTTATCCGTACATCATCACTTGTGAACCCAAGGACGAGCTGAACAGAAGGACTTGCTTTTCTGCTTTGCTTCTGCTGGGGAAAAAAAATCTGATAAATATGTGTTCCCACCCACTCCCACAAATAAAACAATCTGTGCATTTGAGGTGACCCTAAGCTGAATAAAAGCCCTGGGAACCTTGCTTTTAATTAAGCTTTAGTTCCTATTACTGAACCTTTTTTTTTTTTCTGAATGAAGTTATGTTTTACTCCCCAGTACTGGCTGTGATTGGGAGTAAGTGCGGATGCTTCGCTCAGCTTTAGTACAGAGCTTACTTGGGAGGGACATGGTTTTGCTTTTGTGATATTCCCCTCACCCCCTGCCTCATTTAACTTTTACAAGAGAATGTCAGAAAACTTGCTTCAGACAAAAATAGATGAAAGATCTGTGCTAGATCATATCCATATGCATCTCTAACACGTGTAGCAAGTGTTCAGAGAGCAGTATGTTGAAGGGTATGTATGATCTGCTTCCTCTTGGGTCACTCTTCCTGGTTCAGCTTTACAACTAATTCTTTTCATGTTGTTGGCATACTTTCTTAAGCAGCACCCTTTTATCTCAAAACACTTGGAAAAACAGCCTGCAATCAGTACATAAAACAGTTCTTCCCTGCTGAAGTCCAGACGTACCTGAGAGGAAATGCAGTTGACAGAGAAGTAGACTGTTCAGCAAGGACAGCTAACCTGTCCCCTTACCTGCAACTTCTTATGTAGTAGAGCTCCTTCCTCTCACCTTGCTAATAATCTTTCTCTCATGTATTATTTTATACTGGATTGTCACATCTGTTTGTAGAAATCAGCCAACAGGGTAGAGAATTAGAGGTGAGCTTTCAGATAATCAGACCATGGATCTCCATTCTGCCTGTCTTCGCAAAACTTAGGGCCCTTAATCACTGACTGTAGTCAGTGGTGAGAAGTGTGTGCATTTGAAACACCTTCTGAGGTATGTACGTCTTCCCTAAATGCAGAGGGAGTTAAGACATCTCATCTTGGGTTGTTTAGCCATTTGAGAGTTGTCAGGTGAATCCTGCATCAAGTGGTTCAATGAATCTTAAATCCAGAGTGAATCAGGATGAAAAGTAGCTGCTGTAATCTTGCAAAACAGGAACTGGGGAGGAACTGAGCCACTTGATGAAGGTGGGAGGGATGTAAGCAGATAAAAGTGCACTTACTTAGTTGGAAGACTCTTCCTGAGCAGGTGAGATTGATCCCATTCTTTGCAGAAGTCAGGATTGCAGTGCTTATAAATGAACAAAACTTCCCAAAGTGGCCATTGCATCTCAGTTTCTAGGTGTTCAGCTTGAGGTGTATGAAAGCAGGGTGGCAAGTGTGGAAAGTTACAGATGGTAATTTTCTTAGCTCAGAAAAGAGTAGCTTTTTTAATTCACATAACTTTGAGGTTCAAAACTGCAAACCACCCTTAAAAAATAATTAGAAACTGGAAACTGTGGTCTTGCCAATGTTGCTTCCTGCAGCACCAAGGTTTCCCATCCAAATTTACTCAGTGAATGAGATCTAATTGGATCACAGCGTTAGCTGGCTCTGCTGTGGACAGGAGGCCAGGACTGAATGTGAGTGACAGCTCCTGGGTTCACATCCAACCATGGTGGATAGCTAGGTCTTCCCCTCTGGTTCCTAGGAACTAGATGTCCATCACTATATTGGAGGTAGCCATGTCATAAGGAATCTCCTTTTCGATCCTACTTTTACAAGCTGAAGTCCTCATGGTCATATTTAAGACAGTAAGGAGTTAAGACTGATCCATATTATCTGGTAAGCTTATCCTGGCAAAAAAGGTGGAGGGAGAGGGAACTTGAGAAGCAAAAATTAAATGTCAGCAGAACTATAACAGACTTGCATTCCTGTTTGGCAACTTGTCATGGAGCTAGTAAAAAGCCAAATTATTGGCACAGTTGTAGTGGAACAACCAACTGACCTTGCCTGGCTGAAGGAGAGTTTCTGGTTAACTGTTTAGAAACCAAAAAACTATCTAATGGATTCACATTTTTAAAGCAAGGATACAGAAACTTGAAAATTGGTTGTGACAAACCTAAAAATCCTTCCAACTCTTTAGGAAAACACCCAAACACCCAGAACACTTGACTGCTTTCTGTGGCTAGAGTTCAGTGCTGTGTTTTTGTTGGTAAGTAATGATCATCTAACTAGCACTGCTGCTAATGGACTGTTAGTTCTGGTCTCTTACAGTTTGTTCATCTTGCACATGGAGAAAGCAGTAGAAAACAGTGTGTGCAAAAGTATCCCTTTTTATTAAATGAGAACAAGTCCTGTTGGTGTGGGGTCAGTAACTGTCATAGGCTCCTAAGAGTATTTCCTCTCATGTTTGTGGTAGAGATGGAGCCAGCAGAAGGTGTTGTGCATGGATGTTGCTTCTCTGGCCTTTTGCAGTAATCAAAGTTGGTATAGGTTATGTTATTTGTGGTCTGCCTATGCTGATAGTTTGTCCTTTTAATTGAAGATTCTGCCCTGGTGGCTCTTGAGGAAGTCACAGCAGTGTGAGGATGGAGGAGATAATGATTCCTGGTTTAGGAGGGTGGGGTGAATGGGGTGAGAAGCAGCTTGCTCCCCAAGTATGTAAATCAACCATACAGAAATTACTGTGATTTGGTTTTGGATTAATTAGGCTGGTGGGGTGGAGTGGCCGTTCAGAGGCAGGGGAGCAGCTCCTTTCCTGAGCTGGGATTTACCTGGTGGTGGTTGAGAAACTTGTCTGTGTGGTGGGGGCTGACGTGACGGCCTCAGTTAATGCTGAGACAGGCCAGGCACGAGAGGGAGGGAGGCAGGCAGCACAAGCCTTGCCTGGGAAGAGGTGGCTGGGGTGCTCCAAAGGGAAGGGAGATGTGGAATTTGATACATGGGCAACTGGGGAGCCTAGAGCTGTAAAAAGAAATGTAGGTGAACTGTGCAAGAAATGGTGATGTGCAAGGATGGAGTGTGGAGGCTGTGGGTTGTACCTGCTGGCCTAAGAGGTTTCATATGTCCTTTTATCCTTTCTGCTCCCTGTGGACCTGCTCTAGACCTGAACCCCTCCTTCCCACCAACTTTTTAATTTTTTGTTACAAAACACATCATTAAATCTTGGGGAAACCATGTCAATGTGACGTCAGTGCTCTTATGAGGCATTTCCAGTGCTGTGATCCCAAGGGGCATTCTCAGTATATTCATCTCCTTTTCCACGTGGTGTATGGCTGGCTGTGGGGCCAGGCACCCATCTGAAGAGGAAATCAACCAAGCAAGGGAATCTGACATCAGTAATTTTATTATTGAGTGTGAGGGGTCACTTCCTGGACTTCACCAGGGAATCCAATGAGTTTTGTAACTTTACTTCTAAAACAGTAAAGAAAATATTTTGCCACGCTCAAAATCTGATGGAGTGCCTCTTGTGCTCTCTTGTCATGTTTGCACAGTTGAGATTGAAACCCTGGGAGTAGCGTGTAGGAGCTGCTACCCTGTGTTCAGGTACATATGGCTCACTGCTTCATTGCTGCTGGACGGAGTTTGTGCTCAGTGTGTTTGCTCCACCTGAATGCTTAAATCCTGAAAATTGTATTTTAAGTCTTGCATTATGGTTCTGTTGCATTTTCCTTCAGGCCAAAGTTATGACAAAGCCTAGGAAGCAGGGAGCTCAGGGTGGCTTAACTGGGGTTTTGCCTGGCTGATCTATTAGTGCTGTTATTTATTTACTTAAACTTGAAGACCTTAATTTTACATTTGTGTTCCGGCTCTGTCATCTGGTTGAGCAGTGTGATATTCGAGTGTCTTAAGGTAGCCATCCTTGAGGTGCTGAGAAGAGAGCAGATGTTGCCGGGTTGGATTTGGAAAGTTACGCCAAAGATTGGATCTGTGAAGGAAAGCTCCTGAACGTGCTTGTCTTCCCATCAACCCTGCTAATGCAGGATAGTAGGTCAGTGTGACTGGCAGATTTCTACCCTCTTAATCCAGAGCAGCTGGAAATCTGCCCTGTGTCTGGGAACACGAACAGCTGCTACTTCACAGATGATCTGAGAAAAATCCTTACCTGATTCATATGTAGAGCTCTATTATTTATATTTCCTGCTGACTCGTGACATCTGGAGCAAAACCACCTGCAAACACTGTATCCTTGGCACCTTTGGACAGTAGGAACTAATTTTTAGCTATTTGGTAGTTGAAATACCTATATTGATAATTTCTGTGCATATATCTGCTCCCTCTAAAAGCTAAACCTCCTGTGTCTGTGCTTTCTATGCCTCAGTGAATGGGCTTAGTTATTGGGTTCGTATTTATACATCCTACATTTTTATTTTATGGGAGCACTGTTCTGTTGGTGGATGATTGGCTTGTATAAGCTATTGATGCAAAAACTGTAATTGGTCTTCTCATCACTCATAGAAGACATGCTGTGGAAGGCTCCATTGTTTAAAATTGTTAGCTGTGCACTCTAAACTAGAGGTTCATTCCTCTTCTACTTTTCTTTCCAGAAGTAGAAGAAAGTACTGTTTTCATCTTAAGTGTTTTGAAGAATTTCTCTACAAGAGGTGAAAAAAATTATTCTTTTTTGGTGTTTCTTCCTTCTGCTTTCTCCAGCCCCACAAAGCATCCATCCGTTCTTGGCTGTTTTGGATGGCAGCAATACAAAGCCAGGTAGCTGTTCAACCTCCTCTCCATTAATTGTCAAGAATGCAATAACCTAATTATTTTCCCTACCTTTCAAGAATGGTTTTTCTTGTTCTTTGTCTGTTGTGAAATAGTAGAAGTGTTGTGCAAGTAGGTCTGGAATACTGGGGTCAGTTGGTGTAGAAGTGCCCTCCGTTCTTTGGAGTAAGGAGAGAGCTAGGGCAGGAAAGTTTGGGGTTTTTTGTTAGATGTCAAGTGGTACTGGCAGAAAGAAGTGATAAGGTGATGTGGCTATTACACATATGCAACGGCAGATGCTGGAATTGATGGGGAGGTGTAAGCAATTCTCAAAGGATGCTGGGATGTAAAAATAGAGGTAAATTCCTTTTTCCTCAGCTCTTGTCTGAAGATTTGACTGACATGTTTTTGCATCCTCTTCAACATGGAAAACCCAAGAGATTTATATTGTGGGTTCCTTTGCATAGCTGTAGCATTTTGCATAGCTATTGTCAAAAGGCAAACCTACAGCATTTGGAAAAACAATAATTTAAAGGAAAGATTACCTTGATTTGTTCTCTCTTACCATTTCCCCTCCTCATCTTTTTTGGCCACTAGTAAAGGCTATTTCAAGGGATTGCAAGTCACAGACAGGATCATCTGTTAAAAATAGTAGCTAGCTTTTGGGCTGAGGTGACTGGAGGGCAGGGTGATATCCTGTGTACCTGTTTTGCATGGTAATTGCTCAGGGATAACTGCCGAAGGCAGCACAAGTCTTGCAACTTCAGGGAAGTTGTTCAACCACCCCAATCTTTGTGTACAGTGGTCTCAATAGGTGGGAGTTTATTCTGAAGTGATAAATGCTCATGCTAGGGACTGCTGCCAAAACAAATCTGATATGGATGTTGGTTACTGCCTTCTGGGTGTGTTTTGTTATGATTTCTAGTAAAACAGTATGAATTTATGAGCTCTTGCTGGAAAAGAGTCTCTGAAGAGTCTAATTCCTCTGTAGTGTGTGTGGGAACTGCTCTACAGTGACTCAGTTTCTGTAAGAAACATCTCTCACTGGCAGCAAACTTGCAGTTCTACTGTTAGAAAATAAATTTTGCTGCCAGGATGTGGAAGAAATGTCCATCATTTTTAGCCGTGTCTGCTTCTGATGTTTGGTTTTTACACTTGGGTTCTAATGCTTTGCTCTTAAAGGAGGGTTTTATTGCTGTGAAGTCGAATTGAAATTTTGTCTGTTCCTGCTGCTGCCTAGACTTTTCCTTCAAGGAATGGACTTAGCCTTCATTTGTCCAGGACACCACCCCTAACTTTCTCCTTTAAGTGAAGCAAGCCTGTTACTCGTGTGTGCTATAGAGTTGTGTAACTCCACCAGGAAAAATTTTGAAGGGTCAATAGGTAAATTATCTTCAGCAGGTCCCTTAGGAGAATGACTGTCTCAAAAGTAGCTGTGAGTATGCAGTCAAAGATGTACAAGGTCAGCCTGGGCCTTTCTTCCAGAGCATGTCCCTGCTATTGGGGAGGGGCAATTGCTGGTGGGTGTGAGGCTTTCTGGGGACTGGGACAACATGTCCAGAACAACCCATCACCCAGGTGAAACTTCTACCCACATGCCTTGTCTTTGCTTATGGCTGTATGCATGCATGCCCAGGATGTTCTTTCAGTAACAGGCTGCCAATCCCTTGCCAACCCTCTGGAAACTTCTGCTTACAAGACATTTGCTGCTTTGGTGGCAATTAGGTGAGACAGTGATCTGGTGTTTCTCCTGACCATATCTGTTGCATCTGTATGTGCTGAATATTTATTATCTTTGATAATAAGCAAAATTCACTAAGGCAGGCAGCGTACGTCTCACAGCGTGTATTTGTGGGAGTTTGTTTCTTGCTTCTATATTTGATTTCAGCAAAGGAGGCTGCTGCCAGGTACAGATGAGCATGTAGAGCTTCTGTAAACCTAGAAACCAGCTGTAAACCCTAGACTCCCTGAGTCACTGCCTAAGCTCTTAGAATGCAGGTGCATATTGGGAGGAGGATTATCTCGGTATTTTTCTCTCTTAGTAAGATATTTTTACCTTGGAGAGAAAAACCTGGTCATATTCTATGATCCCGTCATCCAGAAGGCAGCAGCTTTATAATTTTGGCCACAAAGAAGTGCACAACTAGCAAGCAGATGGCAGTGAGTGCCCAAGACGACTGTGCCTGGATGGTATTAGGATGAACAATTTGTTGTATTTTGGTGCCATAGACTCATTAATTAGTGTGAGTAACTCCAAGCAGACCAACATTTCATAACAACCTCTTGAAAAATGGAGCGGGAGGGCAAAAGGCTTGGTGTAGTATATCCCATATAATGTCTGTGCCCAAATGAGCATTGCCTTCCCACTACTGTGAGGCAAGGAACTAGATCAGTTAAAAACAGCAAGGAGTCCAGTAGCTTTCAAATGACTGAGTGCACTGTGGCACCGATGGGCTCAGAGATTATATTCTTGGCCTTGTTTCACAAGATCCCAGTGCACAGCCTAGCCACCCTGGGAGCCACCAGAGAATAGAGAAGGGCTGGCAGCTGATTGTTTGATCTGGTCCAGGATTGATCTTAATAGCATTTAAGGAAATTGTATGTTTATAGAATGTTTAGATATTTTCTTTTTCATTTCCTTCTATAGCTCCCAAAGAAGGGAGGAGAGGAGACTGGTCTCCTGTCTTTGAGCAGACCAACTGTAGGTATGCTGATAACAGAAGCAGTTGATGAAGTGAGCTGCTGGTTGTGCCTGGAATGTTTTGTCTCTTGGAATATGGCTTGTGATCATGTGTTAAAGGAGTTACATGTACCTCTGTGCCTTTAGCACAGAGCTAGATGTTTCTCAGAACATGCTGTATATGTCTGCTCTTATTCCCTGGGCCTTTTTATAGGCTACAGGTTTACCAGAAAAAATAAAATGGAACCAGGAGCCAGGTCAGTTCTATAGCAACCTACCTTCTGGAAGAGGAGGGGTGGATGCATGGATGAGACCAAAAAGTCCAACACAAGAACAAGTCACCTATCAAAAGCAGAGACTAAGGGACACCTGGTTGTTGTATTCCACAGGCATTTAATTAGTTATGCAGCAGGAAGAAAATGGTTTGTTCTCCAAAAAGCTCTAGCAAGGCTTATTTTCACCTTCTTCAGCCAAATAAAAAATCTTCACATTTGCTTTTGAAAAAGCAAATTTTAACCCATGTACAATTTTATAGCTTTTCAATAAACAGCGTAAAGAATACAAGGGTGTTTCAGACTCTTAAGAGACTGTATTTTCTGTCAGTAATGCAAACAATCATCACAGATTAATATATAGCTCATAAATCTGCCAAAATGAGGTCACTCCTGAGGCTTTGGATTTTATATGTTGTTTATAAGCATCTGTACACATCCCATAGCAAGAAGGGGTTTCTGTTTTTTTTACTGCCTGTAAGTTCTGGTTTGGCTTGGAGTTCTTAGTCTGTCGGGAGAGGGTAAGGGAAGGTCATGGACCTTAAAAAAAGCAAACAAAACCCCCACTCCTCAACTGCACCACTGTTATTCAAGTCTGATTATTCAAGAAATTAAATGCGTGGGTCTGAGAATCCTGGAGAACATTCAGCATCACTGCAAATATTTTTCAAGTATGTTCATTGTTTTTTGAGAAACTGTAAGAAAAAATTGTGGTATTTGGTAGAATGCTGGTTGTACAGGACCTTTGGAGGCCCTCTCATCCCAACCTCCTGCTCAAAGCAGAACTGTCACCATTGCTGGATTGCGTCAGCCATGGCTTTGTCAAGTCTTGAAAACCTCCAGAGCTGGAGATTTGTAACTTCTCTGGGTAACCTGTCTGTGAGCCACACTGCTCTCCTAGTGAGATTAAGATGCTGTCTGTGGCTGTTGCTTCATGTTGTATCATCCAGTACTGCTGAGAAGCATTTGTTTGACCCCTTCAAATTTTAACTGACAGCTAATTAGATTAGTCTCCTCCTTGCTACACTAAAAAAGCCCACATCCCTCAGCACTCCTTGTAGGAGTCATTGTAGGCCTCTGGACCCTGTCTTGACATCCCGCTTGAACTGGGGGCCTGGATGTAGTATTCAGTGTGCAACCTCACCAGCACTGAGTTAGGAGGAATGGTAACTTCCCATGATCGACTGTGCCTTTCATAATGTAGCCTAGGACATGGTTTGCCTTACTCACAACAGCAGTGCACCTCTTCAGGTTTTTCAGCCTGACACCCATTGTAACGTGCGGGTCCTTTTTGGTAGGACTGATCTTCCCATCTGTACTGATCATGAGATTATTCTATCCCAGGTGCAGAACTTCACACTTCTTGTTGAACCTTGTGCAGTTTCTCTTGGCTGAGCTGAGTTTCACAAGGTCCATGAGGGTTGAGGTTCTGCCATTTGTCTTTTTGATCATCTCCTCTAATATAGTATAACAGGTGCAAATTGGAACATAGGAGGTTCTGGGTGAACATAAGGAAGAACTTTTTCACTGTCAGAGTGACAGAGCACTGGGACAGGCTGCCCAGAGAGGTTGTGGAGTCTCCTTCTCTGGAGACTTTCAAAACCCGACTGGATGCATTCCTGTGTGACCTGCTCTAGGTTGTCCTGCTCTGGCAGGGGGGTTGGTCTAGATGATCTTTCGAGGTGCCTTCCAACCCCTAACATTCGGTGATTCTGTGATCATCCACAGACTTGCCAGGAGTGCAGCTGTGCTGGTAGCAGGGTTGTTGTTAGGATGTTGAGCATTATGGGCTCTTGTGTTGACATCCAGGCTCTTGTTGCTGGCTGCCAGCTGCATTGAAACAGGTTGAGGAAAACTGGACCCAAAATAGCAGCACTCAGCGACTAGTCAGTGCTTCAGCGAGCACTTAACTGCCATCACCTCATCGGCTTCTGAATTACTGAGCCCACTGCCATGGTGGGCAGGGCAGGAATGGTGACCCTGCCATCCTCATCCCTGCCAGAAGCTTGTGCAGGATGCTGCAGTGCAGTCATCGCGATCAGTGGTGCTTGAAGACAGGCAGTGCTACGGCAGCTCTGGTGGGAGACCGAAGGAAGAAAGTTCCTGTTTTAAACAGGTTCCCTGTTGCACTTTGCACAGCAAATTAACCATGGGATGTTGTTAAATGGATGAGAGGGGGCCAGACTGGAAACATCTGGAACTGGCTTCTTTCAGAAGAGTGTGGCTGGAACAGTTAATCGTTATCTATGTGATAGTAAGCAAGTACGTGCTCGCTGGTAGCAATTAAACTATTGTTTTAAAGATTAACGAGTGGGAGAGACATTGGTTTCACAGTAACAAACAAGTGCCTTCTACAGCAAAGGCCCTGGGCCAGCACGTAGTGTGCCGGTGCTGGTTCTGAGCAGCAGCTGTGTGTTCCCTTCATGCTCCAGCTTACAGTGATTTTATAAACAGAGATTGTTCACACATTCTGTTGGCAATAATGCAGAGATGCTGAAATAAAGTGGGTGTTCAGACCTGGGCACTGTGGGATGAAAGGTTCACCTGGGTAAACGAGAAGCCAATTTTGTAAATATTTGAAAATGACTGATCTTTGCTGGCTGCTGTTTCTAATGGGAAATTTGCTGGTTGTGTTGGTGATGCCCTTTTTGTGAATTTACTGGCACTCATGGTCTGGTCCTCTGGTGAGAGAGGCTGGCCAAGGAGAGAAATTCTGTAGAAGGCTTGACCCCAGAAAATGTACCCTCTGCATCTATTTCTGGTAGCCTGGCTTGGCTGTTTGACCTGTGTGTACATGTGCACACAGCTGAGGCTGAGCAGGGTCAACCAGGGTATATTAGATGTCAGTTAACCTCAGAGGAATGCTGTAGCTGAGTCGTACCGTGCTTCGGTGTCAGTGATATTGTGCAGTCCTGTATAACTAGGTAGGCAGAAACAGAAATTGGAGATTAGATGAAATGAGGAAGAGCAGTGTATGTCTTGGTTGATGTTAACACAGAAGAGTCAAGCTATGTGTGGTGGGGTGGGAAAAGTCATCTATTAGGTCAAGCTGGGCAAGGACTCTAACTACAAAGAGGGATTGGGGCAATAAAAGCCATGTAGACTGAACAGAAAGTTGTTTTTCATAATTCAAGAGTACAGGGTTTTCTGCTTTAAAAGTGGACAAGCAGATGTGTCCATGCTGGCCTGAAGAATCTGTCTGTGTGCTGCTGCCAATCCCAGAAGAACGACTACATTTGAAAAAGTGCCTGTTTTTGTCTTCTATTAGCTTGCCATGGCCAAGCTGTTTTGTTTTCATCGCTACCTTTCGCTAACAACAAGATCCAGCTGTTGTGAATGGTTCCCTTGTGTGCAAGGCCCTGTGTGGGCTAAGACGAGGATTGCCCACAGGGGTGCAGCTTTTATCCCCCCAAAAGGGATTTGTCAGGACTGAGCTCCTTTCAGCAATACATTAATAGCTTGCAATTACAAACCCTGTCAGTACCCCTTTAATTTTATATCATTGTTTGTTTTAAAAGTTGACATATTTTATATCGCAGCGCTCCATTTGCTTCTGTGAGTGCCACTACTGCGTGTCACCTCTGAGTCCTTGGCAGCTGGCTGGGAAGTTCAGGGCTCTGCGTATTGGAGCCAGGGAGATCAGTGGTGGATAAACTGGTGAGAGGAGATCACCTGTGTGGAAGAGCACAGCGTGAATAGTGGCGAAGAGAAAGCTCTCAGCCATGAGGAGAGGTAGAGAGGAGGGGAGGGGACTGCGCGGGCAGAGGAGGACTCTTGGGTGTGCTGCTTGTTGTAGGAAAGGGATTTACTGTTATAGGAGGCTTGTTTGTACCAGGTCACTTGTAGGGTACTGACCTGCAGAGAAGGGATGAATGCAGTGGCAGAAAGAGTTGGTGCTCTGTGCGGACAGTGCGTGAGAGACAGTGGGATTCTCCTTAGCTGAGATCTGTGTGGCTGCTTAGTTGCATTTCTCAAGAGGTCCCATTTTATATTTTATGCTAACAGGGGAAGGGTCTGCAGTGGTGAAACATTCAGTTGAGTTTCCTGGGAGAAAGCACTGATGATGAGGCGCCATGAGCTCCTGGTCACTGTGGCAGTGGGAGCTGGGGCACAGGTTCCCCAGTTCCGGAAGTGTCAAGGCTTTCTTGTTTTTAATAAGGGGTTTCACTGGCCTAGCTCCTTCCGAGTTCTTTGAAAAAGATGCTCACTTTTGTATCAGGTAGGCTCCATCAAGCACCAGCAATATTGGTGACAGGCAGAAAGTTGAGATCCCACTTGTCTCCAACCTCCTTCAGAGAACTTTTTTTTTTTACTTATTCCTGGGACAACCCTGTCCTCATCCCTGGGTGATCCTTCATGCTACCCCAGGGTTAAACCTCTCTCAACTCAAACACCAGTTTGTGCTTGAGAGCAAAATAACCTGGTTTTCAGCCATTCATTTTAATTTTGGATTCTGGTCTTCTGAGAGAAATAGCCACTGTCTTAAACAATGAAGTTCATGCGTGGTGTCAGGAGGTTGGATGGAGACATGAGCCAGTGTGAACAGACATTGTTCTTCATGGTTTTAAAAGCACATGAAGAACACGACTGCTCTCTCTTCCATCAAACTGAGTGACCTGCAGGCTTGAGACTGAGCGTGAGAGCAATCTGTCAGTGATGGTGCAGAACAACTTGTATGTGCTGGAGGGAGTTTTAAATGAAGACTAATTATTGAGTAACTGTACTAACTAAAAGCATTTGAGTATCCTTTTTCATGTTGGCAAAACCACAAACCTGTTGATGTTTCTTTAATGACTGATGTATCATTTTTTACCCTAGCATTTGGGTTTTTTCTTTCCCAGGCCTTCAGTAAATTGCTTAAAATAAAATACTGTAGGCTGACTTCAGATAAGTGTAGAAGCTAAATTGATATTTGGACTAACTTTTTGCTTAAACCAAAAAGCATTTTGTGTTCCAAAAGTTACCAAACTGCCACTGCAGAGTAATATTCAATAAATACAGCTGGGAGAGAATATTTAAATACGGTTTTGTTTCAGTTTTCCAGTTTGCCCACACAGTTACAGGGTGTGAAGCTGGATGTGGCCAGAGTTAAGGACCTTCCTGTTTACAACTTTGGCTCTCCATGTCCTACAAGTCCGGGTGCAAGTAGAAGCCTAGTGGAATTTTAAATTTAGCTTCTGGTTTTCTTACCCTAAGGAACATTTTCCTGCTGTGCAGCCAGTTGTGCTTTAGAGACTTCGTCAGAAGAGCTGCTAGTACTGCATGCTACCACTAAATGTTGTTTTCCGTGGGGATTTAGTAACTCGGTTCCTAGTGCTTTGCAGGCTTTTTGCTGGCTTAGATGTGTTGATCCCTGACCCAGGTATCTGTGCCAACAGAAACTTTCAAGTGCTGAGCAGTTACAGTGAGAAAACTGTACTTCTCCTGGGCTCACATTGGCCCTGGGATCTGGTTTTGCTAGAGTTTCGAAAGCAGTTTCTTGCTGGTGTGGTTCTGCCTGTGCTAGGAATGGGTCACCACTCTGTTCTCCTGGGATTGGTAGTTGTTTCTTGTGCAGGCAGGCCCGCTCCTGCAGCGGGGCAGCCATGGAGCTGAAGCTTAGCTGGGGCTAGGCTTTGACAGCCTTATTGTCTGAAAGGTTATTGGGACCTGGCTCCCTCTTGTAGCGTCTTCCATGAATTATAAAATCACAGAACATGCCGAGTTGGAAGGGACCCTCCAGGATCATTGAGTCCAACTCCTGTCCCTGTGCAGAACACCCCAGGAGTCACACCATGTGCCTGAGAGCATGAAAAGCAGTCCTGCTCTTCCTCCCAACATCCTCAGCACTGTTCTGCTGTACTTGATGCAGACTCTTACTCTGGACTCTTGTGTTTTATTTCACTTTTTAAAATCCCATCTCAAACTATTTTTATGGAAAACTGGCCTTTATTTGGATTTGATCCCTTTACAAGCATAGGTCAAACTTACTGGAAGAAAAAAAAAATGTGAATTTTTTGAGAATTCAGCAGAGGATATTTTGGGGACTAAGATCTGGGCTTCTTGCTGTATCCTTTGTTGGAAGCTTAGGTTGAGCCTTGTTTAGAGATCCTCAGGAGGATTTCCTGTGCTTGGTGAGTAACGTGGTTTAGGTTAGTTAGTGGCTAAATGAAAATATGCTTTAGTCAAGCTTATCAACACATTTTATAAATTCAGTATACATTTGAAACAGGCAGGGGTGACTGGTGTGGTGAGGAGGTGCAATGTGAGGAGTTTTTTCTTAGACTTTCTAAGAGGCCAGATTAGCAATGAAGTTACACCAGGATGCTGTTCATCCGCTAATACTGGCCCAAAGCTCTGTGCCGCTTTAGGATGTGCGATCCTACATGGAAATGAATACTTTAATGCCCTGGCTCTTCATGAAGGTTTAGGCAGGGTGGTGTGGTGTAAGCTGCGTGAAAGCAGCAAAGGGCATGGTTAGATGAATTGCCTTTCTGTGGAAAACACCAGCAGCCACTTCAGAAGGAAGCGCATCAAGGACCTTGGTTGGAAGGAAATTACTGTGCTGATTGTGATGACTTTGATTTCCCTCCCCAGCTAATAGCTGAAGGACCTCTGACACACAAATCCTATTTTTCCACGGTCTCTTTGGGGTGAAATACCTCTCTGTGTGATAGGGGGAAGGAAGTAAGAAGAGCTTGCTGCTATTTCAGAACATTGTGAGGGAAATTTAGTGTGCTTTATTTCCTTTTGAGACTTGTGTTTAAATTAGGAGTCCCATCTCCCCTGCCATGGGATGGGGAAGGAAGAGCTTTTTCCATTTCCTTTACAAATAAATGTGGTGTCTCAAGTATGAAGGTATTTGATGCAGCTAGTGTCAAGGAGGTGTAGCTAGATGTTTGCTGTAGAAATGCACCCTTGTTCTACTTAGTTCCCATTTTGTATCAGGGATTTTTAGCCACTTTTCAAATGGCCATCATTTCTTCACATTAAAACCTCTTCCTTTATTAATAAGACTTCATTCTCAATTTCATGTTCTGTATGCTGGAGTCCTTTCCCCTGTTTCAGCCTCAGACTCCTTCTCTGTATACCACAACATACAAAATTTTATTCATTATTTTGCTCTGTCAGTCATGTCTGGTCAAAGACATTTCCCATAGGTATAAACTGGGTAATTCCATTTTATTTTTAAAAAATCATTGAAACGCAAATGAAAACTGCCTTCACAGTGCTGGATGTTTAATTAATTGAATGTGAAGCGTACACTTGAGGGATGGTGTTTCTGTGCAAAATGCCTCAAAAATATTACTTTAAATAGACATTTATGAATTATATAATGTAGAAAAGTTCAGGTAAAGATTTTACTTTTGAGTATTTGTGCATCAACCTCAAAATAGCTCTAGAGCAGTAAGGTGCTGATAATAGCTGAGAGACAGCAAATGAACACAAAACCTTCAGAAACTGAAATTTTCTGATGAAGGAAAACAATGTGAAACCTGCATGTTTGAAAACCCAAATGTTAAAATTGTGAGTCATTCAGTGATGTCCTCTCTTTTTATAGTCATGTCTATTTTAATAAAAAAAAAAACCAAACATGAACCAACCGACCAAAACCCAGCCAACACCAGTAACTGGTTTATGGATGTTCTTTGTCTATTCATTGTACAGTCACCTATTTTGAACATTTAAGACTTATCACTGGCACTGAAGTGCAACACCACAGACTTCTGTGTCACCACAGTACTACTGTAACCTGCACTCTCTGGCATTGCTTTGCTTAGTGGCTGCTCTCCCTTGTTGGGCTGAATAGGCAAAGCCTTGCTGCTGCTTAAGGGACCCTGGAGGCTGACACTCAGCTGTGAGAAACAGAGGTGGCTCCAGCCTGCGAGGTGGGATGCAAACATTTTACTTGAGGACTGTTCGGAGTGGGATTAGGATATTGTGGGAGCCTTGTTAAAACTTTCAGGGGGAGGAAGGTGGTCTGTAAATGCAATGGCTCAAAGAATATTTTTGGGTTCAGAATAAGAGAGATCATGGCTCATTGATTAGATGGATTCTGAGCTGTGCTTGCTTTGCTAGGAACGTTGTACGTTGTTCTGGAGGCGTCTTAGTCCTCACAGCAAGAACCGTATATTTCATCAGAAGACTCCGTCTCCCTGCTTCCATGCAGACACTTGAAACTTTGTGTTATTTTGCTGAAAAGAAGCAGCAGTTTCCAAAGGATGTAGCAGGGCCTTTATCTGTGTTTTACAAGCATTGCAAATTCCCTTGGTTACCTCCATGTCTGTGCACTGGGCTGCACCAGTTGTGTCCTAGCGACAGCAAAGTAGAAGAACATCCAAAGAATTATCAGCCACCTTCTCAGAAAACTTGTTTATGCTTTATAACAATGGAATACTTCCAAAACATTTCCTCAGTGTGATTAATGGTGCACCTGATAAAAATCCACCCTGACTAGACTCGGGGAGTGCCACTCTCAATGTATTCTTGGTCTGCTACTAGTTCACTATTGCGTTTTCTTTTGTTTTGCTTCTCAGTGATTAAACCTACATCATAAGGTATTTATCTCTCATCCAGGTGCTTATTTGTAGGCCATCAGCTGTGCGTTCTTTGACTACAAACACCATGAGAGTTTTCTTTGCAACTTACCTGTTGGGTGGGAACTGCTGTCTTAGCAGTACTTACTCCAGTGAGGAAAATACATCACTGACAAGTAAAAGGTTGGGAAACAGTAACACTGACATGGTGTTTTTAATGTCCCAGGATTAGTGTGGGAGATCTTCTAAATGTTGACTGTGGAGGTTCCTTTGTTTCTGATCCCAACTTCTCTTTTTTTTTTTTAGGCACAGCTGGAAGCTCAGAGGGCAACTCAGGATTTTCAGAGGGCCACTGAAGTGCTGCGTGCTGCCAAAGAGACCATTTCGCTTGCTGAGCAGAGGCTACTAGAAGATGACAAACGTCAGTTTGACTCTGCCTGGCAAGAGATGCTCAACCATGCTACTCAGAGGGTAATACAAACTTGTCCCAGCATCTGTCTCTTCCATATTTTGTGTTCTCTTGTGGTGTATGAGGCTAAGTTTCTGAAAGACCAAATTTTTGTATTGGTCCAAATACATGGCATGTAGGGAATGAAGCTACAGAAAATTATGAAGTGTACAGTTAAATGATTTGGGCCTTGGACTTCTACTAGGACAACTGTAGTTCTCTATCTGGCTGTGCTAGTAGCCAGTGGAGTAGCT
Organism: Aegotheles bennettii; assembly: GCA_013398125.1. Taxonomy (NCBI): domain Eukaryota; kingdom Metazoa; phylum Chordata; class Aves; order Caprimulgiformes; family Aegothelidae; genus Aegotheles; species Aegotheles bennettii. The sequence goes on from VZRW01000762.1 coordinate 296,113, forward strand.
TGCTAAAGGAAAAAAAAATTACCATCTATATAATAGGGGTAAACAATGACTTAAGGCATATCTGTATTTGGAATCATGCCAGAATAATTACATGGGGGTGCCTATCCCTGAATACATGTGTTATGGAAACTCTTACACTGGAAAAACAGGGACGTGTTCCAATTTCAGTATAACCTGTTCTCAGTATGGAGTATGTTGAACAAGGCACTTCTCCTAAAAAACATGTGCTTGAATATAGAATTACTCAAAAATTTGTGTTGCATTTTAAGCTTGCACGCTGCTCTATCCTGAATTAACTTTCAAATTTGGACAAGGTCTTACCTCCTTTGTAAAGTCTTTTTAAATCTACAGAGGAGTTGCACCATCTAACAATGAAAGGCAGTATTCATTTCAGCAGCTGCCAAGAAGAATGTTCCTGTCATTTGCCGTGTCTCTTTTTTCCTGCCTGTTAAATAAAAAAAAAAAAAGGCAGGAAGGTTTTTTTTAACATGAAAGAACCAAAAATTGAAGTTAAAAACCTTTGTTCTGTCAGAGTTCCCTTAATATGCCAGTGAAGCTGAGCTTGCTATTCCAAATGTGCTAGCATGCCATACAATGTTTGTATTGTCTTGCGGCCCTCAATGCTGTAGCTCTGTTCTGTTGCAGAAGCTTCTCAGTTATAAGAAAGCCCCTGTTTCAGAGTGAATTGCAAAAACCAGCTGCCTGGTGAAGAAATGGGGAACAAAAAGTGTGTTGGCTGTGTATAAGGGACTGGGAAAACCTGGTACATATTGAAGAGAAAACAAACTCCAGGATATTGTTTGTGCTATTGTCCCTGTTATCATCAGGTAATGCTAGGCAGATCTGGTGACCTCTGTGTGTTTCTGAAGGGAGCCTCACCTTTGCATTGCATGTGCATCAGGACATCAGCAGCTGTCATTTTCCCTAGTTGTTATCCCTGTTCAATATGAGCAAAGTCCAGAAATGCATACACAATTTTTGATTCTCAGAATAGATAGGTGGGAAAACTGGAAGCATCTAAGGAATTGTTTAGTGCTCCTGACTGCTCATCTACTGAGATCTGGTGGAAAGTGACAGCAACCATGTATCAGCCACCTCTCTAGCTGGTATAATGAAAATTTGTGGTGGGGTGGGTGAGGAAAGAAGTGCTAGCAGTTGTGAGGAAAGAAGTGCTAGCAGTTTTGAGGATTTCTCTTTTCATTGGATATTTCAAGTGGATCCCTGTGTCCTTCTACAACCCTTAATGCTTCCCTGACAGTCTGTGAGAGGAGTACACCTGAGATGGGCAAACCCAGTGATTTAGAGCAGAAGATAGCAGTGTTTGGTGGAATCATGCTGGTTGTGTTGATCCGTATCATCACTGACTGCAGAATATCTGCTTGTTGGAGGACTTATTCAAACCATAGTGTCTCTAATGGTTACAGCTGAACAGTAAATAGGAACCTTAGGTTTATTTACTGCAGTTATAAAATCTCCTAGGCACAGACTGGATTATATAGAGCAGCTGATGGCTCCTTGAATGGAAAACGTGTTACCCAACTCTTCCTGGTGCTTAAAATAGTCGGGGTAAGCTCAGTTCCCAGAAAGCACCTATCTGCACCTTTCTAGGGTACAGCAGATTTTGAAAGAGTTACATGGAAGTTAGTGTCATGAATTTCATTGGTCATACCAGAGGTCTTAAGGCTAGGGCCAGAGCCAAGAAGGGTGAAAATGCTGTTGGAAGTCCTGACTGACCGGCATGAGTTTGTTTGGAGTGCTTGACTGAGTTTTATAACTTCTTTAGGAGCAGAGTGAATACTTCCTTGCTTTCAGTGCATCCAATTAGTGAACTGTCTAGTGTTCAGTGAGGTAAACAGAGTAACTGGGGTCTTGAGGAGCAGAAAACATCATCGTTCCCTACCAAGCTGTGAATGGTTGGAGACTCAGATCTACAGGAACAAAAGTTCTCCTTGACTGCGACAGTGTTGCTGTTAACTCAGATCATTAACTATTACTTATATTACAAATTACTAAATGAAAAAACTCTTTCTGAGGGTGAAGGCTGAGGGTTAAGAAATAGAATTCCTCTATTTACACATAAAATCACTCTGGGAGAAAGTTGTTGCACTCTGGTTGTTTGGATTTGCTGGTGTTTTTGCATAGGTTTATAAAGGACAGTTGTACTGGGCAGAGAATAACCTTGCACTAGGCCTTGTACAGTGATGAATCGAGTACAGAAAAGCACCTCTGTGCCAAATGTTAGAAGTGGGTTACTAACTCATTTGTTTCTCTATTGATAGAAATGTTGGGCAAGAGTGAAGTGGTTTTATTTGCTATTCTTAGGCAGAGGTAGTACCGCTGAATTAATCTGGAATTTGGAACAAAAGCTGAGGCCTGTAGCAGCTTGGTAGCTGACAAACAATGCAGGGAGTATGAGGGAAAAGGGTAGGCAAAAGAACAAATGAGACACTTGGGTTTTATACAGGCATGTGTGGAAATACTGCCAGGTTACTTTTGCACTTGACCCAGTGGATGTGGACAAAGTCTTGGGTTCCAGAGTAGTAAACATGAAATGCTGTTTGCAGACCCTCACTGGGAGGAAATGGAGATAAGGGTTACATGTTATAATTGCTTTTTGATTTCTTCATAGACTGAAAAGCTATTAAAACTATTTTTAATGTGACAGCCTAATGGATTACTGTAAACAAGGCTTTTGGGGCCACAGATATAGAAAATTGTATAATTAAACTGATGAGAAATGGGAGAGTTACTGAAATTTTGCTTATCCTGAGTGGGCTGGAAGCATAACATGTGGAAGATCTTATTCACGGAGCGGACAGGGCCGGCATGAATAGGTACAGGGAGTACAGGCTGTCACTCAGCATTTTTTTTCTCCTTGCAGTTGGAGCTATGTTTCCAAAGGAATCTGGGTGCCTAAATAGTCCTGGGTGCCTGTTTGCCTGTGAAGATGCAACTGATCCCTGTAAATGTCTGTGCTTGAGCTATGCGTTGACCACAGTGAAGCACAAGACTGATGCAATCCTGCAAGTCAGGCAGCTGCTTTACCCACTTCTACTCTTAACTTGATGTGTATTTTTGGGTAAATTCCTGTGCTCCTTTTCTAGATGTCCATTTCTGCATAGGTCTGAGATAAGCTTGATGATGCTTAGACTGGGATTTAGCTGATCAGTTTCAGGTGTCTAGAACATTACTTTGTACATCCCAGTTATTTGACTAAACTTCCATTACAGTCAGTGGAGGTCTGATCACTAAGCTGATGGTATCTGGAGAACAATTCTTGTGACCAGAGGGGCAAGTTCCTTGTAAAATGGATTCTCTGTTGATTAAAATGGAAATATACTCGCCTATCTTGCAAGTAAACAGGGTTGATGAGCTCTTAAGCTGCCTGGAGAATAAAAGTACTGTTTACTGTTAGCCATTGGCTTATCAGGTTTTTGGTAACTGCAGTTTGTTTTTAAAATTTGGAGAAAATGTTTTTGGGAAGTGGAAGTGTGTTGCCTGTCTGCTAGTACCTTGAATTAAGGTGCAGAGAGCAGGGCCAAAAGATGGAGAGTTTTGGAGGGATGAAGGAGAGAGATCTTGACATTTATACTCCTATTGAAAATCATTCCTAAACGTATACAAAAGGAAGGTGCTGACAGATGTGTTACCTCAAGCTTGAGACGAGCTGGAGCAGAAAGGAAGATCCTTCATGAATTTCAAGAGAAATTGCTAATTTCTAATCGCCAATGCAATCTGCAGTCTTAAAAAGGTTCTGCTTTTACAGTCTTTCCTGAGTTATGTTCAGTTCATAAATTCTGGCAGGGAGAAGAAATGTTTTGGCTCTTGATCATGAGACATTTTTAAAATGAAGGGATGGGGAGAGAGTGAAGAGGGAGGAGGCATGTTCCCTCTTGGTTTAATTTGGCTTGTGAAGCTCCCTTTGATATTACACCGTGAAGTACCATCTGTCAGTGTAAAATGTGTGGGTGCTTTTGTGATGTAGAGAGAAGAGACACTTCCTGCAGATAGAAATGCTCGGAGAAGAATGAGGAAAAAGAAAAACCTTTGAAAGAAACAACAAAAATATCCACATCCTTTCCTGCTCTAATCTCTGTTGCTTCACCCTGGAAGTGCAGGGGTTAAATGCAATCCCTTGTATTGTTGAGTCTGTCTTCCTGGTTTATTGATCTTGCTTAGATTCTTACCTCTTTTATTTCTAATTATTCCCCTAGAAGTGCCATCAATTATTTTTTTTTTGAGAAAGAAACAGTTGTCCAGAGTAATTCTCTGGCTTAGGTGGTCAGCTTTGCTTGATTTCACTGATAATTTTTTCTTTTGCATCTGTTGTTATTACTGAAATTTTGCCTGGAGTCCATCTTTGACTTCAGATCATGCAAATCATTTTTTGGGGAAACAAAGCTGCTTGTACAGACTTGCTCACTAAAAATATATATTCTACACCAACCTTCCTTTCCCAGACATTTGAGTTGGAAATAGAGGGTAGGGAAGGAGAAAAGAGGAATTGATTGATACCTGTGTTGGGTTTATTTGGTTTTTGTTTTCCAATAGTTGTAGCCTGTGCTACATGGGAGAATGAGTTCTGCCTGGAATGGGTGATCTAGTAGTTAAGGGCAGATGTGGGCTACTGAAATGTCCAGTGAATGTGTGGGCATCCTAGAAATTCACCCACTCTGGATGTTTTTTATAAGAGTACGTCCCCTGCTCACCCCAAGGGTATTAATGGCAGGTACAATGTAAGGGGGAGAGAGGTGTCTGGAGCAGTCTTAATCTGAAGAGGTGTCATTCTTACTTTTATCTCTTTCTAAGTGATGCTGTTGCACCTGTGATGGTCCAGGAGCATCAACAAGGCAATGTTTATTACTAGAAGGGCAGTGACTTTTACTGGACAAGACAGCTTATCCAGCAAGTGTCACCAAAGTCTTGTTTACAAGTCCGTGTAAGACTGGGTTTTTTTCCCCAGGCATATTACTTGGTCTAAATAAAAAGTACTACTTTACCACACAAGCCTTGTCTGTCTTCTGCTGAGGCCTTTTTAAAAGGTGTGTGGGGGGGTTTCCTAGCTGGTCTTCCATTGAACCTCCCAGATGCAGAGGTGGCAACATGGTTTGCAGTCTGTTTCTATCCATCTGCCCTGATGGACAGCTTCTCTATTTAATGGCTGTTTGGCTTTTGTGGAGGAGTGGATCATCTTTTTTTGCTGCTGCTTCTTCCTAATGAAACACTTAAATGCATCTTGGCAGGTTATGGATCTCTACAGAGATACCTCGCAATCTTCCAAGTATCATTGTCAGCCTAGGACATGCACCTTGAGCCACTGTCCCTTTCCACAGACTTCTGTGGGTGATATGAGCGTTATCACAGAATGTCCGTAGGAAAACAAAGGAGTGGGGGGAGATGGTTTTCTTTACATCACTGATTTCTCAAAAGGATGAAGTATGGAACTCTTTTTTTTTTTTTGCTTTCTGGAAAGGGTAATGAACGTGCGTGTATACGGCTGGCAGCAAATTCCATATTTTGTCAGATACTTTGAGGTGTTTGTGATCTGTCATCCGCAAATCCCAATTCTGCAAGGCTCAGCATTTCTGTGATGTTTGATATGAAAGATGTGAAAAATGAACACAATACTGGACACCTAGCCTGCTTTACAATGCTGCTGCTGGTAGTACTTACCATGTGGTTGATCCCAGATATCAAAGTCAATGCTAATTTTGCCCCAGTAATGGATGTGAGGGATTGACATTTAATTGAGCATTGGCAAATGCCAGCTGCTCCATTATTTTGTAGCTTCCAGCATGTTTAAATTGCAGTTTCCTTGCCACACTACAAAGAAGGCAAACCAGCTTCTGTTCAGTCTTTGGAGACTGCATTTTAATTTGAGACAGTTCCATGCTAAAACCAGCCATGTCTGACATATTTCACTGGGGAAAGTCATTGCATCAACCTAGCTTTCAAACAGTTGCTCAAGGTAAGAGGCTGAAGCTTGTTTTCAGGATGCAGGAGAGATCCTGCTATAAATTGGGATTATTTTTTTTGTTATTGTTTTAACCTTTCTTCAAAATGGATGCCTTATTTGTCTATGAAACAGTTGAAGGGTGTTGGAGTTGAATATACTGTTTTATGGCTAATCAAAAGAACCTTGGGAACCTTTCTTTATCATAGTTTAAAGTTCTGTAGCAACTTATTATTAAACAATAAGTGTTGCATGCAGATGAGCAAAAAGGTTGTGGCAGCAGGGGCTTCCAGGTGGTGCTGGTGCAGTTCAGCTTTGGTGTGTAGCAGTTTCATGCTGTCATTTAGGCACTAGAAAGGTCAAAATCCCAGTTTTCCTGAGTGGTGGAGCACTCCAAGCAAGTGAAAGTAGACTGTGCTCTTTCCTTTGCTCAGTTCAGCCCGAGGACTAGTACACTTTCAAGACATTAGAGCTATGTGGCTGAGGTTATTTAAAATCAAGATGCCTTGAATATTCTCTCTCTGGATCTAAGAGCACAGACGTGCGATCTGGTGGTGGGAGCCAGTTGGAGCCAATTTCCTTGAAGCTGTGGAGTCGTTGGCTTCACAGCTGAGGCATTTGGAAATCTGGTACTGGACAAAATCAAGTCCTGCCATTTTTTTGTATGGATACCTTCATAGCTGCATGAGAGGGGGCCTGAGAACTGCCTACCTTCTCCCTACTGCCAGACCAATGGAGTGGTGCCACCACTTTTGTTTCTTTAAACAAATCAGTCACCTCCCTGTCTGACGCTTGACTGCTGGTGCATTAGAGAACACATTTTCTGATTTACACCTCTGACATCTCAAATTGGCAAAATAAAAGTTCCCTGGATGGAATTACAGGCAGAGAGTGACTATGGTAGGACAGCAGAGCAGCTAATGGAGGGACATTTACTTTTTCTGTTGCTTTTGTAGACTCGTAATTGCTGCAGAATGCCACGGCAGTGAGCATTTGTCTATAAAGCTTTGGAGAAATGATTGCTTGAAGGATTTGCTAACTTGTGTGCAGGGCAGGAGTCCAGAATCCTGGGGAAGGCCTGGGCTGACTGACATGCCGGGCCTGGGACTGCTGCACTTTAAGCATCTGTGTGCCCAGATAGCTGTTGGTCACCAGCATAGCTTCCCCCATCTGCATGATAGGGGTGTCAGCTCAGGGCTCGAGCCTCAGTGCATTTTTGGTGTTGAAACAGTGACTTGAGGCTGGTCAGCTGTTTTAAGAGAGAAAAGCCGGTTTGCAAGTCTCTAACATATTGCTGCTCCTTTCAGGAAAGACTTGTAAGTAGGTTCATTGAAAGTAGTTCTTTCTATACTCTCACTTTCCTGACGTGAGCTGATTGGAGAGAATACGAAGATGGTTAATTAAAATAAGAAATGGATCATTGTGTCTTGCCTCTCAACGTGTGTTTTTCCCTCTTGAAGGTCATGGAGGCAGAGCAGACCAAAACGAGAAGTGAGTTGGTTCACAAGGAGACTGCAGCCAAATACAATGCTGCCATGGGGAGGATGAAACAGCTGGAGAAGAAGCTGAAGAGAGCCATCAATAAATCAAAGTAGGTTTTATGTTTGGAGATGAGTTTAGTGGTGAAGTCTGTCTGTAGGAGAGACCAATTCTGTGGGGTTTTTCAAACTTGTGAAAGTGAGTTGCCCTTTTTACCTCTCCCTTTGGGCTCCTGGCTGCACGTGACAGCCTCGCAGCACAATTGGTACTGGAATATTTGTCTTTGCATGTTGTCCTTCTGAGTGTCTTAAAGCACTGCTGACCTAAATGGGACAAGAAACATTCTCTGGGCATGTTCTTAGTCTTGTTCTAGTGTACTGAACTCTTTGTTGGAGTGTGACTTGAGAAGCGGGCTTGTGGGACTCACATAGATGCTGCCTGTAGAGCTCTGTGCGTGGATGCTTTGCAGCTTGGAATTGTTTGCAGTTTAGTTCTTATTTTTAGTTCAGAGAGCAACAAAACCCAAGTGACGGAAGCCTGAAATGAAAGGTGTGAGACTGCATGAGAGCGGCGTGCTGTACATCACACTGGTTTACTTCCTAATGCTGCCATAGCAAAACCGTGCGAGAGCTGTTCCTGGGGAAGGGAGCACACTTCAGAGAGCATAGCTGAGCAGCCAGCACCATTAATAAACATGCCTGCATTTGATAGCAGTTCTGCTCTGCTGCAGAGAAATGAAACTGCTTTTTGCTCAGGACCTTTTTAAAATTTTGGCCTGGTTTACAACCAATCCTTAATCCTCTTTATATTTCACAGTCGTTTTCTTTATATTTCCAGACTGTAGCTTGTCTAAACAATCTGCTTACTGTATTTAGCTCTTAATCCCTCCATCTAAAAATGACTTTTCAGTGAAATTGGTCAGCCAAAAATCTATTCTGATTGGTGTTTGCTCAGTTGAAGAAAGGATTAGCACTTCTCAAGGAAGATTCAAGCATGTTTTCTGAAACATTGTAGCAGCGTGGCTTCGCAGGATGAGCTGCATGCTGTTTGTCTAGCACGGCACAGGGACTGTGAGAAACATCATCAGATCACTAAATGACAGATTCTTCTGGGTAAGAGCAATATCTGAGAAGTGGTTTTGCTGCTAGGAGTTCCTTCTTTCCAATAAGATTTGAAATAAAGACCCTGGTAAGTAGTCACTGGGGTCCTATGTACCGTTTTGTAACTATGGTGATGCTGAGCCTGATGCCCCAGATGCCTCTTGCGTGATTTGCCTTCTGAACCTTCATTTCCGTGCTGAAACTGCCCTCGTAGGGGTGTTGTCTTGTGTCAGCCTCCTCAGAACAAGCTGCTTTTCACTTGTGTATGGAAGGATCCCAACATATTCCCTTTTGTCTCACAACAGGGCTGACTGCAGCATAAACCACCTAGGTAGGGTGTTTTGGAGATCCTTTAATAAGGGGTGTACAGAATCGCCAATTCTAATCTAGTATTAAAGTGGAAGATACATGGTGGTGGATGTGGGTGTGCTTGAAGTCATGCTACGTAGGGATGTTGGAAAGGTTGGTCCTCTCTCAGCATGGCAATTTTCACGTAAAGGAAAACTGAAACTGAGGTGAAAACATAAGTTCTGTCAAGTGGCTACATAAAACTGGGAAATGAGGCTGCTGACTTTGTGGCTGCTTGTATTGTAGGGTGTAACTGGCTACTAGTTGCTTTTCAGGAAGGATTTAACACCAGCAAACTGCTCTGCCCTTCTCCCAGGGTGGTGCAGGAAGGTTGGCTGTAATGCCTGGGCCTTTCAGGCCCATGTTGTCCATCCTCCCTCTCCATAAACTCGTGGGTAGACATGCTGAATGAGTTGCTCTTTTCCATGCAGAAAATGGCATGCATTTGCTCCTCACTTCAGCCCAGTTTAAGATGCTTAAAGCATTACTATTTGAAAGTAAGACTGGGGCAGCCTGGAGGAAAAGTAATTTAGTGGATGATTATTGGATTGTTTTGGCTTTAATTTTGTTTCTGGGTTCTTCCTTGCTTGTAAGCTGTGAATGTGCATACAGCTGCATATTCTTAAGTCTCCAGATCTCCTGGCTCGGTGCTTCTGAGCTGTAGGATAATGAACTCGCCTGTGTTAGCTGGTGTTTGGAAGTCATGTTCTGCTCCAGTGACTGGGGCAGAGTGCCTTTCACTCCTCCTGTCATCTACTTAGAATGTACTTCGCTTGACTGTGCAGTGTCATGGACTTAGACAACTGATGATGCAGGACACCCATTGTGTCCGTGAACGATTCGCCAGCCCTGCTGTGTCATGGACCAGCTTTCAGTAGTTCCCGGGTCGTGGCTGTAAGAGAATGAAGTGACTCCAGGAGGTTGGGGGTCCCTGCCCTGCCAGGGTGTTGCCATCTGCTGGCATCAGATGCTCGGCTGGGTGTTAGTGATGAGGAGTGCCTACATTTGAGCTCCTACATGTCAGGCTGTTGGTATCCTTTTCCTGGCTTAGGTGGCATCTTTCTTGTCTGTTACCTGTGAACATGCCTGCTCACACGTGTGTGTATATGTATTTGTGTATACACACATGTCCATATACACACATACACACATAGAAATATTACACGTGCTTGTTTGCTGATAGAAAGGGGACTTTTCCCCTAGACTTGTGGAAGCTGATGGGAGGTTAGGATTCAAACCTGGTTGTTCCCTCCCAGTTGACATCAGGGTAAGGAAGAGAGAGAATCAGATCATTTGAGGCGAGTGGGTTTCACCATTTTCCCTGCATGTTTCCCTGCAACACCTTTTTGTCAGTGTCTCTGCCCTCCTATTGCTTTTGGGGTACGGCAGTAGGAGTCCTGTGGGTCCTGACTCTTGATGGTCATGTTTTGCCATGCCTGGCAGGTCTGTTTGTGCAGACTTTGGCAGGGAGGGAAGGCAGAGGTGCAGTTTGACTGAACCAGTGTTACTGGAGATATCACAGGCTTGGCTGTGCTCTCCTGGATGGTAGGGGGTGTTGATTAAAAGCACAGAAGCTGTGAAATAACCCAGCCTCGGGGAAATGCGACTTGGTTATTTTGTGTGTGACTGTGTAGTGAATTCAACCCTTACAGGATCAGAAAGCCACAGTTTTACACTCCTGAGTTCTGGTGCACAGTCCAAAATGTAGCTCCAGTAGGAGCTCAGAAGAGGCTTGATAGAAATATGACAGGGGTAGTTAACATTCTGTTTCATATAAAAACGTATCTGATTGTTTACCTCTCCCGTACTTTCCAGAAGAGCTTCTGAGAGGTGAGGATTTTTTAGCCCTGCTAAAAACAACAGGGCTTTTTGTGCTGCCCAGTGTTATGCCAGATGATACACTGGCTTGTGGGCTTCAAACTTCGAAGCTGAAATGTGGTTTCTAGGCTTTGTACTGCACCTCTTGTACCCCTGTCCTCTTACAACCTTATATGCAAGTTTTTTTGTCTATAGTGGGAAACAGACTGGGGCTGATGCTGTCCTCTGTGTCCAAGCAAACTGCCGGAGAGCCGTGCAGCACAAGGGAAGCACCTGGTGGGCCACTGGTGGAAAGTGCTGTGCCCTTGCTTGTGGTGCTCTGACCTCCATTCATCCCCTCTTCTTCACTGGAAAACCTGTGTACTGCCCCTCCACCCCCACATCGGAACGTGGGGAAGCCTAAGGTTCGCCTTCTGTGGGGAATTTGTGTGTGCTGGGCTCAGAAATGAGATGGGTGCAGAGAGGATGCCTACACCTGAAGCTGGATATTGCATTAAATGTCTTGCAGAATCTAGGCCTGAAGGAATTATGCTGTTGACTCCAAAAACTGGAATTTTGCAATTTTTATTTAGGTCAAAAGACCCATGAGAAATAGATACATTAGAGGGGAAAAGAGAGACATTGAGAGTGCGTGTAGGTGTTCTGTCATCTAGATAGTAGTCTCTCAGGAGTACAGTGAGACACAAAATAGCTGTGTTAATGCTACAAAGAGAGCAACTCCCACTCCAGCCATCTGCATTCAGTCCCAATGGTTGTAAACAATTGTTCTTTGTTTTTCCACAGACCTTATTTTGAACTCAAGGCAAAGTACTACGTCCAACTAGAGGTACGTATGTAATTCAGATCCATCTGAAACTCTTCATTGCTTACAGTAAATACCAAAATTGCATCCAAAGTGCTCTGACAACAGTGTTGTCTTTCTGTACAAAACCGATCCCGTTCAAAACCTCCTGAGCAATTTGCTAAGCACATTTTAAAGGTAAAAGACTAAGTGAGGCTTTGTTTCCTTGTGTGAAAAAAAGTGATTGAACCCTGCTGCTTACCGCCAGAACCGAACAAATATGGTTTGACCGTCTTTACCTCTTCAAGTTTGAAATCTCTGGGGTTTTTGGTTTGTTTGGTTTTTTTCCCCCCTATGTTTTATGCATCAGACTGTTAAACTGTCTGCTTGGGGTGCTCTTTTCTATTCCCTGGTTGAGTCAACAGAAGAAGTAACCTGCTTGTAGTACTCAGATGTTGTGCAGATGTGACTTTCTGATTTTGGATTTGGCTGGATGGGTGCAACGATGACTGGCCAGTGCTTGGGCACAGCACACACCTTGCAGGGCACAGTGGCCCTGGGTGGGCATGGCAGTTGGGCATGGGATCATAATCCCTGCTGTTACAGCCCTTAGTCTTGGAGCTGCCAGGGGTGGGAGAGTAAAGTTGAATTAAAAATTCAAATGGAAGAATCGCTTTCTTTCAGTGAGTGACTTTTGCTGCATGTGGCCCCCAAAAACCGGGAGCCTGGCTTCTCTGGGTTGAAAGGTGGTGGCTGGTGCTGTAGGTGTGTGGGATGTGCACAGGGTCTAAGCAGAGCACGTTGCCTTGTGCTGTTGGTCACGGGTGCAGGAAGGCTCCAGCAGAGTGCTGGGTCAGCAGGAGCCCAGGCTAAAAGAAGATTCCCATTCCTTGCCTGGGATGCAAGCTCTGTCCCACACCTTCATTGTGAGCCCTTCCCTGGGCTGCCTGAGATGCAGCAGCTCACTGTAAGCCTCAGAGGCTCTGGTGCTCACCTTCTCCTTGGCAGGACCCAGGCGTGGGCTGCCCTCTGCCCTGTCTTGCCTGCCTCCGTAGCTGTGGCCAGCAGCTGCTGCTGCACGGAGCTGAACCCTCGCCCCTGCTGGGCTGGGTGCCAGCCCAGTGTCCCTTCTGGCTAGAGGCATCTTCTGAGCAATCCCCTTTTCTCCCTGGGCAAAGGGCCACTGCTTGGGGACCTGTTGCTTCTCCATGATGGGTGCTCAGTGCACTCCTAAATCAGGGCAGTTGTGTAAAATATAATACAAAAGACAGCACAGATTGCTTTTAACGTCCAATATAAAGCAGAGTTGAGACAGCTACAGATACACAAGCAGTGTTTCACCTTTGGGAGACAGGGTGTGCAACACTCGTGTCCTTGCTGTAGAGTGGGGTTTGTGCATGGGGACACAGAAACTGCTGTGTTGCAGCTGGTGGGGATTGAGGCTTGCTGCTTCCTGGTCTGCAGGTTCAGTGATCAAGAAGTGATGGGTTTGGTGCCCAGAGGAGAGTGAGGCTTACCCCCTTTAGGGATGACCCAGAGCCATGCTGGGGCTGCCACCAAACCCTTAGGGGTGGCTGTGGGATGAGCAGGGACACTGCTGAGAGCTGCATTCATGTCAGCGAGGGATCTGCATGTTAACGGGGGGACCTCCGCTCTGTGCTTAGTCAGGGGCTGTTGCCACACTCCAGAGGCAGTCCCAGCTTCTGGCTTCTGGTTTGCCTTGCTGCTGTCTCCTTCACAAGTGCCACTGCTTATGCTGGGGTCCTCTTGAATTATGAACTCTCCCATCACCCAGATAGGACCCTGGTTTATACTGGTTGCCTATGCAGAGCCGACTCACGGGCACACACAGCAGAGAACCACACACTGTGTGTTCTTCAGGAGGAAAGCACCTCTAATACCTGTCTTCCTTGTTAGCAACTGAAGAAAACAGTGGATGACCTGCAGGCAAAACTGGCCCTGGCAAAGGGAGAGTATAAGACTGCCTTGAAAAACCTGGAGATGATCTCAGATGAGATTCATGAGAGGAGACGATCCATTGCCATGGGGCCCCGAGGATGTGGCGTGGGTGCTGAAGGGAGCAATACCTCTGTGGAAGACCTGTCAGCAAATAAACCCGAGTCGGACACTGTCTCCAGTGAGTATAGAGCACTCCTGTGCCTGGGAATATCCCATAGGCATTGTAAGAAATGCTGAGGTGAAGGTTGCTCTGTGAATTCTGCAGTTTGAAATTTGCTGGCTGTTGTGGGACTGTGGCTAACGTGTTAAGTGTCTCATTATTACAGGAGTTTAATTTTTCAAGGGGAAAGTATATGAGTTGCAGTGTGAGCGGTTCCCTTAGCATCACTGTTGTTGTTTGTATGAAAGGAACAAAATTAATGCACCTCAAAGCGTGCTTCTAATTTTTCAGCCAGGGATGCTGTCGGTGCCTTGCCTGGGGTGGTCGCAGGCTGCTGCAGATCAGCCAGCCAGGTTGTGAGGTGGCAGTGCTGTTTGGAAACACATTTTGGATCAAGTGCTTGTCTTGCAGTGCTGGGCCTGTGGCAGAGGGACTAAAGCTATGGCCAGAGAGGCATGATGCTTGCACACACGGAGTGTAAGGATAAGCTCCTTTGTGCTGCAGGATCTTCTGCCCATGTGTGATTTCAGCAGTGTGTGCCATGAGCAAGGGAAGCCAAGCAGCAGCAATACGCTCATGCAGTGTACTGAGAGGCTCTGTATGGGAGATGTTCCTCTTGGGTAACAGCAGCACTCACTGAGCAACCTCCAGGCCTAGGTACCTTCTGCTTTCTGGTGGCACATGGGGACCTTGGGTTGCAAAGACTATAACGGTCTTGTATTGAGTTTGCTTTTGTCCTGGCTCTGGGTGAAAGTGTAGAGATGGCCATTGCATGTGGCCTACTTTTACCTCCCTCCTGGGCACTTGATCCCCTTCTTGATGCAGAAAGTCTTTCTTTTGCTGCCCAGTTCCATAGATCCCAGTTTAATTGTATTTCAGCTCCATTTCTGCATGGAAAATTCTAGATCAGGATTGCAGGAGTTGGTAAACACACAACCCCAGTGCCCAAAGGCTGAATATGCAGTTCCCTTGTAGACAGTGTGCATACCAGTGCCAGGGCCTTGTAGGTCCATGGTACCACCCATCTGTGCTGTGGGAGCTGGGAGGCAGCCCTGGGCTGTGGTGACAGGAGGTTTTGCATGGTGTGCTGGACTCGGCACTGTGCAGCTGGCACCAGGGCTGTCACAGCAAGCGGGTGCAGTGTCTGGGCCAGCCGAGGCAGCGCGGGTTCGGTGAAGCTGTGTGTCTGCTGCCATCCTGAGGTCCCGAGGTTGAGCCTTTGTGAGTTAGGCAGAGATTGCCTCTGGATCCCCACGAGTGCCCCTTCCTCATGCAGAGGCCTCCCAGGAGCCCTAGGTATAACTGAGCAGAGGGTTTTCTTGTGCTGAAGGAGTTTGGAGGCCTGGTGTTGTAGGGGCAGAAAGAGCTAGGAAAGTTAATCCAGATCAACCAGCTGCTGGCCCTGCTGAGGCTGCAGCAAGGACTGGCAGCACGGGCTTATCCCTCACTTTGAGTTGCACAGCCTGACATAGGTGGAAAGACTCCAAGTTGCATCTAGTGCAGACACAGAACTGGGTTCCAACAGGGCAGGACTAGAGCCTGCCAGACATCATATAACCCAAATAGCCTCTAAGCTCGCCTACGCTGTCACGTGTGGTGGCTTTCCAGCAAGGCCGTTCTGTGTCGTGATTTCTGTCTGCTGGAGTTGAATAAAACACCTTCTCATCAGCAAGAGTTTCTGGGGCCTAGCAGATGCCTCTGTGCATTATGGTAAGTTTAGATGGCAATAAAGTAAGCTAAAATTTAAGTGTTGCTTGTTGTAGACTGGCTGGTGTCAGTGTTTCTTGCCAAGTAGAGGACTTCTGTAATCTGAAAAATCTTTTTTGCCCGACGTTCTTTTGCTTTCACCCCCTCAAAGTTACCTGTATTGCTCACCATATATTCATAAAACACAGCATGGAAAAGAAAGGCCACTCTTGGATTTGATATCATTAAAATGTCTTGGATTTGACATCATTAAAAATGAAACAACAAAACCCAAACCACAGCAAACTGCCTCTGAGCGCAAAGTGCCCTGGGGGGGCTCAGGAAGGTGGATAATGCTGTTATCCATTTTGTGTTTGAAGCCTTTTAGGTCAATTCTGCAATGTGCAAGCACAGTTCTGCAGTCTGCAAATAGAGCAGAAAGAAGCTGAACATCTCTGCAATAACCACAATGGTAGCTGCCTCTGTTGGCACCCTTTGTGTCCGAGTGGTGCATGTGAGCCCCAGGCTGCCGCTGTCACAGGAGAACTACTTTGAAACTTCTTTGAGCTGTTTCGTTAATGCTGCTGCTTTGCTCCTGTTGCTCTTTCAAGGTGGTTCTGAGCCTCTCTGACAATAGCAGGAATCTCACAGAGGCGTCATTGAAGATAACCTCAGGTCACTGTAAATGTCTTGCTGTTCATGGAACTTCTTCAGAGCAGCGTGACTCCAGCACGCACTTCTGTTGCGCAGAGGCTGATGCACATAAAAAACCTTCTGATCCCAGTGGAAAGGATCTTGTGTGCAGAAAGGGAAGGGAAACTTGTGTGCAGAAGTCTGGTTCATAGGTCCCCATCCCACAATCAGCTGGGATTGAAAAATGTTGAATTTTAGGAAGCTCTACACGCCTACATTGCACAAAATGGAACATTTTTAAATGGATTCCTCCTTCTGTTGCTAACAAAGAGCCTGCGCTTAATCTAGCTAGACAGTTTGGAGTTGGTTTGCTTTAACTAGAAACCAGAGCTGAGCAGGCATGAGCAAGGAAAATGATATATGTGGGTGGGGCTTGTTAAAATTTGGTGTTAGTGGGTGATCCTCATCCAGAAAAAAGGTCTTGGGAGTTCATGCTGGATTTTAACTGCAGAAGTGGGAAGATGAGGTGAAAGCAATCTGCCTCGGGAGTCTGTGCTGAGATCAAGATGGTGCTGGCTGAGGCAGGCCCTGGGCCACAAGTGAACGAGGCCAGCTGGGCAGGGGGCAGCAGGGACAGTAGAAATCCCACAAGCATCTTGGCATGAGGAGCAGTAGGTGGTGTAGAGCTGGTGTGGCTGGCAGGTGTGCCATTCCTCCCAGGCCTTCGTGATCCATGTATGAACTGTCGAGTTAAGGAAGAGGCAGCCCGTGGGTTAGCAGTGCAGGTACAGAAGATGCAGACCTGAGGAACTGCCATTGCCTGGGAGGGTGCAGGAGGGGAGCAGTGTGCTAACTGGAGTATTCTTTGAACGTTGCAGTGGCTTCAGAAGTGTTTGAGGATGACAATGGCAGCAGCTTCATATCCGAAGAAGATTCAGAAACTCAGTCAGTGTCCAGCTTCAGCTCTGGTCCTACGAGCCCCTGTGAGGTGCCCACTCAGTTTCCTCCCGCGACGCGACCTGGACGGCTGGATCTGCCCAGCCCCGTATCCCTCTCCGAGTTCGGGATGATCTTCCCTGTCCTCGGCCCCCGAAGCGAATGCAGTGGGGCATCCTCCCCTGAGTGTGAAGCCGAAAGAGGTACGCACAGCTGGATACGTCCTGGGCCAATGTTTTTCAGCTTTATAAAGGGAGCAGGAAAACCTTCCCAGCTCCCCTAGGCGTAACGCCCGCTCTCTGAGCTCTGACCCCTGGCCGCTGCTTTGGGGAAGGCAGTTCCTGAAGGCCCTGTGTCCCACACTTAATGGTGACATCTAAAATTATTTAATTATTCTTCTCCTGGCTGGGAAGGTTCCCCAGTTCTGTCTCAGTGGAGGGGTCTGAGGTTTCTCATTAAGTAAGTGGTCAGTGGGATTTGGATGGTACATTTATTTTAAGGAAAATCTGAGTTGATTTTTTTTTAAATTACTGTCCCGCTTGCTGAAAGTCCTGCTTTCCAGGAGAGGAAAAAAAAAAAAAAAAAGAAATAACGTGTCAAAAGGAACCTCTTGCAGGCCCTGCCAGCCCTTGCTGACACATTCAGACTAGAGGATTACCACTGCTCTTGGGTACTCCAGCCTAAGGCTGTTTATACGGTAATTTGCTAACGCACAAGATGAGTGCAGCTTGGAAGGCCAACTTTGGCTTCATTAAAGCATCTTGCTCCTTCTCCTATATTTTTTTTGTGTGCTTTGGCAAAGGAAGCTGCAGAGGCACCCCCTTGAGAAGCTTAAGTTGCAGAATGAAATCCTGATTTAACATCTAGTTTAATCCTTTCTTTGCAGGGGATAGGGCAGAAGGGGCTGAGAACAAGACAAGCGACAGAGTGAACAAGAATAGGAGCAGCAACAGGAGCAGCTCCACTGAGGGGCTGGCTTTGGATAACCGAATGAAGCAGCTCTCCCTTCAGTGCATGAAAATCAAAGAGGGAATATGTGCAGGCAGAAAAGCTGCCCAGATTGGCTGAGTCCTCCTCGTGCCCTGTCCTGATTAATGGGAGTATAAATATTTATACATGAACTTCTAAGTGTTTGAAGAACATTGTGCCAATAATATATGCCAAATCTTAAGCGTTTACTCTAAGAATTTAAAACTGCACTAAGAAGTCTAATTGATGTGGAGGGCTGAAGTTTTTATTCAGTAAATCCTTTGTAGGCCGGACGAGTTATCAAATGTTTAAGCTGTGCTCATATTCCACAGACTTTGTAAATCGTTTTGTAGCAGCCTGGCTGAAGCAATAACTAGTAATGTTCCCGTGTAAATTCATGCCAGCAGGGGGGCTGAAATTCAAGCCAGACATTTGCAGAGAGCGGTTTGGCTTCAGTTTTGTAGAATGAGATGCTCTTTAGATACAGTGGATCTCTTGGGTATAGGTGACATATTCTTTAAACATCTGTATTTGTCTGTATTATGCTGAGACTGTAGAAATACTTTGTGTACAGGAAAGCTGTTGCATGTGTGGGGTCTCAAAGCCTTCACTCTTCCCTTGGTGCTCACAGAAAGGATGAAGATGAGTGATGCCTATCAAAACTGGTGTTAAGAGGCAGATGGAAAGGGGACAGTAACCCTCAGCGGTGGTAGGCCCTTTCTGGCCACCTTCCCAAGCCTGGCTTGGACTCTGAGGGCGATTCCAGTGACCAAAAAGAGTTGATTGGCCCCTTGCCCTTCCTCTCCCCTGAAAAGTGAAGTATTATTTTTCAGCACTTTGATTTTTTAATTTTATTTTTTTTTGCTTGAAAATGGGAGTTATAGATGTGTTCAGGACAGTTATGGTAAGGGATTCGCCCTTGAAATATGCATGAAGACAAGGAAATGCCAGTGTAGATTGATGATGTGTTCTTAAGCTTCTCCGTAGGTTGTACTGTGTGGGGTTTTATAACTGTTAAAGGGACTTGGGATTTTAGTATGCCCTAGAGAAAGTGTTCAATAAAACTTAGAAAGGGCACGGGCATGTTTTGCCAGCAGCTGTTAGGCAGTAGTAGTGTCTGGTAATTATACTAATAAGTGGTAGTAAAAATCCTAGGACTTTTCAGTTTTGGTGGCTAAGCATTTCTGAAAGCACCATTTTCTCTCAGATGTCAGTTTATACTGTTAATTTGATGGGAATTTTAGTATTGCCCCCAAAGTATTTTCTATTCTATGTTTTTGCAGTCCTGTTGTATTTTGTCCCTGCCACAGCTTGTGTATCTATTCTCAAAGTTAATGTAAAATTCTTCACACTACAGTAAACATTTTTGTTTTCCACATTTTGAGTCTGTGTAAGCTAAGTCTCTCTCTCAAGTGCTAAGAACTGAATCTTCTCCCACAGCAAGTTTAGTCTTTAAACATCCACTTCCAGGTGAAGATTGCAACCCAGTGTCTCTCTGGTACTTGCAGGACATGGACAACTACTAACTCCCTCCAGCTTCCTGAATCCTTGCATCCATGATTTGCTTTTTATATTCCGAGCTGCATGAGACCAGAGCTGTAGTCAAGTTTTCCAAAATCCCTTAGTACACAGTAAGGAGGAAAGTATTCTGCTACCAAACACACTCGGTGCTGCTGAAATTTGCTGTGAGGCCGTACAGAACTGGAGGTAAAGGAACCTGTTTTCATAAAAGTTAGATTCAACACCTTCTAGTTATTAAGCTGGAATAGCTTTAAATATTTACACATGTACATCTGAAGACCTGAAGGCTCAGCTTTGCCACTGTTAGCATTTCCCAGCCCAATAAATGCTTAGGAAAGAAGCCTGTGGTTCCAACTTGTGATGTGACCGTTACTTGGAGAAAAGCTGGGATTGACAGTATTAAATACAACATGGAAAGCAGTACAGATGTGCCACATTGTATTAAATGATTTTACTTCAACTTTCATAGTTAAGCTAGTGTCTGTGCTGCATACAGTTAGAAAAATTAGCAGAGGTATTTGTAGCTGAGTGTCTTATTTTTGCAGATTTGCCAGTCAACCTCTATTAAACTTCTCTGGATTTCTTGGGTATCTGGGGGTTTGGTTGGTTGAGTTCTGTTTGTTTAAACCTCTCTTGCTATCACATTTCGTTTCAGCTTACCAGGTCTGACTGGAAACCCAAACTCTCTGCACTTGGGCAATGAATTAATTTTATGTTCAGCGGGATATAAAAATAGTTGTGTGTGCTGCCTTGTGTATGTCCTGATTGGGTTCAGCTTCCAGCAAGGTAAAACCATGACCAGGAACTATGAAAGGGTGTGGAACCCATCGTACTCCTACACCATGCTTCTGGAAAGATGGTGCTGCAGCCTTCTTCCTTTGGTGACCCCCTGGACTTGGCAGGTGAATCACCCTTCAAATGTGCAAACAAACAGGCAGAACTAAGTGTCTAATAAATTAATGGAAAACTCATTTTATTTTAAACTTCATAAAAGCCATAATTATAAATAGGACAAACTCAAATGAACATACATCACTATGGAGCACAGGCAAATGAACAAGCTTTCCCAGTTGGAGCTCTTTCTGCATTCTGAACTATAACATGACGGTAGGTGCCTTTGAAGGTATAAAAATAAGCCTCTGGTGTATCAAAGTGATCACTTCAGCTGCCTTGAAGTGAGAATGTTTAAAGCAAATGTTAACATAGGAATTCTATTTCTCTTTGGTATTATCAAACAATTTAAATGTCTTTTTTGACTAAGTGATGAAAACCCCTCTTGTATGTACTTAACTTAATTAACAAACTTAATTTCAAATAGCCAGCTGTTCAAGCACAGCAGAGATTGTGTGGTCAAGTGTGCAGTTACTGTACAAAATAGCTACATAGAACTTGCACCAGGAAACCAGGACTGAAGCTCAGGCTCCTGAGGCAGATGGGATAGAAGCTGTTGATACCACTCATCCATGGTACTACCACTCACCAAGTCTTTCAGAACTGACAGACTGGATTAACCAAGGACTAACCTGTGCCTTCCTAACACAGCAAAACAGAGGAGGGGCAACCCTGAGGAGGGGCTCACCCTGAGCTATGAACAGCAGCATTCTAGGGTTTGGTGTGGAGCCTTAAAATTTTTTTTTAAAAAAGACCAACAAGACAGAAAAGTGTAGTGTGTAAGTAAGGAGAATGTAAGAACTTCTGAAGAGGCTATCTCCAGTTATCCCTCTGCACCACTGATTGATAGAGAATTAAAAATCATTTCTTTGTCGTAGCCTTCCCTTAGTGAATCAAAGAAAGTGCAGATCCTCTTTAAGCCCCTTACAGGAACTGGCTTTCATTTTGCTGGCTACCCCCTTCTTCTGTAGCTCAGCAGCAGTTCAAAATTGTATGGTGTGTGACAAACAGCTTAGGAGAGCAAAGTGCTTGGTGGTATATTTTTGAGGCTTTGAATTTTAATGTTTAAAAGCTTGAATTGCATATTTGCAGGCAGAGAAGACTGCAGGGTGAAGAGGTGCACAACTGTCTAAAGTAACACTGGCTGCTGTACTTTTGGCACAGTCTGAGCTGTTGTGCAGCAATTCTGATTTTTGCACACACAGGCCTTCTGGAAGTCCTGCTGCATAACACTGCCATGCTCACAGTAGCATCTAATATTCTCTGTCATATGGATCAAAAACGCCAAACGGTGTAGGAAAAAAAAAGCTTAACCTACATACTGGGCTGAGGCTGTGTTATAATCCAAGAATCAGTTAACTCTCCAATAGTTTTTCCAGATCTATTTGTGGAAAAATATAGAAGTATGTATTTGATAGAAAAAGGCAAAGCAAACCTTAAGTGCTTGTCTGAACAATTTTTTTCTAAGCAAAAAGGGCAGGAAAATTGTGTTGTAAAATTACTTTGCTACAACCAGAATCTACACTTATTTTTAAGAATATTTTGTATTTCCTTTTACATACTCCACCTGTTTGTTCTGTCCTGTATGTGAAGGGACATGGTATTCTAGCAGCCTATGTAGGTGCAATGTTTGAACAGGCCTTGCCTTGCCTTACGAAAGACACCGATACTAAGCTCAAACCCTGTGCGGTTATGGGATGAGCCTCATCCACTGCCTGTACGGTGTGTGCAAAAAGTGTTAGTGCAACCTGGTGGGGACAGGATCCTTCATCCAGCATTAAAAAAGTAAGTACATTCCTTGCCTTTAGTTTAGCACAGTATGGAAGCTGAGCCTTATGCTTGTTTCCTCCAGCATAAGCTTTGGCACTAGCTTGCACTTGTGGGGGTTTAAAAATGGAAGAAAAGCCCCTTCCTGCAGAGCAGAAACCAACTACAGAAGAACAGCAACATATTCTACTGTAGGCAATTCTACCAGCTTGATCTCAAACAGCCTAGAATGTGCAAGAACTTAGGTTCTTTGTGGTTATCCCTTTCTGTACTAATCTGTTTTTTTTTGCTCGGTTTGTGCCCATGCTGTTCGCTGTCATTTGTTGCAATAATAATCAGAAACTTCCCTGCAAAAGAAGGTAAAAGTCACACTGTGACAAACTTATCACAGATTTCCTGGCCCAGATGGTCTTTGAGAGGACTGCAGTCAGAAAGGCATGTGTTTTTAATGCCCTTCTAAAGCTGGACATTTGTTAAGCAGTTGTCTGATGAGGGAAATGAAACAAAAGGGATCTTTTACTTTCTGGAGAGGGCTAACAGCAGACTTCTACAGCATCAATTTTAGCCCACAGATAATATTTCTGGTGCTCCTGTTGCATGCGTACTCAGTATTCCAGTGGCCAAATGGTTACCTGTGCTCTAAAATAAATAAGGTTTAAATGCTACCTTTTTGCTTGGAAATCTGCCAAACCAACCTGAAAGGCAAAGGCTTTCCTATGGCTGTTCTGGAAAAACCCTCTCCTTGAGTTGTCAAACAGTGGAATTTTAAATCTGCCCTTTGTAAAAAGACAGAAACCAATGCACCAATCCCGCTTCACTATTTGCTTCAGAACTCTGATCCTACTCCTGTCGATGACACTGGCCAAGCACTGAATTCAGTTGCTGGTTTCAACTGAAAAGAAAAAGGTACCTTTAAAGAGATGTCCTGGATAGTGGATCAGCAAGTGGATTTCTTACAGCTGTAGCTTATTAGAGGGAGATGTTTAAATGATCCTTCCCCTACAAGCAGAATCCTTATAAAAACATTGAGGATAAAACATTTCTTTGCTGGGATGCTGATGGGGGGCAGTTCCCTACCTCCTCACACCAGCAGATGAGAGTACCTGGGTAGATACAGAGAATCTTACAGTGCTGCTGTAGATGAAAGCCTTTCACACCTGCTGACATGAAGGGTGTGCTGCACTCTGTATGCTGCTGCTGGCTAACCTCCTGATCATACTGCTGATGTGGATCAAGCCAGGTCTTCCAGATAGCAGGAAGAAAGCCACAGAGTGCCTTGTGTAATATTACGTATAAAGTAATACAGATATGAAATAACAATTCTTAAAGTACATGTAACATGAGCAAAGCCATTGCTTTGCTTTTAAAAATAGCTAACGTGGGAATCTTTTTCTTTTGCTCCTATATTCTAGATAAGCTGAGCACGTTGGTCTGAAATTCTGCCTGCTCAGCCATAGTGTATTTACATTTATGTGTGAGAACCAGTTCAATGCTGAAAGCATTCAAGACAGCAGCACAAATATGTAGGAAAAGCTATTTGGTCCTGAGGCTGAATAAGCAGAATACACAAGAATATTTTTTCTTACATGTTTACTTTAAAAGTCTTAATCCCATATACCCTGTACTTTGGGAGAAGAGAATTTCAAT
The DNA here is from genome assembly GCA_013398125.1 of Aegotheles bennettii. Taxonomy (NCBI): domain Eukaryota; kingdom Metazoa; phylum Chordata; class Aves; order Caprimulgiformes; family Aegothelidae; genus Aegotheles; species Aegotheles bennettii. The sequence goes on from VZRW01000762.1 coordinate 319,761, forward strand.
GCTAGTTTTTATCTCAACTCACTAGACTTTGATTTGAAGTGTGGAAAAATTGCAATAAATTGAATTCTGCCAGTTCATTTGAATATAAGCATTTTAGCCTGTGTTCACAAGCCTGTTGAACAGTGCTCACCCGATACTATAGCAGCAAAACTCACAGCTGTCTGCCACAACTAACTGGCCCATCAGCAATTCCATGCTTTTGGCTGTAACTTAGAAAGTAATTTTCTTTTACACGTGCGTGTAGTAAGAATTAGTCACCTGTTCTCAGACTGTAGGACAGATCAAAACCACCTCCTTAAACGGTAATGCACAGATTTGTCTCCTCACTGCAGCTGCGATACCTTAAGAGGAGTAGCACTGTTAAAATCTAAGAAAAAAGGACCCTCTTGTTGAGGCAGGAATGTGGTGGGGATAATGTTGTAAACTCCAGCAAATATGTGCTCCACTTCCAAGTAGCAAAATCCACACCTATGATACAAGAAAGCACCTGTTAGAACGAAGATCTGAAATATGTTTCAAACCTCTAAGACTTCATTAAGTATTACCTGTAGTCTCCACTGCTCTTTTTCTGAAAGCCATGGGAACCAGGATCTCCCACTGTTGAGACTGTGATGAGTTCAAAACCAACACTGTATTGCCTGCAAGTGACATGACAGACTGTCATTATTCAGGTCATCAGGATTACCATGAAGAGGGCCATTTATTAAAAACCACACAATAAAACTGGGAGATATCTAAAAGTTTATCACTTTTACGAGATAAATGTTAAGTCAAGCTTATCATGACACGAATGTAGAATTTGGAGGAGGACAAAACACATTTCAGCTCCAGAACTAGACTCTATGGAAGATGCCTGCTACAAGTCCGCCTCTGCATTTTAAGCAGACTTCAAGTAGTTAAACTTGTGGTGACACACCCGTGCCACATGGCACAGATCCTGGGGTGTGATCTGATCCCTGTCAGAGGAATCAGTGATCTCACCAGAATTTCTCATGTTGTGCTGCAACTTCGGACAGTTTGTCTACTACCTGTTAATGCATGTGACAGGCACCACTGCCCCTGTCATTCAAACTACCCTGGTATGAAAAAAAAAAGCATAAAAAGTCCCGTTCAATTAGTGGAACAGTAGAGCTGGACCTTTGCGCTCCATTTCACGAGAGAAGGAGTTTCCTCAGAGGGGATAATGGATAGAAAAGTGCTGCCATTTTGTGGGGCCCACTGTACAGCTTTGCAAAAGGTAAGTGCTTGACTGCATTGTCAGGAGAGGTTGCTGCTTAGAAGTGCTACACACTGATATTTTGAGGTAGATCACACATTTTGCACAAGATGGTAAATTTGACCTCTGTAGGTCTACTCTAGGGCACTGACATCGAGTACTTCTGGCCTACTAATGGCAAAGTAAATGCACTTTCAGAGCTGAAGCTCCTGCACAGGCTGTTGTTAGACAGCCTGTAAGTGTTTAGTATCCTGCATATGAGCTCTCCTACAAAAGAACAGAAACTATGATAATAACCCGTTGTAAGAGGAAGAAAAAGTCCTTTGTACCTTCTTCCCTTCTGTGCAAGGCCTAGCACTGCTCAGTCCCCAAAACTAAAGCGAGACCATGTAGGTCAAGGATTTCCCTGGTAGCAAATGTGCAGGCTTAAATCACTATTGGTGGTGAATTTAGAAACGTGAATAGTATGAATTTAAGCCACCTTCCACACCTTGTCTTCTGGATTCTCAGGGAGCTTCCTTACCCTCCCCATGGAGGATACTGACCAAGCTTTACCTTTAGCATATGATACTCCCTGTGTTGGTGCATGCTTATTCTCTAACAAACCTTGGTCCCCGTAGTTCAATTAGTAATGGCCCATTCTTGTCCAGCTGGAATTGATAAATGGGGTTATTTTTGTAAGTGTCTCTGAAATTTCCACATCCTCCAGCACTGTGACCTTTCCACTGTCCATTAACCTGAAATAAGTCAGAAGTACAGAAAATACTTTGTATCCTGAGGATTTGTATTGCTTATTTATAGATACAAACATCACCAGAGGCTCCTCTCACTTTAGAGGTCACTGACTTTAGTAATCTCTCCTAATTTTTAAGATGCAAGTGACAGACCGTGTTAAATATTCAGAAAGTTTCACTGCAGTGAACTGGTCCTCTAACCACCTCGGGCAAAGCCTCAGATCCCTTACAAGTGTACTGTATTTTTTTCAGCCAATATTAAGTAAGTAACAAGTGACTGTGACAAACTGCATCAAATAAAAGATCTATATTCCCATCTATAACATGACTACTGGACTATGCAGGTTATTTTTTTTGGCTCAGACACACTTCTGTTGCATTTGATGAGAAACAACGGCAGTACAGAAGTACACACTACCTGTTGTAACCTTTGGTTTCGAAATCGCTGCCCCCAGCCCTGTCCATTCACCTCTATGCACTCTGAGAACCAACATTACAGGGACAAAATATCTGCAAGGACAGATTCCACAAGGACATACAAGAGGAAAAATGCTGCTCAGACTCTGAAAAACAGGCCATCTGTTTGCAAGTTCCTCCTGCTACTCATTAAACTGGAAGGTTAGACTTGTAAGACATGCCAGGCATTCACACGAATTCATAGCTGGGATCCATTCCTCCTATGTTACCCCCCTCCCCCCCCCCTTTCTGTCAAACCAGCAAGAGGCAACATTTTTTTCTGTGATTTAATTTCTTTACTCAGCGTCTAAAACCCTCAAACATGGCAAGTTTGGAAGCAAGGGGGATTTCTCCCCCCACCATGCTACAACCCGGGAACCTAACACTGCTGTTAGCTTTTCAGGCCTTTTCCACCTCTGCTGCACTTAGTTCCAGGAGTCTCCCTAGGGCTTGGTGAGCTCCAGAGGTGACCACTCAACTTTGGTATTGGACATCTAACAGAACTTGCTTTTACTGGTAAACTCTGAATTAGTTATCTACTTGTGTTTAAGTGTGAAGACTGCTAAGCAAGCACCAAATAAGTATTAAGCACAGGCAACTAACTTTTTGTATTTAACCATGAAGACAGAGCTGGCCTTGGATAGACAGAACGTGCCTTTTATTTGAATACTAGAATGACATCTTCAAACAATTAACAGGTTTCCACATACTTAGTTTTCATTTGAAGCATAATAGAACATAAAACAGATGTCCCATCTCTGTTTTGACTTCTTAAAGCATTCCTTCAAACTAAGCCCAGTTTTAAGAGCTAAAAAGGACAATGATTTCTGGAAGAACCAAGCAAATAGTTTCCCTGTTCCCAGGAATCTCTCTGACTGTTCTGAACTGACTGTTCCTCAGAACAGGAGAGCCTCAAGGGGCTGTTCCAGAAATAACAGCTGGTACAAAACTGTCTGAACTCAAGAGCATAGCTACAAGCCAACATGTGCCCCTGACCAGACAAAGTAATGTAATCCCTGGCTTCAGGCATGAGTGTCCTAGAAAATGGACTGTTCCACTGTGGCTCAAACTAGCCTTGTCTCGCTCTCCCTGACAAAGAACTTACCGTTTGGACAGAAGACTTCTGCCTATAGTGGGATTCCCCAGGGTGTGCATAGTAGGTACAAAGATTAAAGTTAACAGCTGCTGGCTTATTCTTTCTTGAGGATAAAATTGGTAATGCATGAAAATACATGCAAGTTACTTTATCCTGTGAGCTCCTGGCTATATTTATACTTCAGCTGAAGGTAGAGCTGCAGCTCATGCTGACAGCTAGAAATATGAACAGCAGCTGGTCCCAAAACTGCCTGGGCTTCTGACTTAATTGCAGTCAAGTTTTTCACTCTTGCCCCTGCTGCTGTGCTCTCCGGGAGCATTTCTAGGTGAAATGTGCCATGGGTATATTGCCTTGATCCTGTTTGGCAGTGTGTGTGCTTATCCCAGTGATTACAGACCTTTGAGATGTCTTTGCAAAATTCAGGAACAGCAGGGTATTGTGCTACTGCCATCCTAATTCTGTTTGTCACAGTCTTGCTACTGGTGCCTTTGGTTTGCTATTGCTGATTTTGCCCCATCACACCAAGAGTTTTTCCAAGAAAATCATGCAATTCTCTCAAGGGACAATGAGCAACACTCTTGCAGGCTTGCAACTCTGCAGTAGTACTAGCACAATCTGATCTCTGCAGAGTAACTACGTACATTAGGGTACAGGTTGTTATTCTAAAGGCCAGGCTTACCTACAGGGGCTTTACAGTATACCTGCAATGGCAGAGCCACAACGCCACCCTCTGCAATGAAGGTGGAGCTTATATACCAAATGCCAGTGAAAGGGAAGCCACCGTCCATACAGAGTGGTGTGAACAGAGTGACCTACCCCAAGGACTTCCATGTTGATATGAATTATGCTAACAGTGCAGCCAATTGTTTGGTAAACTATACATAACACGAGTACAGGATTGCTCTTGTGCTAATGATGCTTAGATTAAGCTTTAGAAGATGGCCTAAGCTGGCATTTTTGGGCAGTAGTATAAAAATAAATTTTAAAACCTTGTACATGTCAAATACAGAAAAGCCAAACCAAAATTATTATCCAGTGACCCACAAAAGAAAATATTTCTTTACCCGTTTGGAAATGGTGTAAGGTGTAGGGATCTTGGAGAAGGTGAACTTGCATAAGGAATACACCTGTGTTGTAAAAGAAGCAGCTGGTCATACATTCATCTTTCAATTTTCATATGAAATCATGACATGTTAAAAGCAGAACTGCCTACACATCATTTTTAGACACTTGTTCACTACATGCCCATATCACTCATTAGATGACCCTGTCTGAAACTCAAAATCCAGAATAGTGCTGGGATTAACAAGTCTTAGTTCTACTTAATTTTTATTTAAAAAAAGGAAAATAGAAACAATCTGCATTTTACCTTTTTCAGTGACAGAAAGAGACATCTAGCATTGACATCACATGACTCAGCAGTTACAGAAAAACCCGAGTACTGAGTCCAAGGACTTAAACAAGTCAAAAAACTTTAAATCTTAACTGAGATCTAAAATAGGCTTATTTTGGATACATGGAGAGCCAATGCTCTGTCTGTACACAATACTAATTTTTTATTCTAGGAAATAAAAGTATTTTTTCAGCTGATTTCATTACTAAAATTTCATTACTAAAACCACACACACTCTTTTATCTTAACTACAATGGGGAACACTATCAAGCACTTCATTCATTGCCTCCCTCACCAAAAACAACAGTATTGATCCAGAAGTACACTTTATTATCAAACTTACAAATAAAGGACACTTTATAGTTTATTTTTTACATTCATTATGAAATCAACACTACATACCCTGATGGTGTAATGGATAGTGTTTTGTTTCTCATACTGGGACACCACTAAGGTAAACGTGTGGGGCCCTGGAGAGGTCAGCTTTATCTTCGTCAGATAATGAGGACTGTTGATCCGAATACCATCAATATATGGAGGAGGATCAGCTGAAAAATAAAAAGATGAACACTTTTCCCTGAATAAAAAAATCCCCCAGCTTGGTATGCTTCTTAGGCATTTTATATCAATGATGGTACTGTTAGACTGTAGGCAGACCTGACTGTTCTCAAAAGAGTAAAGCCTCAAGATTTGCTCATAAAAAGGACACAATCTTAAGAGCAACTATCATTTTCAGGAGAGGTATATCACACATGACAGGACACAAATTCTGCACTTGAAAGTACAGCTTAAATCCCATGACCTGCAAGAACTGTTTATCCATCTTTCACCAATGGCACTGCTCAAAGATGACCTAATGTAATTATGTTGAAATTTAAAGAGAAAGATAAGGAATGTTTGAGCACTCTTCAAAAGAAGGCTGTTCCTTCTCCATTGTCTGGACAGTCCCAGAATGCAAGCTGCCAAAATCTTTGGCCACTAGGTAAACTTGTTAATTTCTTTAACTGACATACACTCCCTCTCTCCAAATCCTTGTGATTGTTACACAGATGTAGTTGCATCCGAGTGCCAATGCACATGCAGTACTTATTATAAACATCCCAAGTATTTGCTTCTACAGTTAGACAATGTAATTTGTTATTTGGCCTCTAATTGGTTCTTTCCAGACTGCTTTTAATTTCAGTGAAGCAGGAACAAGTCTAGCCAATTAAGTCAATAGGCTCAGGATCAGGTCCTTTTACTTTCTTCCACAAAGCAAGATGGGAGAGAGGAAAGGATTAATATAAAACAATGAGAAGCTTAGGAATGGGAAATCTCTGCCTCACTGCCAAAGGATTAACCCGCTTTGTTCTGATCTCATTTTAACAGATGGTAAAAATAATACTGCAGCTTGACCAATCTATTTCCATGGAAAGAGATTTTAAATGAGTTTGAGCTGGTGAGATTTAAAGTTCATAAAATAGTTTGGGTAGCAACACAAAACATATGAATCACCCAGTTCTCACTAGTGCTCTTGCTGGAAGACTCTCTCTTCCAAGCACAACTGAACAACTCCCTCCACTATACAAATGTGTTTGGTTTGCCCATTAAGAATGTTTTCACTAAGACAGCATGTAAAATAAGCACTGCTACAAGTACTAGCAAACCAGAAGCATGTCTTGGGCTGTAAGGAGGAGCAGATGCTTTAACAAGATCAGGTCCTGCAAAAACAAAGGATGATTTGGTCACATCTCAACAGATGCTTTCTGCAGAAAGGCAGCTTGGATTCCAGGGGAACTGGTCAGCAGAGTCACTAAACAATAGATCATTCAATAGGAAAAACCCAAATTTGACTCTTTGGAGAAAAAGAAGCTTTAAAGCCTACTCTCTAACTGTCGCTATTACCTGTTATGTGAGCAGCTACCTGAATGCAACCCTGTTTCTAAAGAGGTTCCCCGTCTGTAAAAGCAACAGGCCAAATCCTAGTGCCTTAGGATGCACCTTCACTGAATTATTCCAAGGAATATTTTTACAGAGATTATTAACTTAATGTAAAGAATAAAAACGTAGTATTATTAGCTCTACCTTAAAGTTGCAGTCTACCTTATCCATTCAACCTGGACATTACCATTACTTTCTATGTCTCAACCGGTGTTTCACATCTGCTATCTGTCTTGAAATAAAACACACATGGCTTTTTTGCAGCTATGAAGTTCCAAAAGCCAAGCCCCTACTTCTCCAGGTGAGTAGAATCTGACCTATAATGACCAAGGGTAATATTTTCATAAAATTTGAACATCTAAATGTTTTTCTTAAACATTCTATACCTGATACTTTGAAATATGTTAAAGTGTTCAGCCATATCTGATGTACTTTGCTAATCCAAGGTCATAAAACAATTAACCTTGATTATTTTCATTTAGTGGAAGCTGTAAAGCTTTAAATAATTTCACAAATCTGCAAAATCAAGAGAACAATAAAGAAAATGCTGTGCCAAAATGAGCATCAGCAGGACTATGCAGATGTCTTGTGCTTCCAACACGTACAGCTTCGTTTACTCCTTCAGTGTAGAGTGCTGAAGGTTGTCACACAGGGCTAAACAACTATGTTGAAAGATTGACCTCTTAGAGTGAGGCATCTAGTTTTAAAGCAAAAAGTGCCTTTCCTTTCAATAAAATCCTTTGCAAGTCTTCCTTTATTTTTAAACATCATCTTCTTGACAATTAAGGTACACTAACCTGGATAGTAAACTTTTTTGCCATCAGTCTTGTATACAACCATTGTAATGAATTCCCGATTGTGTGCAAAGTCATCCTATAAAAAACACACATCAAGTAGAGTTGGGAACTTCCATGGAGAGTAACTAACACTTAAGCAGAATCAAGTACACATTCTATCATCCCCTTCGATCACCACATCACTGATATTTGTATTTACTAAGATACATGATCCAATTCTTTAAAAAAAACCCAACAAACTGAAATAAACTGTCACTACTTTCACTTATACTAGTTCAAAGTTGTTTCATTACCTTTATGGTAGAGAATATAATCAGTTCACTCAATTTTTTACTCTGGGTCTATTTCAATAATCTTGTACACAATTATGTGTACCTGCTGAATTTAAAATTTATACATGTACATAGACATACATACTTGAACATGAAAATATAAGCAGTAATATACTAATAACGTAGAAAACTATATAAAAATATTTACAGAAGATATTACAGGACTCATAATATAGAAAAATGTAGAGAAAGAACGTGGCACCTTATCTGTGATGTGCCTGCTGAGCAGAACCCAGACGGCAGCACCACCTTGTGGGCACTGCACCTCCAGCTTGTACTGAGGGTTGTTTGCCAGGCTGTAGGCATCCTTCACAGGACCCTGCTTTGCATCCCAAGTACTAAAAGTAATAAATAGAGACGTTATTAGATGAATAAGATACTAATCCATGCTTCAAAACCTACCTCCAATTCCTCTGTATATACAGAGCTAGCGACCACCAGTAACAAAGTTATGAGGGCTAACTTCCTACTGGAATCTCTGGCTGTGCTCACATAGTACAACTGCGTCAGGAGCATTATCTTACAGCTTTGTTTTATAAATTACTTCATTACAATACAAATGTGATGATGAAAAATGCTAAATCCAGAGAGCCTGTCTCTTTGATATTACTGCAACCACACAAAGCACAGAAAAAACTGAACTCTTCAAAAAGCCTGGGCTACCCAATTATAGTCGTGATGACACACACCAGTGATAAGTGAAAAACACCCATGCTTTTGTAACTCGAAATCCACATAGAAGCTATGGTCAGTTTCAAAAGCTTGCTGATTTTTTTCCCCCCTCCCATTTTTTATTGAAGCAATTTTTATTTTAAAATTTGATGTATTTCGTGTTTGGAAGGGTACTGGCATCAAGTGTTAAAGATCTTTGAGGTACCCTATTGCAAAACCTGCCTGCTGCCTCATGAGCTGCCTAGACCAGGAAAATACAGGGTGAAATAATAAAAAGTGCTGATGACTGAATGGAAAGTGTGGCACACTGGGAACAGAAGTGGATAAAGCTATTCTCAAGTCCTACTGACCCTCCCACACTTTTAAAACTGAACAGCACGTGTGGGAGTCTGTGTTATCAACTAAGCTTGAAATTATCACCATAATTACTCCACTTTTGATAGCAACCGCCACTGTGCTAGTTGTTTCCCTACACAGGGGTACCACAATCACTAGTAATATAAGGGAAGACAGACTAGGAGATGAGCTTTGGGATTAGCATACAGATTATCTCATCTTGTTACATCAACAGTGTATTTTAGAGTGAATTTGAACAGAAAGATGGAAGGAGCCTTTTTACACGAGCTCAGCAGTTGCAGTGTGGATGAGGGAGCTTGTGCAGAGCTCATACCCAGAAACAGCGTGGAAGCAGCAGCAAGCACAGTATAGCAGAGTGGAAAAATAGAGAAGCTTTCTGGAACTGAGACACACACTTATCCTCAAACCGAGTGACAAAAAGGCTGAATGCGATGGATACTGGGGTATGAGACAGGTACCGTGTTCAGAAAAAACATAAATAAAAAAAATCAGGAGGCAAGGAAGATTACCTATGATAATCGTGACTGGTGAAAAACTGAACTAGCAAAACTACTCTGACATCAGTAAACACACCCTGTAAAGACAACATGCACTGCACAAATAACTTACAATTTGCCAGGAAACTTACTTCCAAATAAAAACTAGGTCACACAAGCACTGCCTGCTCTGCTGAAAGACGAGCTGCACAAAAAACTCATTTCTATTGCAACAGAGAGATGTGGGACTGAGGTCAGAATCTGGTTATACAACCTTAGGGTCCACAGAAACATCAAAGGTCACTGGAGTTTCAACAATGTTATAGAAGTCATCAAAAACAAAGCCCAGTCTTAGAATTTAAAAGTCTAATGTCAGGTTCAAAAGAGCATGGTTGGAGCCCACCCTCCTCAGTGGTAACTAGCAAGAATGGAAGGAAGGAAACACCACATCAGAACATTTAGTGAGATATCAACACAGAAGTTTTATCTCTTGGACCAACCTGTGAATACACGTAGACTCTTTAAAGAGACTTGGGTTCCAACTCAAATAAATAACATCATAATACTGGCACAGGTCCTCCCAGGCAATCCAGAAAATGCCTAAAAAGGAAATGATGTTATTGTTTCCTTACCAGACACCTTGATTTCACCTGGTTTTTAAAAGTCTCTTTTCAGACAAGTGATCTGGCTTATATAAACACATTTCTGTAAAACTCAGTAGTGACATCTGCACTGCCAAATTTCTAAATTTAAACTTAACCCTCAAGACAAACCAATCAAACCAAGAAAACAAGTTAGTTTCTGCTTATCATCGGGGACATTCTGAAGCTGTCAGAATGCTTTTCAGTCTCAAGTACTAAGCAGAAGGCATAAGAGAATCGTTGTATTGGAAGAAATATCATTAATTGACCTGCCTTCCCCTTTTCTCAGTTTCTGAAAAAAAAATTACATAATCAAACAGGTTCCCCCAATTCAACAACCTACTTCAGTAGTCATCCAGCACAATCAAGTATTCAATCAACACGAGTACGTTTGAATGTATTTGTAAGGTACTTCAGCCAACCTCTGTAGGACTTGGTTTAGCACCCTCAATCTGCTTCATTTTTACAAAATTCTCATGCATTTATTCTAATTCTCCAGAGCTCCCTTAAATGCAACTCCAAACAACAATGCCTGCAAGCTGACAGATTCCTGATTAAACAGACTCTCAAAAAGGTAACAGCCTCACAATTCAAGTCTTCGACACAGGCAGCTGCAGATCTTGCAGCACTAAAAAAAAAGTGTAGTCAGAGTAGCTGCATGTTTAGACAACAAGAGCAGAATGTAAATCCAGTCAGAAGAAACAACTCCCTTAAAATTACTAATGCAATTGTATATAAATTTGAACTACTAGATGTTACAGATAGACATGGATATAAAGAGACATATACATAGATAGCCAGCAGTGCACACTTGCAGCCCAGAAAGCCAATGGTATCCTGGGCTGCAGCAAAAGAAGCATGACCAGCAGGTCGAGTGAGGTGATTCTCCTCCTCTGCTCTGCTCTCATGAGACACCACCTGGAGCACTGTGTCCAGTTGTGGGGCCTCCAACATAAGAAGGACACGGAGCTGTTGGAGTGAGTCCAGTGGAGATCCATGAAGATCATCAGAGGGCTGGAGCACCTCTGCCATGAAGGACAGGCTGAGAGAGTTGGGGTTGTTCAGCCTGAAGAAGAGAACGCTCTGGGGAGACCTCACAGCAGCCTTCCAGTACCTGAAGGGGCTACAGGAAAGCTGGAGAGGGACTTTTTACAAGGGCATGGAGTGATAGGATAAGGGGGAATGCTTTTAAGCTGGTAGATTTAAGAGGATAGATTTAAACTGGGTACTAGGAAAAAATTCTTTCCTGTGAGGATGGCGAGACACTGGCACAGGTTGCCCAGAGAAGCTGTGGCTGTCCCCTCCCTGGCAGTGTTCAAGGCCAGACTGGATGGAGCTTGAAGCAACTTGGTCTGGTGGGAGGTGTCCCTGCCCATGGCAGGCAGTTGGAACTGGGTGACCTTTAAGGTCCCTTCCAACCCAAACCATTCTGTGATTCTATATATATTCCTTACTGAATGAATCAGTAAATAAATAATGAACTAATCTCTCATAGCTATGACAAAACCAGGGCTGCTATTCTTTATACCGAAATATCAAAATTTTTCTTAATAGCATGAGGCTATTAAATGCTGTAATTTAATGGTTTTGGATGCATACTGTTGTCAAAATAAAGTGGTACTGAACAAAAGGGCTCCCTCACAGAGATAAACAAACAGCAATTAGGACACTATAAAAAGAGCAGACATCTCCTTCTGAATGTAAAATGCAGCTTCTGCAGAATTTCTAAGCTGTCAGCAACCTGCCCTTCCACCAGCAAACCTACGCCAGCTTTCCAGACGCTACACTCTGCTGCACCCTAAGGAAGATCTGACAGGACAACACTGAGCATCATTCCAAGTGGTTTCTCTGGACAGTGCCACTGTCTCAAAGATGGATCTCAATCTACTCTCACAGCTGGAAACAGAATGTACGTAAAGATTTATTTACAAATATATTAATGTAATGCAAGGGAAAAAAACCCTCACATCCAGGGCATAACCTCAAATACAGGCAAGGCAAATTTAAATACTGATTATAGTATTGATACATATCTGCAAATATTGGAGAAAAAACCCACAAAGTCTATTTATGTATTAAAAAGCAGCATTACACAGCTTATTGGCGGTGTTCTCTTTGCACTGAACTCCCTCATACCCAGATACTGAGATAGCAACACTTAAGCAAGGAGGTAATTTCTTGTCAATGAATTTGAGATATATTAAAAAGCCCAGATTACTTAAACTCCAAACAAATTTGAAATAACATATTTAAGTACACAAATACATCATAAACTTTTGGACTATTTAGTTTCTAGCATTTGTTTTACTCTCCCTCTCCTTGTGCTTAAGCATTTCTTCCCACCTTCCTGCCGGGATATACCACAAAGATCTAGATTAACTGAAAAGATAATGGCTTTTCAAACCTTATTACCATTGTCTATTTTCTGAGCTGTTCTTGGATCAAAGTTCAAGTATTTTTGTAAATCTGGAGTCCAATTTCTTATGTCATTTTCACTGTATCGTCCCTTCCAACGTAAGTGGCTCCAGGGATTTTTCAACTGAAGAAATCGAAGTCCCTAAAGAAATACAAAATAAAATTGCTGACAATAATTCACAGAATAGCATATCTTGTCAAGGTAATTTTTATATTTAAATATAGCTCAAGAAAATACAGCATCATTAAGTCTTCTGTAATTTCCCAATGGAGGTCAAGACAAAATAAGCCATTAGAGCAAAAAAATCAGTAACTACTAATCACAGACACAGGTTTCAAACAGGCACCTGAAAACATCTTCAGTTTTACTTGTTACCTTATATTCTCTTATGTCCAAGACTGCATATGCATGAGTTGGAACTAGACCCCATTTCTCTCCTTCTTCTTCAGACATCACCCCTGTCGCTGTTGTGATAAGGACATCTCCCTTGTGAAATCTGTTGAAAAAGAGGTGAAAAATAACTTCACTGAAATTTTACAAGTTGCAAACTGACATTTGCCAGGCACTGCAATTGTATGTTTTTACACTGCCCATCAGTGTGACTCTGCTTTATAAAAAGTGGAATACAGGGGTTTTTGTAAGCAGAAATCACTCCTGAAAAAGCTTGAGAAAGCAGAACTGTTTTCTTTCAGTATTTAAGTACAGGCTTTAAGTGAAAAATTATTTTCATTATAAAATGAAAATTAGCATTTATCAACCTGAAGTTCAATCTGTGCCACTTATTAGAGATACTCTCCACAGATCTTCAGCTGAACACAAGTGTGGTTTCATCAACACTTAGTCAATCACTGCACATAGCAAATTAACAACTCTGTCACACCCCCAGGATTCTGAAGGAGCTTCCCAGAAACTGAAGAATGAGAAGTTCATGCTTCTATACTTTTGCAGGTGCTTACACTACAGTTGTGTTCCCCAGCACAGGCCTTACAGGATCTGAATTGTCAACTCACAACAACTGAGTTCTGCAATTGTTCTGAACTGCAATCGTTAATTTCACAGCAATTACTGTTGTGAAGACATACTAGCATGTTTCCCAGCCCATGCTAAAATCCAAGTACCTACTCAGCATCCCTAGACAGTTTACAGAGTCACTGGACTATGGGTCGAGACATCTTCAGTCTACCACAGGTGGGCAGTAGTGATGCTGTAAGGGCTAAATCCCATCCTCATTTCAGTTACAACTCCACACTGCAATGCTGCAATATCTGAAGAGTTGTGGACAACCAACCAAGAGCTCTCAACCTACTGAAAAGCATTCTAGGAAGAGCATCATGCTTTTTTATCACGAATGCAGATACTTCAGTCAACCAAATATCCCCCTTCTACTGCATTGAAAGGTGTAAGAAAGGGAGTGCACAAAACTGTTCAGAAAGAAATCAAAGTACTTGCTAGCTGTCATTCCTAAATTACAGCTATATCCTTCATCACAAGTAGAAATGTTATGGTAGGTCTGAAGATCAGTATTGAGGTTTTGATAGACTTTTGCTGCCCTTCCAGGAGATTTACTAAGGGGACATAATAAGCAAGATCTTATGATATGATTAGCAACACTGTATTGTATCTGCTTGCAGAGGACAGCAGAACAATGCCAAAGTTCTAGAAAATTGTGTGGGAGCACAGAACACATTTCCTTCTACATTTCCTTCTACTTTTTTAACACTTAGCTTGTATATTTGTTTCCAAGCTGCTCTTTTCTGACTCTATATTCTATTTTCTTCATCAAGAAATGGGCTACTATTTTTTTTATTTCATATATAAAGAAGAAAAATCACCTCAAACAAAATTCCACAATATTTAACCTTTCTGTTCTATCAAAGCCATCAATACCTCAACTTTTCTTCTTCCAGGGGCATATGGAGGTTTTATAAAGCACAATTTGTAGCAGTACCAAAGCGCTATCAAAGGGTCTGTGGTGACTGCACTACTTTTACAGTGGCAACAGCTACTACACAGCAAACATTTAAATTATTTAGGAAAAAACAAACTTCTACCTCTGATAAAGCATTCTGAAAGTACTATCTTTATTGAAAGCTTGATTGTCAGAGTGCATAGCAATTCTTTCAGGTATCCAGCCAGTCAGTGCATGGAGATCAATATTCTGAAATGCAAGCATTCAAAAGAAATCAGAATAGATAATCCATCTAAAAGCGCCTTGAAAAGAAATCAAGTATGTACAAGTTACAGTATAGCTCTACACATAAAAGGCTAAAGGTTAAGCCTATATTAAAAACAAACAAAAACTCATTTGATTAGTTTAGGACAACATTTCCAAATAGCATCTTAAAAAAAAAAAGCTGGAATGTGAGTTAATGAAACAAACTGGAATTTCAGAGCAATGGAAGCATAACAGAACAATCAATCGTGCTCAATTCTATGGTATGTTCTATTTATTTAATTGATTCACAGATTTTTACAGCACAGTCTCAGAAGCACTATTTGGAACCTTGCTATTAATATAGGCATCTTAAATAATTTAATTTTACTTCTAAGGCTCAGGGGTTGGGTTTTTATTCTTTTTGGTTAAGATGACACTGACACGTATTTCCATAAAAAGACGCTTTAATCTCCCCATTTCATCTCCTCGAAATATTGCTTACTCCCTTTTCTTTTGCTTTGTACTCCTCAAAGCAAAAGCAGAGACAATAAATGCTTGAAGTGTCAATAACCTGCACCAGTGGGTGGGAACTTGAGGAATTACAAGTACAACACAGCCAGTAAGTAACCCTGATTATAGAAGGAAGCTGTAATCCAGCTGGAAGCAGAGAGGGGCGGGAAGGGTGGAGATTAAATGTCACAAGTCAAGCTGTTTTTCCAAATAGCAAGTTAGAGGATGACAATGGGAATAAACACAGCTGCTCTCACCAGTTTCTGTCCTCCAAAACAAAGCAACCCAACACTGACATAAACATAAAGGCATAGGCTACATTACCCCTTAGACAAAGCCACATTTGCCTCCATGATCATTTTTCAAAAGGTGATGATTACCCAGTATACCCTCGGAGAATGCAATTATCAAGACACCAACTACAGTGTGAACAGCACTTTAGAATCAAAAATATACTGTTAAAGTTTTCAAGAATTTTACATTAAAACCAGAAATGCTTCCCAAGTAACGAGTGAAGATCATGCAGGCTGCTCGTTTCAGTAAACTGGCCCTCTTTAAAGGAACAATTTGCACGTCAGCCTAACTGCAGTGTGACGACTCTTTCTCTAGTAACCACATTATAGGAGCCCGTTACATATTTATGTAAATGAGTGGAACAATCTGACAAACAAACTTTCGCAGATCAAAGTACTTGCTCCCTCCGTAGACATGTACTAAATGACTAGCCTGTTCCTTTCCTAGCTGACTCCCCTGCCTAATGAGGGAGAACTGTCCTACTTATTGAACAACAGCTATAAAGTATTAATCCGGGCAAAAAAAATTACGACTTCACACAACACTTTCATCTAGACTCTATGTAAATAAACACATACTTCCCAACCACAAGCACCAATCTTACAGTCAGATTAACTCTGCCCATCAAGATGCTTTGCTCATTCTGTTTTAATGGAATAAATCTTATCAAGTGCAGCTAAGCACATTTGTAAAGAAAGCAATAAAAAGAATATTAAGACAACGTGAAACCCAATACTCGCCTCCCCAGTTTATTTCACTAGAAGGAAAGTTATTTGACCCAAGATTATCTGAGTGGAATTCTTGCCTCTCAGAAATAAACTAGTACTTACAGAATTTGATCCAGGAAAATCATATCCTCCCATGACCTTCATGTAAGCCTTTTCTATTAGCGATACCCATAATTCATTCTTGTTGTTAGAATAAGAGCAGAGAAGTTCCCCACTATGATCAACAGGTAACTGGTCATCTATGATTACCTGTGTGAAATAAACAAATGAAAAATCATCATAAAGCTAATAAGTATTGTGGAAGTATTTAAAAAGTAAAACCAAAGTCTCAATAATATGCAGCTTCTCAGCCAGTCAGATCTGCCCATCGCTCTCAAATGTGGACACCTCTATGAATCTGATATCACACTATGACAAGGCTATTTTAATAAATGTCTGCAGAAGAAACACCTACATTCTGTTACATACTTCACAACAAAAATGAATCTTTAACAATTAAAAACCACTTTTCAGCAAAACCTATCTAAATTTTTGCTATGCAAGCATAGCTTCACAGTTAAGCTTTTAAAATACATGACTTATACAGTAACAGTATTAAGTCTCCCCCAAACCATTTACCTTTCTAGGTACACCATTGATATGAAGCTTCACCATGTATTTACCACATGGATTATATTCTGGTTCTCCTTTCTTATTCTGAGGATAAATTATACTGTTAAAAAAAGGAGGAAATTGTGACATAAATTACTTGGCTGTGCATACATTGATAACAATAAAAGCAGGATTAACATAGTCTGTTTCTGAAATTTACACTAAACATAAATATGGAATTTTTAGTGAAAGAGCAACTCAAATTTAGTAAAAATGAAAATGACATTTAGATAGGTATTATTTTTCAGGCCTACTTCTTGCTGCAGTTCTCTGCTTAATATATTAACAAAAAGTAACCTAATTGGTTCTCCAAAAGAAGAAAGGCAAACAAATTTATTTTACTATTAAACAAGCGGGATTTACATAGCTGTGGTATAAATACAGTATCACCTGAATGACAAGTCAAACACTTGAAGAAGATGACAGTGCAGAACTTGCTGCTCTTGACAAGAATGCAAGTTCAGTTCTAACCAGTATAGGTTAAAACAACAAAAAAAATCCAGAACAACATTCACACACTGGTCTGGTAACAGGCTTCCAACAGAGTCTGCCAAACCCATGCCAAATTTATCACAGGACGCCAGACAGGTAGAACTGAGATAGTGTTGTTAACATTAATTCTACAGTGACACACAAGATGGACCACCTGTTGCACAGCAGTTGGCATAGCAAAGTAGGAAAATAAACCCATAAAGCATTAGAAGTAAAATTTCTATTAAAAACCAAATAAAACCTTCCAATTTATTACTCCTCAAAGCACATCTGAAGTTAGACTCCAGTGTCTGTATACACATCTATATAAAGTTGGCTTCCATCGCAGAAGTGCTGAAGCCACAAGTCCCAAGGAGATGAAGGTGAAACAAATGCTAGTTTTTACTGTGTCCAACTGTCACAGAACATAGCAAAAGCTTGTCTGAAAATGCCTTAGAAAGCAACAGCTACTTTACCTTGTGATTAATTTTTTGTTATATCTTCTTTCATATGCTGCACTGATAGCTAGTGATGCCACAAAAGAACAATCTGACACTATTGTCTATAAGGAAAAGAAAAACAGTGAGGACATTTACTAATAACTTACATACTGACAGACAAATGGGGTGTGTGGAGGGAAGGAAAATCCTCAGTTAGTAATACCCCTCAAAAGGGAAAGGATTTGAATGAAGAGAAATAAAGTTACTACTAAAAAGGCTGAAAAGGTATGCTTGCTCAGCATGAGGCCACTACAGAGCAAACCAGTTAGAATTATTACTGACCATCAGAGGCAAGGGCAGATACCTCAGCATTCACTCACACTTACTCCCCTCCTCCCCAAAACATGCTGTGTAATATAAACCATATCCAATGGCATGATCTATTGCCGATTTCAGAACAGCATGGGCCATCTGCATCTTAACACTAAACAAGACATTTCCACTACTCTCAATGGGCCACTCTGCTTCCTGTCCAAGAAAAATTATAAAATCTTGCCCATTATTTTTTCCATGCAGTAAATTAAGCGAACAATTTGCTGCAGAGTACACCTTGCCTTTTTTCATACTAACCTTATCTCTATTTCGGGAAAACGGGATTTTCAGCTGGAATTCAGATTTTTACTTCCACTGCTAACACATCTGCTTATTCTGCATGGAATCTGAAGTGATACTATTTTGTTCTTTATTTATTTAATCTCATGAGAACCAAGGAAAGCACTCTCCAGATTCCTTTTTGAACAAAAAGGTCTTACATCCACTGCAATAAACTGCAAGCAACACACATTCCTCTTCAGGAACAATTTACCTGCTTTATGCTGAAACTTGATACAGTATAAATCATCGTAGGGTTATTTGTTATGTCATCTGGTCGCACCCACTTAGCAAACATTGCTCTTTGTTTGGGGGATAATGGTAATTTCCCACATCTGTCACTAGATTTAAGAGAGGAAAAAAAAAGTAGAAATAAATCTATAGCAGTTTAGAAAAGCTTTTTGTGGTATCTCCAGTCTTATGTATGTCTGATAGATAGGGTAAAATATGTGCAGAATAATTTCACAGCTTTGTATACAGAGCTGTAAAATGATTTCAAAGAACATTACTGCTAGTTTGTGATTTTTAGGGAAAAAAACAAAAATATTAACAATATGAAATAAAACCCAAGAGCTTCCTTCGTACAGGACTGAGCAGGGGGAAGAAATTCCAGAAAGCCATCTACACCAGCAGAAACTCATATTCTTCACTTTTTATTATTAGTTTGCCATATTGAAATAAAGTGTCTTTAGTTCTGAAAATATTGTGGCTTGTCTAATTGACAAGCCTATCATGGAAAATGGAAAAAAAACCCCAATCAACCCACCTCAAGTGTCCCTGTCTATTGTGGCTATGAAATCTTAACATATTATTATTGCTCATGAATGAAAGTCTATCAGTTACATATCACTCTTCCTCGGAATAGTCCTTTATAGGGGAAACAGCCATCACCTTCATTTTACAGGTAACTGAAGCAGAAGGAGCTAAACTTAGCATGCAGCAGAATCAGAAAATGGGCCCAAGTTGCCAGCCCAGCCCACTTACTCCAATAAGCCAAATAGCATTGTCCTCACAGACCTGGAGACAACTGCAAAAGCCCTGTAGAGGAGGATCAGCTTACATTAAACAGTTTAAAGATCAAACTGGGAAAAGGAAGTGGTAGTATTTAAATATCTCTGCCTGAATTATGCTTAAAAGCCTACTTAAACAATTTTAAACTCTGAAAAAGACACAGAAACACCAAATATGGGAAAGCTTTGGAAATATAAACAAAAGTAAAGTTCAGAAATGGAATCACACTTACGAAAATGGCATAGGGAAGGCAAAACGTTCTCTCAGATCAACACTCATGAAAGGTACATACTCGATGCCATTAATTTTTGAAGTCTTCCTGCAAGTCATAAGAAAAAAATCTAGTTAAAAACTTATCCATCATCTTTCAAAGACTAAGTTCCAGAAGGTAGCAACAAAATTAGCTTTTAAAAACTAACAAGACATAGCGCTTCTGGAAACAAGGTGACTACTTCTTAAATTGAAACAAATACTGTATTTACTTGGGTTTGAAATCGGCAGTACTTGATGGCTCAGTCACTAATTCTGCAAGTACCTACCTGAGGACAAGTCACCATACCAGGATAGAAGCAATTATGAGCCACAAACCTCTTCATAGTTCTAGAAGTCACATTTATAACTACATTGGTCTAAGTAGAATTTCTCAAGTCCCTTAAGCCTCTCCTTAAAGAGACTCTCAGGATAAATTGATGGCAATTAACAATTAGCAACACTTAGATTTCATCTAATTGTGGCAGTATTTTGGAAAACTTTGTCAAACAACAACAAAAGTACTGCACATGTTTATTAGTACATTTCTGACTAAAGCTCATAGAACACTTTCTAAAATGAGAATCATATTTAAATGTGAATGTAATTTCAGTTTCAAACAAGGATTTAACTGGAAAAGGTATGCATGATATTTTTAAATCACATTATGATTAAAGATGTGAAAAAACTTGAAAGACTAAAACAAAAACAAAAACCTGAAAAAAAAAACTCAAAGACACCCAAACTATCCACAAAACCAGAAACATTCACTGCACAGGCATTACAAGAAGAAAAAAAGTGAAATTTTAATAAGGCAATTCTTAATGCTCTGCAATGTTTCCAACACATGTACATTTCTATCTTTATGACCATATCCTCAGTCCATTTAATTCCCCTAAAGTCAACAAGCAGACTAAATGTTCTATGATCAAACCTTCGATAGTGTTAAGCACCACCTCGGTCACGATCATTTTATTGCATAGGGAGGAGCAGGAAGGTTGAAACACCTATCAGACAATGCATTCATTCTTAAAAGATATGTTTGATAATTTTCAAAATTCATGATTTAGGCTATAGTTTTTATGGATTATTTGTAGTTTATTCCACCTATAATAAAAATCAAAGCAAAAGGAATTGGATGTAACAGAAGTCACAGTGGTACAGAATATTATGCTTCCTCAATTTCCAGTGAAGCAGTAGTTGTATAGTCTACAAAAACATCTTTGCACCTTCGCTTCTCAGAGCCAGATCTTAAACTCAGACAGGCAGGTTATGTATAACATCCAAAATAAGGCTATAAAAAATTATCCTGGCAGTCAGTTACAAAAAATTGTTTTCTAGATAGAAACTAGAAAGTATGCTCTGTGAATAAAAGCCACTAATTACATTGCCGTAGAGAATACCAGAATTTATTAATGTGTAGGTAATACCAGTGGGGTTTATTAAGAGGTGGTTTTCCAACCCTGTTTATATACCTCATGCTTCACCTGTTTCAGTCGACTGTGTAAGATGCACAAAGGATGTGAGCACAAATTACATCATCTTGGAAAATATTGTCTTCAACTTACCTGAGTACTTCAATTTCCTCTGCAGTGTATCTCTGACCTTGAGATTCACTAGCTTGTACAGCTCTGATGGTCTGTGGTTTATCATTTAAAGAAAAATCAGGTCCCAGTGGAAAGAATGTTCTAACTGGCTGATTTGGTTTAGCTGCAGTTGACTTATCCTTCTGAGATGACTTTGACACAGATTCCTTCAGTGCCTCTGCTCTAAAGCAAATAAAAATGCATTTTGTTTACAACAATGATAAAAATATAGTAATCATTCAATTATTTATTTGCTTGGTTCATGTTTCCACGTATGTTAAATAGAACAAACAGATGCTCAAGTTGACCAGTACTAGTTTTCCTAAGAAAAATCCATTTCTGATGCCAAGGCTTTATTTTCCTGTTCTATAATAAATAAAATATGGCATATACTTTTGCCAGAACCTGCTAGATTTTTGTTGCCTTTAAATTACACTAATGGGAGATTTTGTGTAAGTGTTTATTACCTGGAACCTCAGAACAAGACCACTGAAACACAGGAAAAGAAAATGGATTTAAGTCCTTTTGCACCTTCAGGATCTAATTTGTCTAACTTCTACAATAGCAGTAAAAACTCACTAGCATTCTCACAACCCGGCATTTCAACTGCTTGAAGACTGTGTATTCAGGAGCCATATTTTGTTGTTGTCACATTAAGCTTCTGGATAGTCACACATTTACAAAATATGGGGTTCTGTTTTGTACACAGGCTGAGAAGTGCTGAAAACCACCTTATACTAAACCCAAGCCGAACATAATCCATTATTCATCATCATACAGCTGATTTAAGAGGAATTACACTGAACTTACACTCATGTAGCTTATTTCAGATATAGATTCCACTCCACTAGATCCATCCATACAACTAGATTGATACTGTCAAGACAAGTATTTCTCAGTTTCCAAGCTGTCTTCCTTATGAAGGGACGCTGACACACTGACTTAGTGCTGGCCTGAATTCAGCATTTTTATAGAAGCCAAAAATTGTAGTATAGTACTCTGATTTCCATCTCTGAAGACTGAAATAGTATATTGGCACTAATGAATACACAGTCCTCTCAGAATTCTGCATGTCCCAAGATTCCCAGGGGGTTGGCACAACTACTATATTCAGTGATACAACAGCTGGCAGCTACCTGCCAGGAGAACTCCTCAGTAGCTAGAATCCATACTCTTTGCAGTGCAGAACAGACACACTAGATTGAGAATCCTACTCGGAGAGCGCACTTAGACCTGACAGCCAGTATGTTTACTGGCAATACTCACCTATCCAGTGCTTGCCGAGCCAGCTGTTTCAGTTTGGACTGGAGGCCTGCTTCTGAAGTCTCAGTAGCCTTAAGTGCAAAATAAAAGAAGCTAAATTCAGATAAACCCACAGGTTTCATAGGCGGTTTGTCAAATTCCACATTTCCAGATTCCAGCAAAGAGTAACTAGCTATTTTTTCCAATTTTCTTTTGAAATGAGCAAATATGGGTTTTTTTAATAAAATCTCAGCAGAAAAAGCATACTAAGCAAGCAAATATAATTTTACTGTTCTAATGAATGCTCATAGAATGAAATCAAAATTCTTCAGCGTGGGCAACACTGTATACGCAAAAAAACCTGCCAGAAGAATTAACCATTTTAAAACACTATGGGCAGAAAGAAGACAAAAACAAATGTTAGGTATACTGCTGAGCTTAGATGTGATCCAATATTTTTCCTCAAATGACTCAAAAATAATCACGGTGACTTAGGAAAAAAACAAACCTGAGAGTTTACTTTCATAAAATACAAACAAACAAGATTGCTTGCAGGTTAGGAATCTTGTTCTTGCACATCTAAGGCACAAAATGATCTATGACACAGCACCAAAACAGATTATCAAGAGTTAACTTCTGTTCCCAGTTAGGAGGTCAGCTACGACAGTGTACTCATACCAGTTTATGCTTTTGTCTTCCTTACAGATGAAGCATGGCTACTGCAGCCAAGTAACCCACAAGAGGTATAACATGAGGTGTGGCTTCTCCTGGGGTGCCCACAAGCAGGTTCCAGATTCTAGCTTTGTATCTTCCATTAGGTCAGTTCTACTAACTCTTGATCTGGTTACATTGTATCACTAGGATTTCTTAGCCTACATAAAACTAGTTTACAGAATTCAGGGAAAAGATTTTAGTCTAGCATGTAGCAAAAGTAACATTCCCCTCCCAACAGCCCACATACATTTACATTATAGAAAGGGAAGAGAAAGCAAAAAGAAAAACAGACTTGGTGGAGTTACATTATGATGGTGAGCTCTTCCTGTAATGAGTAGTTAAGTCAAATGGACTTAAGGGAAAAAAGCAGTACCTGTAATTACATTCTCCATGATTTACATAAAGGCCAAATCATCCTTACTCTTAATTTCAGTGTAAATTGAATTCACTCGTAACAGCTTTAATGTTGAGCACCGAGTTATCAAGTAGTATTTTGGCATCAGTAGACTGTTATGTTTTCAGAATGTGTTACACACAAAAATTTCCCTTTAATTACTTTCCTTAATGTAGTTGGAAAGCAATATAGCTGACACATTAGCAAGTTACCTTCAGTATTAACTGTTTTTTCTGTTTTAGCGTTGCATCCACTCCTGGGCAAAAATTAACATAAAAAAAGTTCCAGAATATTTCTAGGTTTTAGAATAATCCAGTTCAGGAAAAATACATAAATCTCAAGTACCCATAAATTTACAGTGTTGAATAGCAACATAACATAAAGACTGGAAAAAACCACTAAACAAAAACCGAGGAAAAAAGATTTTAAAAATCATTTTTAGAAATACAGGTACTCCACTTTTAAGCCAGCCTTCAAGAGTCAGTCACTTGTGTAAGTGGAAGAATTTCTTACCATCACATAATTCCACCAAGTTAACCTGTAGCTTAACATACTGTTTTCAAACAGAGTTCCACCGCTTCTGTGTACAACTCTACAGCTTCTTCTGCATTGCCTTTATCATCTTCATCAAAAGCCTGTGTAACTAGGAAGTGAGCACGCTCCAAGTCCAGCTGTTGCTTTGATTTTAGAGGATCTGTGTTCTGTGACTGAACTAAACAAAAAAAAAAAGTATTTAGCTTTCTACAGCAGCAGACATCTAAAAACATCCTTAACATGATAAAGAAAAACTAGCAGTTCTGATCAGATGGGTAGTATCTATTTTTTGGCTGGAAATCAAATCTTTCTAAACTTTCCTAAAAACATCTTTGCAAGGAGAAGAAAATACCCCCACCCCTCAAAGCAGAGATACACTCTCAGGATATTTCACGTGTCAAATAATGTAAATAAAATCTCTTTAATACTGCACTAAGGACAAAGATGTTTAATTATGTTAAATACTGCATCATTTGTGAAAATACATCACTTATGGTGATGTACAAGTTCCTTAGGTGTCTATGTCATTTAATATCTTTATTAATGACCTGAAGGAGAAGATGGGGTGCACCTTCATCAAGGTGGCAGACCCCACCAAACTGATTCCTTCAAGGAGACAGTTGCTATTCAGAGACACAGACAAGCTGAAGTAATGGGCTGACAGGAAACTCAGGAAATTCAACCAGGACAAATCCCTGTGTCTGGAACAGAGTAACACCCTGCAGGGTACAGCTCTGTGGAGAAGGGCCTGGGGGACAGCTGGGTGAGCCCAAGCCAGTGATGAAGGCTAACAACACCCTGGGCTGTGCCAGCAGCAGCACAGCCATGGGATGGGGGAAGCGACTGTCATCCTCTGCTTGGCACTCAGTGAACTGTACGTGGAACACCCCATTCAATCTCAGGTTCCTAATGATGACTGGGGCTGGAGGACTTGACCTTTTGAGAAGAAGCTGAGGGAGCAGGGCTTGTCCAGCCCAGAGGAGAGATGGCTTTTTGGGCACCTAATAGCAACCTGCCAGTAACTGGGAGGTTATCAAGGCTCTTCACTGCAGTGCAAAGAAAGGGAACGAGTTGCTATGAAATGAAATAGGGGAGAATCCAACTAGGTTTATATATTAAAAAAAAACCAAAACAAAACACTAGAAAGATAACTGCACCCTGGAACAGGGGCTCAAAGGCACGAAGGAATTCCTGTCCACAAGCATTTTCAGGACCTGACTGCACCTGAGCAATCAGGTTCAAAAATCAATGTCTACCCTGCTTTGAGCAGGAGATTGGTCTATAGGCCTCCCCATGTTCCTTTTTGGCCAAGTAATTCTATGATTCTAACTGAGAATTACAGGTGTACAAAAGTTCAAGATTTTGGTCTAAACACAAACACTGAAACTAAATCAAACAAGGAAACCCTTATGAGAGCAAAGAGTTCTCTTGCCCTTTTAAAGTTGGTAATTCTACATAAATACCAGAACCCATGAGCTTCAAATCCATCATGCAGCTGAGACTTAGATGTGAGTTTTGTTTTGTTCCTGATCAATTTTTATGGCTATATTTAATTACTTTCTCAGGTTTGCTCTGCAGATGTGGTTCCTAAGAATATTTAAAAGGAAAGAATACCCACACCCAAGTCCTTAGGAAGTAAGTCTCCGTTTAGTTTCTGATGTATTTTAGAAATCAAAACTCTGATATGCTCATTGTATTTGTAGTCCTTCACAAAGGACAAGAAAATTTGAATAATGAAAAACAGAGCAAACATCATTGATAGATATTTCACAGCACTGAAAGGCTTTCCACTCAATTAATTTAAGCAAAGGTTTAATCAGAAAACTCCTTACCCACCTGCTGAATGGAGAGCTTGAACTCTC
Source organism: Aegotheles bennettii (assembly GCA_013398125.1). Taxonomy (NCBI): domain Eukaryota; kingdom Metazoa; phylum Chordata; class Aves; order Caprimulgiformes; family Aegothelidae; genus Aegotheles; species Aegotheles bennettii. Next base: position 345,759 of record VZRW01000762.1, read on the forward strand.
TCCAAATACTCATTTATTTTTTCTTGAATGTTTTCCAGATTGGACCCTGCCATCCCAGCATAAATCAAGGCTTGTGCAGCTTCCTGCAGGGAGAAGAATTTGAGACCAAGTTAATGTTTGCTGCCTAGAAAATTGCTTTCCATAAACACAGGGCCTACAGCAGCCATGAGCTGCATGACAGCAAGCCCCTACATCTGCAAAAAGACTCGATGGCTGCAGGGAAATACTGCTGGAAAGAAAAAGTTTCAAGTTATAAATGAGATCATGTTTAATTTTTCACAAATGGGACAACCTATAGGACTACAAAAGCCAGATCTTAGGTCTGCATGTGTAATAATGCATGGAATTAAGAGTCTTTAAGTAAAATTTTTCAAGCATGCACTGAAATCAGTTAAGTAATGCTCACAAACCACAAACTGCCTTTTATTTTTAAAGCTGTAAATTTAAGGTTAGAAAAAAATAATGCTACACACTACGTTATTTGCATTTAATCTGATAATAATGAAAGTAAGCCAATATAAAAGATTTTCAAAATCAAATACATAGAATTTTTGTTTGGAAAGTATTTTAATATTACTCACATAAAGCTATCAAATCTGGAAGGTCTACAAATCTAAAGCTTCCTAGCTCCTCATACTTTGCTTTTAATTGTTTGTATGTACACAAAATACCTGATGTTGTTGAAAGTCTACTTCCAGGAGGGAGTGTGGGCCTCCAGCTCAGCAGCACAGTATGTTACCTGCATTAAGGCTTTTCCTATACTGTACAAATCTGTCACAAAAACATGCCTTTGGTTGCATAAGCTGTCTATCCATTCACTAAATTTATGAAAAACATGTAAGGTTTGGCAGGGTTGTAATAAACAGACAGAGCTGACACAGTCTCAGAAGCATATGGAGAATGGAAATTTGTCACTCACAAAAGTGAGGATAAAAACCTTATTTTGTCCCCATTACTGGCATGAAAAAAATCCCACAATTTTGTGGCAGTGCTCATCTTCCCAGCAACAGTAGAAGAGAGAAGGTGGTGGTCATGTAGCAGGCTGAGTATGTAGGAAGCAGAGCAATAACTATGAGAGCTGCTCCACAAAGGCGGTGCTCAGAAGAGGCTGCTGTGCACAGGGCAAGTGAAGAGCTGTGGCCAGAGAGTCTCTTGCGTGCTTTATGGCCATGATTTTTGTCAAGCATAGCTGCTTGCTCCCATACACATCTGCCTAGTTTGCCAAAGCTTAAAACTGATCCTGATACAGCCTGTACTTGCCATCAGGATAAATTTTCACCAACAAACATCGCAGAACCAAGTACCACATATTCCCTGCCAACATTTATCACCATATCACAACATATGAAAATGTCCACAGCAACATAAAGGTAAACAGAAGTACTGTTCCATTTATATGCAGCAATTAACTACCATTAAGGTCTAGCATACAACTATTTTGGGGGTAAGAAAAAAAAGCACTGCAGATACCTGTTCAAAGGTTGTATATATCTGTTTGTGACATATCACAAGCACGGGCTGGCAAAACAGATGCTGTTATCGCAATGGTAAGTTGTCTACATGTAGCACCAAGAACAAATGTGGATTTTCAAACTAATGCTGCAAAAACAATGCACAATCGATGTTCCTTCTGTGATTTCAATCACAACTGCTCTGCCTGATGTAAACATAGTAAAAACAGCCTTTTATAAATTAAGGTTTTAAAGGACTGAAGCAATTGACCAACTGCCTACAGAGCCAGCACACCAACTGCTTCCAGTGACAAGATGGACATGCCATTCAGAGTTGGTATTTATGATGTCTTCAATGCCACTGCTGTTCTTCGGCATGAGCAGTGTGCCACAGTTGCGCTAAGCTAACTACTGATCATCAGTTTGCAAGTTGCTAACCACTGGTCAACAGTCAAGCTTAGTAACAGCTGCCAGGAGTTTTGCTGATGTCATCAGGTGCCTAAATATGTTTCTGATATTTCTGTATAGCACCATTAAGTTACCTTAAGCTGCTTCACATGCAGCCCTCCTCTAGGGAGCTATCAAACTTACACAACAGCAGGAAGTGAACAGCACTTGCTAGCCACAGGAACTCCATTCAGACAGGTCCGTTTGTTGCCTATCAGTAACAAAAAGTAGCATTTCTCATGTTTCATCCTTAAGGTCAAGTTCGTGCGGAACTCAGTTCAGCATCCAAATCTTCCACATGCTTGACAATTGCACCAGTGGGGTCTGAACCGCTTAGAGCAGCTGGTAAGACAGTTGGTGATGGGGCAAAGCTCATTTGCACTGTGCAACAAAATTGCATAAAGTACACCCAAAATACCACATGATATTTTGTAATTACTGCTGTTTAATCTAACATCGACAGTGGCCCTTCAGGCACCTTCCAGAAAGCCAAGCCTATCTAGACTAAATCATACATGAAGAATTATGTTCTAACAACACCTTCTGAGTTTGCTCTCACTTCTGATCACGATAGGTTTGAACACCAACACCTTCACACATAATCTGACACAAGAGTCAATCTTGGACTGCAAGAGTTACCTGTCTGAGTATCAAAAAACTTAGCTGTAGAGTTCCAGATCAAAGCTTTCCTCACACAAAGCAGTGTCCATAATCACACTGCTCCATGGCCTAGCACCTGTAAACCAGAAAACATTCCCCAGGTTACACTGTCATCTGTAGCTTGAGGTGCACCATGACTGCTAGGGATGTGTATTTGCACTTAGCAAGAATATCAGCTATATGCAGCAAGTGAAGAAGATCTTCCAGCCACTGTACGGAAGCGTACAAGAGTGATTGTTTGCACAGAAAGAAAGATGTTTTTCTTCTGAAGAGCATTCGATACGTTCTTCTAGACATACTAAGAAATGTGCTGTAATGAAGTAGTGCTGTGCACAGCTGTCAGGCTGTACTCACACACTGCTGCTGATAAGCATGGTTTATCAGCACTATTATGGGTAACCATAACTTTTACGTATATATACACAGAGAAACTTAGCTCACCCTGCATTAACAACAAAAAAAACCATACTCCTCTTCCTATCCTTCCATGACACTATGTTCTTTACCCATTTCAAAGATACCTAATACTCATGGAATAAAAGGCCAGCTACATAGTTCTTGGCACGTTAATGGAAGAGAATTACTTTGGAGGGATGACTGAATATGTGGAATGATTACTGCAACAAGGATAAACACAGGCTTCAAAGAAAAATCCCTTCTTGTGGGTGAGAAACAAAGCCAGGTAGAACTTTAACAGAACTTTGAAAAAAATAAAACCAACAAAATGAGACAACTTACACAGGTGGCAACACACATAATGGCTGCACAGAAGCTACCAAATACCAACAGCGAGCCCATGGATACTGAGCAGGACATTGAATCAGGCTCATCACACCCTTGGTTACACCAACCTGAAGCTGTATTGACATAATAAAATCAGATCCCGAACAGAAAGAAGGTTCACACGCGGTTAGAACCGTGTCACAGGCAGCTTATGACCTGTCTCCACCTTACAGCCGGACCCTTCCTGTCCCACGGTGCTCTCCCCTGCCTGTACAGCGAGTGGCTGCCAGCTGCACACGCCGGGCTGTGCCCGCTCCCCTTCTCCAGCGTACACTGAAGCGGGCCCGGTGAGCGCAGAGAGGCGGCAGGAGCGGAGCCGGGGAGCCAGCGGGCAGGGCCGCTTTCAGCTCGGTGAGGAGGAAGCCTCCCGGGAAGCCCCGCGGGGGCCGTGCTGCAGCAGCCGGGAGTGCCCGCACCCGCTCAGCGCCGCAGCTCCGCTCCCCCCGCAGCCCGAGCGCGGGGACACGGCTGCCCCAGCCCGCCCCGAGGGCGCTGCTCCTCCGCACACACAAACTTTCCACACGCACCCGGCCTTCCGCTTCCCCCGCGGCCGGACC
>VZRW01000762.1:350623-437948 GCA_013398125.1 Aegotheles bennettii
GTGGTGCCCTCCCCTCAGTCCCTCTCCCCGCGAGGTGAGGCGCGCAGGTGGGCGCCCAGGGGAAGCCCAAGGGTGTTCCTGATGTATTTTAAAGCAGACTGGATTTTTTGTTTGTTTCTCACCCCCCCACACACACTTTTCAATAGAGGTGCTTGAGGTACTTCTTCAGAGGTGTTTCTTCTTGAGGTATTTCTTCAGAGCCCTGAGCTGAAGGGGTGGTTGTCTCAGTCCTGCTTCGTAGTCCCAGTTCTGATACCGAGGATAGTTTCTGTAGCCTTAAAGAGGGCGTTTTGTGTGTCTGTGTGACGTACAAGTGTAAAGTAGAAAGCAAATAAGGTGCATTGTACTTCACCCTCTTTAGGAGATAATTGAACACTTGCGGTGTGCTGCAGGTCGGCAGTTTTGTAACCTAGATTCCGTATCCAAGATGTTCAGGATTGTTTCCTTCCTTCCCGCCCTCCCTGGGCGGCAGCTGCCCTCGCTCTGCTCAGCTGTGTTACAGCACCTGCTGCCCCTCGCCCCAGCTGGTGTGCAGGGAGAATTCCCGAAGCTGAACTGCTCTGAGGACCTGGGCTGGGAAGCCTTGTGTATATCCCTGCTGGGAGCAGTGTGTCCTTGAAAGGGTTATGGCTGTGGATTCATGAATTGTACTGCAGTGTGGAAACCAGCTCAGCCATACCTTCGTGCCCCCAGAGTTCCTGCTTAATAGGAGGTGCAGTCCTTGGGTGGTGGAGTCTCTCCACGAGGAACCACATGGCAAGGACAAGGAGCAATGGGAACCAGTTGTACTGGGAGAGGCTTCATCTTGGCATAATAAAGAAGTTTTTATGATAATGATGACTTAATTGGAACAACCTTCCCAGGGATGTGATAGAGTCCCCGTTGCTGGAGGTTTTCAAGATTTTATTAAACAAGGTGCTGGATAATCTCATCTATGCTCTTTTTCCCTGTAGAAGGTTGGACCAGGTGATCTTTCAAGGTCCCTTCTAACATGGGCAATTCTGTGATGCTATGGGCTTTTATTTCTGCCTGCAAACACAGCTTATTGCAAGGCATTGTTCTCATGAGATGTAAAAATACTGCCTGGCAACTTATTTTGAAGCTTTTATGAGTGTGATTTTTCAGTTTGTTTTATGGTGATAGATAGATAGATAGACTGTTGTCTGGTGATAGATTTAGTAAGAGGTGCAGCTAAGTGCAGGAATACTAGGTACTGAAATACTAAAATCTATTCTTTTTTCTTCTCTGATTTGCTTATGTACAGAGTTGGTGTTCCCATTCTATGTTTTTTTCCTTATCGCTTTTGTGCTTTACAGACTGCATTGCCATAAAATGTGGTAATATTTTGGATAAAAGGTGACTTGGGTTTTGTGATCTGCTGTGTAGGGGACAGTTCTTGTAATCTTCATAGCTTTGCTTTTGGTTGTGCTCCTGATAAGGTTGGTTGGTTGTTGTTTTTTTTTCAAATATGTTTTATGCTACTTAATTGAGCACAGAAAAGATCCAGATTACAGGAAAAGATTTTTCCTGAATAAAGACATGCTGGTTCAATATTTATTTAATGATACCATGAAAATTAACAAGGAATTTCAGTCAAGGTTTGCTTCAATTTGATGTTCATAGTGGCATAATTCATATAGCCTAAAATTAATTTGTGTATCATGGCTTCAGACTAATCCATTTACAGATCACATGCAACTCTGAAGCATGCAAAGTGACATGCATGATGAAAAGGAGACTGATCTGGGCAGAACAATAGCTAATGCTATGCTTCATTTAAATCTACACATAAAAAACATTTATTCTGTAACATAAACTAAGATATCTTCTAGTTAATTGGGATTCAGAAATGTCACTTGAGAGAATTAATTTTTCACTAATGGTCACTGGTGATTGGCCCTCTTCGGATAATAAATGGCTTGTGTTTCAGTTTCCCATTAATCTGCTGTAAAATGTTAGAGTAAGCTTATAAGTATAGAGAATGTAGACTAAGTGAAGTCTTGACTGTGGCTGAGACTTCATATGTATCAATTTTTGCCTTTTGTTTGTGACTGTACTGTTTTATGTCTAGTCAAATGATAGGTAATTTCCTTCTATTTTTACAGTTCCAAGTACAGCAAGGCTATGATAGAAGTTGACACTACCGTAAAATAAATAATAAAATTAATTACTGTGTTGTACCCCACTTCATGTAGTTGAATAATCTCTTCAATGTACATTAAGAGATTGTAGGTTTGTATTATCCAGTTTGATTCAGTACAGTATTCAGTACAGTTACACCAAGTAAAATTATTTTGAAAGTGTGATGGTTAATATTTTAAAGACCTGGGCAAACCTTGGACTTAGAGATATGAAAAAATGTTATGGAAGGTAAAATAGTTCAAAAACAATGACTGCTGTTTGTTCAAAACATAGTTGAAAATTAATAGCTGCTTCATCAATAAGTTGTTGAACCTGTGTGTGCAATTGTTAAATGAATTCTGCAATAATTTAGAGAAATATTGCTTATATTTTTATTGGCTATGTAGGAGCAACTCCTTATACCTGTGTTTATGGGCCTACTTTCATTGGGCTGTTCCAGAGCAAATCTGTTTTAACAGGTGATTGGAGTTTAGGCATATTATCTAATGCATAAAATATTTTCTTAAACAGACTATTTGATTTTGACCTATTTTTGTGTTAAGTACCACCAATTTATTGTTACATAGAGTACCTAAATATTTTATTTTCAGGGCTGAACCCTTACCTATTTATTATATTAAACTCTTTTCACTACAAAATTAAATTTTCCTTGATTGAAGACTTATGAATCTGAATCCAGACCCCTGATTTCTACTGGTGGTACTTTTATGAAATTAAGAAGGCAGATAAAGCACAACTGAAAATAAAGCTAGATAAATAAATGCTAGGAAGCACTTCTGTTGACAGGACTTTGAATATATGAAGCTACTTGAAAAAATGACTCAATTATATTGCACCACTAGATGTCCATCTACTATTAGATTGAAGCTAGTTGATTTTGCATGGTTAAAAGAACAGAAATTGAGTAAATACATTTTTATTTTGGTTCTGATTTAGTTACAAGAGTGGCTGAAGTTGCTTTGGGTTGTTTTGGTTTTGAAGTTTTCTTGTCACAGTCGCAGATATTTAAATTTGGTTTTTGCAGTCAAACATTCAGTATCCAGTATCCAGACTAGCCAGAAGTTTTGGGTCCCCCTGCCCCCCAAAGACTAAAGAAATAGAAGTATGAAATATAAAATCATATTACTTTTCCTCTGTAGTTGTTTGTTTTGGATTTGTTTTTGTTTGTTTGTTTGTATTGCATAGCACTGTTTCAGCAGAGATTATTCAAGTCCTCCAAAATTTTTTAAATTAGTTTCTTACAAAAAATACTATGATTCTCTAAAAGTAAAGAATTCCTCATTACACAGTTAAAACAATGGCTCTCAACTTTATAGGTTGTAATTTGTGGCATCTATTTGGAAGCAAATGGTCACAGTGATAGGGACTGTAATCCTAACTATGGAAAGAGGGAAGAAAAGTGAGAAACGTGTTATTAGCAACAATATTCTTTACCTTCATAGTTAGTAAGCACATTTCTTTAGAAAGCTACATCTGCAGATTCTTCTGTGTTGACTGGGAAAAGAAGCTTAATAATGAAATAAGACTTTATATTAAATAGTTTGAGTGGAAGGCACCAATGACGCTATGAACTATTGCATTAAGTAAGAGATCTCCACGTGCTATTCATATATGTAATTCATCACATGCATCAGTCTGTTGGAGTCTTGTATTAAAAGTAAGAAAAATTTCTGTTGTGAGTTATAACAGGGTGGCATTTTTCAGTTTACTCAAAATTTTCTTGGGTCGATGACTTCAAATTTAGTCATCAGAGAATTGTAGAAAGTGTTAAATCCTGAAACTATTGTGATCCTCTCCCCTCTACTTAATTTTGAAGATGTATTCTGTTGTTTTAGGAGTCTATGAAACTTGGTTTTGTATGAAATTTGGTCACATTTTAAGAAGAAAAGCAGACTACTCGCCAGTATTGATGAATGTTTCGGAGAGACTGCTTGCTCATTATAAAAGAGACTCCAGAACCTGAAAAAGGTGCTTCCTAATCTTGCAGCTGAATCTAGGGAGCTGAAATTCATTGGTCAGTTTTATATACATCCAGTTGCAAGACTGATATTGTATCCTTTTAGGAAGAGACCAATCTCACCTTGCACTCAAGCTTTGATCACTTTGATTTGATAACATGTTTAATACTTCTAATATACTACAGATATATCAAAATGGGTTAAATTTCAACTTTCATTTAAGCATGGAAAAGCCCAACGATGTGGAAGGTTTAAAGAAAATACAGAACATTTTGATCTAATTAAAAAGATCAGCTCAGTGGACTTTGGGGAGACTGATTTTCTTGGGAAATCCTTGGTATCCCAGTAATGGTCTCTGGATCACAAGTAAGCTGATTTGACAGAAAACTGGATAGTTTATCTTCCTGCTTATACTGATGATAAAATTGATCCATAAACATTGCCTTGTCAACATCCTGATTATTTTGCTTAATATGCTTATTCTGGTTAAGAAACAAATTTTCACTTTAATTAAAAGGATGCTTCTTCAATAAAGTAAATTCTTGCAGGATTTCATCAAATACCCATATTCTTTATTACTGTCTTCTAGGGCAAGCAAGACATTGGATGGTTGAAGATCTTTTTCCTTCGTGAATGAACTTTGTTACTGCACTATTGACATTGGACTTAATTAATTTTGGAGATACCTTTTTGGTAAAAATATTTTCATGTTCTCGTGCTATAAAATCTAGGTGAAAAGAACAAACGTATATGAAGGAATGAGGAAAAGCTGCTCAAAATAACTGTAATGGGAGGATGCCTAGGAATTACTCAAAGACCATTTTGACCCATCATGGTGGTTGTCACTCTATTGAGAAAGGTTGTCCTTGTGAATTGACACAGAGGAGCAATTTTTAAGTATCAGCAAGCAACGTGATTTGTTTGAGTTTGTGTTCTTGCAGGAGATCAGACACACTGTTATAAGCAGGTAAGTAGACAGGCAGCAGGCAGATCTCAACGTGTGCCATTTGCACTGCATGGGAATGCAGTAATAATAATAATAATGACACTGAATTCCTGTGGGCAGGCAGAGAGAGGCACAAATGTGTATGTAATGGTGGACTTCATTCAGTTGCTGCATATTCTAAACGTATACTTTATCTTTGAAAATTTCACTAGGATTAAGTACTTGTGCATAAGCGTTTGTATAGGTAGAACAAAAGAAATTATTTGTATGCTACATTTGAATCCCTCAACCTAACCATAACTTCTCAGCTATTAATAAAACAAGCATGCAAAAAAAAAATCTAGTCAGTTTTTCAAATGAAAAACCAGCTATTATTTTTTCCTTCTGTAAGTAACCGGAGTCTCCCTTAAGTCCCGTGGGACCATTATGCAGTGTTTAACTGTGTGATAACACTAAGTAGAATCTAGTATGTGGTGGGTTTTATCATCCTTGTTGTTACAGGATGTCTACTCTGAACTACTAAAATAAAATGAGTGAGTACAATCAGAAGGAATTAAGAACAAAAAAAACATTACCTGGAGATGTCACTTCCAATCTGGCTGTCATATCCTATAACCTTTCCATCTGGTGGTGGCTTTGCATGTGACTACCTAATTTTTATGGCATTTTTATGTATGCATTGAATGTTTTAAAGTGTAAAGCAAATGGTATATTTGTTTGATTTTCAGTGAAATAACATCTACCTCAGAAGACTGAGTGAACAGAAGGATGATATGAAAATGTCCTTTGGAACTAAGACAATTCCTGCACTCTGTTTATTTTTTAAGTACTGCAGGCAAGGAAGTTGGCACTGGACGTGGTCTGAAAACTAGAATTGGGACCTCCAGCAGTATGGGTAGATGAACAATTCTTTGCCTTTTTGCTGCCTATAAACAAGCAAAGGAGCAGTTTAGAGCTGGAACTGGAGCAGTCTGGAAGTTATAATGATTTAGGACAAAATCCCCAGTGTTCTTTACAGGAAATTATCTTTCTGCTCTGTTTTACAAGTGACTTGTGCATGTGCTTTTTTAAAGTGAGCCCTACTGTTAGAGCTTAACGTTGGGCTCTCTGCAATGATCTTTAACCTGAGTTCTAAGAAGAATCTTGGTGTTCTGTATGACAATAAATTAGTCATATCCCTGGTTTAGCAAAAAAATTTTGCATTATTTTTCCCCGCTTCCCTGAAATTCTGTGTGTGATATCTGCTGCTAGAAGAGTTCCTGTCCTTAGGCAAGTATAAGTGCTGTTTGATAAAAGTTAGTGTTGTTCTTTAACAGGCATAATCTCTTATTTTTCAGAGGTGATAAAGGCTACAACAGGGCTGTACTTGATCCATAGGGCTGGATAGATTGCTGATCTTTTGCTGGCAATTTTAGCAGTTGAATAACTAGCCATAAAAATGTGAATGGCACAGTTAATATGACCAATTGTCCCTCTAAGCTGCTATCTTGTCTCTGACAAACAAATGCATCTATATGAAGAAGAGTACAAGAACACAGCAGAAATGTAGCAATACTCAAGGATCAGGGACTCCTAGAGCTAAAAGGTGGCATCTTTATATTTAATGATCTCTGACATGCTTTACTTTCAATTTGTCCACTCTTCCTTTGTGCTTATCTTGCTTGTGCTCTTAGCTTGTGCTTAGCTCTTGTGCTTAGCTGAACTCTGAACTCTGCTGGAGAGCATTCCACAATTTAAGAACCCAATACATGAGCCTCCATTTTGCTTGCTGTGAGTCTGCTGGCATCTAGTTTCAGTTGATATTGATACATAATCTATGAATGAGTCAAATTTGTTAGAATGAGCAAAGGCTGTGTTGTGGAACAGAGCACCTGTTTACCGAGGACAGAGGGAGAACATCATAAGTGGGGCATCACACAAGAATGTAGTCAAGGATGTAAATTTTGCAACCATGATGGGTACATCCTGGGCGAGCACTGATAAATGAGTGGGGAACCGGCTGTAGCCGAGATGAGGAACTTGAGAAATTTACTAGCAAGGTGACAAGTAACAGAAAGACTGACCATATATGAAAGAAGAGACTTGGAGTCTCCACCGAGGGACTCTGAAAGGGACACCAAGGGACACTTCTTCCACAACCAGTAGAGACCACCAGAGATCACTGAAGACCCCCATGGAAGCCCCTTGGAGATCTAGGCCATGTGCTTAATCAGTATGCAAATATGTTAATTAGTTCCAGGAAATAGAATGAATATATATAACCATTCTGGGAAGTCTAATGTGTGTGTATATAACAGAGCATTATAAGCTTCTGCCGGTGCCACGTGTGGCACGCACAACAGGCAGAAATATCCCCCGTGCATCAGGCACTGTGGTAAATGCCTGCTTGGTGTTAATAAGTGTTATTTCCACTTTTGGTGACAATATCCTATCCTTTTGTTGAAGAGACGTTGCCTCCAAGCTGCTCATGGCTTTATAAATGTCTTTCATATCTTTACTGAGTCACCTTTTTTTTTTTACTAGACTGAGCAGTCATTTTTGCATTCAGAAGTCTATCTGTAACTTTGGTTTAGCTCTTTTACCGTGTTCTGTGCTTGGATTAATCTACTGAGTTATTGCTGAAATCACTGTTACTTTACTCCACTGGGGACATGGGGATTTAACCACATGGGAGAAAAAAAGAGCAGGAAAAAGAACACGTGGGCTTGAGAGGTCTGAGTTGTCCAGTCAAGTTTTCTTGTAAATAGAGGTAACTATGCAAACATTGCTGCTTTTTTATCTCTCATGACACCCTGCAATAAACTTGGGCTCTTGGATAGATAAAAATCTTCAAAACCAAACAGTATGTCAGAAGAACTGAAGTGAAGAACAAGCAAAATCAATGTTTAGGTGAGGGTGATACCAGTTATGAAACACTGAAAGGAAATAAAGAAAGACTTAAGGGTGTGTAGTTGTGAATGTTTTATTAACTTTGTCTAACCTCATCTTTATGTACCAATCAAGTGGGAAGTATTCTGGTTTATGTAAGAGAGCTCCATTCTTAGGGACATTGCAGAGGTAATTTTGCCAGATGTTCCAATTTCCTTTCTTTTGTATGAAACCCAGTGATTGCCAGAGGAGGAAAACTTATCTCCATAAAAGGAGGTGTGTTTGAGGATTTTCTTTACATGTCCTTTGGTTGAAACCCCTATTATTGTCACTAAAATTACCACAGCAAGGTTTTATTTCAGTAATTACCTGCATCAAAAGTTTAGAGACGAAGCAGAATGGATTTTAAATTTTAGAATAATTTTTTCACTGTTAAAGCTGTAGAGGTTTTACTTACTACATTTTCTGGTTTGAAATACTCAGACTTTTAAAGATCTGTAGTAGGACACAAAATTAATCAAATGGAGATACAGTTTATTAGCTCAATGCATGTTCTTCTAGACACTGGACACGCATTCAAATAATTTCAACTTATTTCACCATAAACCTGAGTTTAATCACTTCACAAATAATCACACAAAAATTGTATTGGGCTCAAAACCTAACCCCGGCTTTTAAGGTGTTCGCCTGCCTGTTTCTTACCCCCATACACCCAGTTTGTTTCCATCTGTGAAGTACCTTAATGTTTCCAGCAGCGTATGCGAAAAGAAACCAGGCTCCCAAGAGATCTTGTTAAAAGCTTTGCTATTCATCATCAGAACATCAATTATGTAGTAGTTTTCATTTGACCCAGAAAATGGTATTGTGCTTTAGTTAATTAAGGAATAAAGACTGACCTTGCATTTAATTGTGAAAGGGTATACAGATGCAGTGATTTGTTAGCCTGGCATGGGTTCAGTGCTAGGTCTCAGTTTTGACTAAGCATTTTAGTAAGTTGTTTTGTGAGAACATGTTAACTTTATTGATACAGAGTATTAAGTCACCTCTTGCTGGTTTCTGCAATGCAGATAAAACATTCCCTGTAATGACATTCATGTAATGGCTTCAATCCTCTAAAAGTAAGAAACAGTCTTTTTTCTTCTACTTGTAACAGGTAGCCACCTAGAAGCATCAGACTGTTGGTGTGGCAGCTTGCCTGAGTTAGAAAGGGTGGGAATCAGCTTTTCCAGCAGCTAATTCTGCTCCCATGGACCTTTTTTCATTTTTTTTTGTGTGTGTGTGTGGGTGCTGTGTTGGTTTTTCCCATTTGTGGTTTTTCTCATTTGTGGTTTTTGGTTTTCTTCCTCTTTTTTTATTTTTTTTCATTTTGAGCCTAGTCCTGGGTCCCAGCCGATAAAGACCTGGTGGTATGTGGTTTAGGAGTACGCATGACACATCTTTGTATTCCTTCAATCCTGATGCAAATTTAGGACTGACACTGAATTTGTGGCATCTCAAATACTCAGGAAAATTATTAGCACAGTGGGTTTAGTCCTTAGTTGTACTAAGGGTTCTCTGTGTTGTTCTCAGAACCTTAAAGAGTTCCAGAGAATATCTCCTTTGCGTGGGTCTTTCTCAGCTTTAAACATGCAGCATTTTCAGAATTTATGGTAGAGAGCCATCTAGGAGTATGCAGGAGAGGAGTGCAGTAAGGTTTGGTTGTTCTCTGCTTTCACTATACACAGGTACAAATGTTAAGTTTGTATGACTGCAGAATCTATTAATCAGAGGATTAACTCAAATGGGTTTGTGCTCAGAAACAAAAGCACCGTGTGCATTTACTACTGGGAGAAGATATAGAGACAGGTCCACTGGTGCTGTCTTTGCAGTACTGCTTCCTGTTGTCTCAAGAGCAAAAGGAACAGATTTTTCTCAAACTCTTTCTTGGAATGGTGGCCTCAAACCTAAGGCTGGAAAAAGCACCTTTGCACAGGTGGTCTGACAGTGTGCACTGGCAGAAAGATAACGCTACTACCACAGCAAATTTCTGACAACTTTCTAGAAATATCCTGAGCAAGCAGTTAAAAATTAGGGCCACTTGTTCTGCCTGTTCTATTAAGAAGTAGCAATGAAATGACCTGAAAATTCTCCTACGGTTCGTTGCCTTTATCTCCATATATTTTGGTCTAGCCAGTAGTTGTATATATGCTTTTAAGCTGTCAGGTTACAACTGTAGAGGCCATCAGCTTCCATAGTTGGAAGAATAAGTGATACAGGGTTGATATCAGCCTAATCCACAGATGAGATTTTGTTGACGGAATTAACCATTTTTAGTAGAATCTTTCAGGATTTTCATGTATTCATGCACGTAATACCTATTGAATTAAATTGTGTTGTGCCCACATGAAGTTATGAACATCTTGACCACTGCTGTTCTGCTAGACAATCTGTTGAAGTTTTTCTGGGTAATTTTTTTTTAAAATGGATGAACCTCTAATTTCCTCATAAAGCACTCAAAACACTTTGAAGTTTGGCAATACAATGTATTTGTTGACTGCAAAGATCTGGGAGTTTTTTATCTGTTGACAGCAATACAATTTCTAGAAACTTTCTGTGAGCTTCAGCAGAACATAAATCAGTCCTTTATTTCTGTTACACTACTTGATCTTTTTCTTTTCTTGTTTGTTTTTTTTTTAAGGTGTTCCAGCATTCCAGCATGTGGCTCTTAAATATACTGTATCCTGAGACTACAGTAATTAATAGGGAGTGGGAAGCCAGAACATCTTTTTTTTATTACTGCATTTGATGAATACGTTCTAGAAAGGTGGCAAGGGACAACATAATCCCTATGGAAACAATTCTGAAGAGGGTTGTGCTTTTCTATCCCAAATCCATTAATTGAAGAATCTGAAAGAGAAGTTGTATCCAGATGTAGCTGTACTATATATAGCTGATGAGCACAAGCTTGGTGTACTGTGTATGTGAGAAGATACCTAGGAGGACTGTTATTTTTAATATTGTACAAGGTTAAGTATTTTTAATTAACTTTTCTTTTTAAGATTTAGGCTCATGCACTCTCCCCATTGGTTAATCTAAGGGAATTTTGCCTTCAGTCATTATCTCTGATCTGGGGGAGTGAGCTTTCAGCATTTTCCTACCAATTTAAGACTGAGATATCTCAAACATTTCTGCAGCATGTACAAACACTTTTCTTACCTAGAACAACTCCAGATAGATTTGATTCTATAGTTGCTGCTGTCTCCCTTTCATTGAAGGGATATTTATTGTCTGTTGAGACCAACATCACCAGGTGGTACTGGGACCACTTCCATGCTCAACTTTAAGAGGATCCCAAGAGCTCTGCTTTCAGTGTTTGGAAGTAATTAGCATGCTTTAAAAAGGGACTAAACTGCAGTTAAGTTACCTGTATGTCACTATGTTGGGCAATACAGTGTGTGAGATTCCACTCTTTTTTAGGTTTCTTGACACCAGATGAAGTAAAAGCATTTATTTAGAAGTCCTTTAGCAACTGAATTGAACCTACAATCTTCCAAAGCAAAATCAGAATGTAGAAACATAATTGCTTATGTAAGAGTTCCAATCGGTAAATAAATAAAGGCATATGGTAGTCTTGAACTGAAACATTGGCCAGGAAGCCTTAGTAGCACTCAGGGGAAAAAACAGTGGTGCTATTTTTGTTGTTTTCTTTTGTGTGGTCGTAAGGAAACAGAATTCTTTTTGTAGATGATGCTGTAGAAGCCAAATTCTGTGGCTGACTCCCTGTACATATGCAGTATGAACCAGTGTTTATTTGTATGTTATCTCAAAATATTTTTCCTTCATAGGTTTTTCAGTGTGTGTGAAGGACTGACTTTGGATTTAAAAAAAAATGTAGCGAAGAAGGTTATGTGCACAATTCTAGCTGAATTTTTTGGGACAAAAGAGACAGGGCTTTGAAGGAAGAGAACTTGGCACCTTCACTACTACTCTAGAGACTCAAATGTTATTTCTGCATCTGCCAGGGTAGTCCTGTGTAATATTGACTAATCATATATGACAATTTTTTCACAGGTAGTCTCTAATTGTGTGTTCTAAGACTTTGGATTCTTTGTTTTGTGTTTTTTCTCTGCATGCCTGATGTATTATTTATTTCTTTATGCCAGAGTCTAGCTTCTTTTTAACTGAGATCCGTAAGAGCTTGCTTTGAGTGCTAGGTACTCCGAAATGCCACATCGGAAGTTGAGTACACCATATTAGCCAATATTTTTGTTTGTAACAACTTGGTTCCTTGTCTTCCCTCTGTAAAAAGAAGCAAAAGGGACCCTCATTTTCCAAGTATGATACAGCTCATTTCAGTGTTTAAAAGCTTGATATTATAGTATTTTCAAAAAATCAGTGGACACTACTTTTTGAGAAAATGCAGTACTTGAGGGATACCGAATTATTTTCAAATTTATTTCCCTTCAAAATAAAATTGGAATTTTTGGCTCTTACTCTGGTTCAGCATGAAGCCACATTTTAAAGTTCTTTAGATCCTTGCAAAACTGTTTTCCCTACAAAGAGTTCTAATGTAGTGATTCTGTCTCTGGGGATTATTAACAAATGTTTTCATATGCATTAAATTACATTATATCTACTGCATGGTGAGACTCATGAAAGCATTTTCTAAGTTACCTGCATAAGTACTCTAGACACCTGAGAAAGCATCGGTTTTCCACACTTCTAGCATTTACTTTGGTTTATTCCCATGAGTGACAATACATAAAACATGCTGCTTAATTTTCATTGCTTTTGAAGCAGCTGTAGTTGTAAAGATGATGGCCATAAAGCTATTCAGCTCTGATTTGCCAGCATAGAATCATTTACATAATTCTTCTACACATTCAAATCCAAATGCAGTATCATTCAGTCAAACAGATACTGTTTGTTTCAGTGAATAAGCAAAGAGCCTTTGGATAAACAAACTTTATTCAAAGTAAAATATGCACCTAATAATAATAATAGGTTGCTTCAGAAATGTATATGTAAAGTCCTTGAGCTAAAATTTCTGCTTTGTTAATATTAAAAAGACAATTCATTTGACAAGACATGATGAGCTTTGAATTAATATGGGTCAATACAGTAGCTTTGGTGGTTTGCAGTAAGGAAGTATAGGATGAGAAAAGGTGCTGTTGCTTTTTCAGTTTTCCAAGACTTATGACAATGAGAAAAGCACTGGAAGGTTTCAGAGCAGACATTAAAATGAACAGCATCCTGCTTGCTTCATGTCTTATTACAGGATAATATTTTTTGCATCTTAGTGGAAGCTTGGCTTAAATTTTATGTATGTGCTTTAGAAGACAAATTATAAGCAATCCCTAGAAGTGGCAAGAAAGAGGAGATATACCTCACAACTCTAGCTACAAAATGACATTTTCCCAGTTGTTTTCAGGGCAGATCCTGTGAAGATATTCACAACAAAAATCTTGATTCTTTCTAGCTTCATGTTTTCCTGCTGTCAAAAGTGGTACATTCTGGTAACACTATGCATGATTTTTAGCATTAGAATTAAGAGGACAATTAGATTCTTTTAGCCAAGTGATGTTAGCAGAAGTTTTGTATCTATGACTATCACAAGGTCACAATTTTCTTACATAAAGCTTTTATAAAACAAAAATCTGCATCTTGCCAGCACCAGTAAGCTCCAGTTGTTAGATTCCTATGTCAAAGGTACGTCTAGCATATGTTAGTGGATAATAGCCTGGTGTTTCAAAACTTCTGTAATGTTACATTAAAGCTGTTGCCCTCAATTTTGAATTCCCCATTTTGTGGTAGTTCAACATGAAGTGACTTACACTATTTCTGTTCTAAAGCAGGACTTCTTATAACAATAATTTGTTCCAGATGAGACTGGGTTTGAGTACTTACTCCTGTGTATAGGATGCTTTCCCACTCAGTATTCCTGGGAGCAGGAGAATCACATCTGCTAGTTTTCGTAAGCACTTTTGGCTTGGAGAAACTGCTTTCATGAATGAAATGTTTGTGTTTAGTTCATTTAATATCCTTTACTAAATGAGTCTGGCATGAGTCAGTGAAGCACATGTGGGTGAAGTTGATATTCTTAGCCTTTATGCTGTTCACATTTGTCTCTTTCCAGCCAAAGGAACTGGCAAGGATATGACAGATTATTGTATCATCCCCTGGGTTTATCTGGCCCATTTTACATGACCTGTCAAATGGTTTTGGTTTCCTGCTTTAATGCTTTTTATTGGTCAACTTCGTATTCTTTTCTATAAGCAAACAAACTTGATCCTTGGTACTGCCAATGGCTTATGCAAAGTAGGTATAAAGCCAGGGTTGATAGGAAAGAGAACAATAATAAATGCATCTCCTTCTCCATAAGGACTTTCTGATTTGGGAAAAGTACTCCTCATACCAAGGAGCTCTTTTGACCTCCTTTACTCCCTTTTAACAAATCCTTTAGGAGGAGACAAAGTCACCTTGCTGTGAAATACATATAAATATATGTATACATGTTATTGATTACAATCCCAAATTATCGTGAGGCCCCCTTCTGCCCTTCTTTTATGGAGGCCAAAGAACAAAATGGTCATCAGCTTCACCCCTCCATTTACAGGGTTTGATTTTCTAATTCTTTCCCCCATCTAAGATGAAAGGTGAAATGTAACATTCTGCCTGACTTCTTTTTTGAGGAAAATAAACCAGAAGAAAAGTCTAAAGCCATGGTCCTGTGTACAGTAACGTTCATATTTTAATGACAACATGGGATAGTCTAATTGAATTAATACACATGAAGACAAACTTTAATTAACTTCAACCGAGTTAAAATTCAATTCAATCAATTAAATTAGGATGTGATTAGTATAAAGCTATCTACAGAGCATACATAAAAAGTAAAGAAGAGAGAGCTTGTCAGGCTGTCAGAATAGCCAGCTGTGGTCTTAGGTAGATGTGGTAAGTATTCTGGTTATATCATGTTTTCAACTAATTGAGTTTTCAGCTATTTTATTTTATTCTGTGATAAAGATTAGCTTCCTGGGGAAAAAAAATGACTTTTTACTGAAGATTTCCCAAAAGCAAAATACTGGCGGTTAGGACAGGCAACGGAGCAGTTTCAGAAATTTTTTTGTCTGAATCTTACAGAATATTTACTTCTGTTACCTGGCAGGGCAGCAAGGAGAGCTCTGCTTGTCTACCTGCTTTATCTCTTCCTGGGGAAGGAGAGGCTACAAGGCACTGTGGGAAGTGCAGGCTGGTCATGCTGAGCTAGGGGAAGGTGGGTAGATATAACAGGTCTGTAAAGGGTGCTGAGAGCTCAGGGTCCTGATCCTGAGGGAGTATCACCATGTACTTAATATATTCAACACATTTGACTTCAGGAGGGACTATATGGATATGGTTACTTCAGATATGGAGACATCATAATTAGCTGGGCTCTCTGATAGATGCTTTGGTTTTGGGAGTTCCTCTTGACTGAAGAGAGAAACTAAAAGTTGATTTTTAATTTCATGGTAGGTTGAGAACTGTTTGAGGCTGCTAGGATACCAGAGTCCATTTTTAAAATTTTGTTAAATGTGTTTTCATTGCAATTTGTGCTGCTTAAGCCAGCAGAAATATACAAGTATGAATGATAATGAGGGTTTAAGGATTACAAAACAATAACTTGCTATTTATTAAGCTTTACTGAGGAAAGAAAAACAGACAATAGGTTTATAAAAGATGCACCAAATACTGAAATGGAAAATTGTTATGTGTCTCCCTTCTTTAAAATCAGGTCAGCAAATAAACATCCATCCCACTAGTCTGCAGACAGGCAGACACCAATTCTAACAGTAAATTAAATTGACTTTTAATGTCAGCCAGTTTTTCCATTTAAGACTGGGTGTAGACACCTAATGGGCTGGTTGTGTGCTCGCCTGTATGTGCATCTGTATGCGGGGGTGTTCCTACCCTTATGGCCACATCCGTTCCAGCTGTGGCTGCTTACCCTTCTAAACAAAACCATTCTTTGGAACATCTGGAACCTCATGTTGATCACACTGTCTTCCTAAGTCAGGTAAGTCACCCAGGATCACCTTGCTTGAATCAGTGTCTGGCCATGTGGTTGTACCTAGAAACTCTTCTTTTCTCTGAGAAACCTGCAGCAAGTAAAGCTGCAGCTTTCTTCCTGGGGCATTTCAGTGCTAACAAAATATGATGTGTTTGTAGAAATAAAATGTGCCTGTAGAGAGGAGATAACTGATAACAAGATTTCTTCATTTACATAAAGAGCTGACGCCTAGAAAGTATTTTGCATTATTTTTACAGCAACATTTATCCTTCTTCTGATATTAGTATGTCTCAGTAGTGAAAATTCAATAATGGGACATATGAGGAGAGTGGTGAGATGGGAGGATGGGATAGTTTTATCCTGATTTTACCATTTCCTGAAACCAGGAATTCCACGGGTGGAATCTAGGCTTTAAATTTGCCTTATCGAAAGAAAAGGGGGTAGCAAAGGAAAGGGATAACTAAACTGGGGCGTGTGAGCTGAAACTGTCTGTCTGCTGCACTCCAGGACTCGGGCTTTTCCCGAAGACTTCAGAAGGAATCAAATCACCATGTAAAAACTGAAGAAATCTAACTGGAGTACTTCAGTAGGTAGGAGAAAGCTACATAATCACATTCATTTGCACTGGTAGAGTCAGTCACATGAAAGATTGTGTTCATTCTCTTTGTATATACAAATGAAGGGGGGAAAATATCCCCAAACCAGGGTGTGGAGAGACATACTGCATGCAACTTGGCTATAAATTATAGGTGAAAAACAGATATTGCCTCAAAATCTGCATGTTTTTGATAGTGTGTTTAAGAAGTGTATTAACATTTGACTGTGCGTTTTGCTTTGGCAGCAAGCATCTGCAGAATGACTTTCTTTTACCTGAGTAAAACATTGAATCAGCTGAAGATAAAATTGGGACGTTAGTTGATTAAAAAAGAAAAACCAAAATATAATTGCAAGCAATCTTTGTGAAGCATTTAAAGAGTTCAAGGGTACTGTTGATCATTTTTGTCCTTTGAAATTTATTGTATACATATTGGTGGATCTCTGGGAACAAATAAGGAAAAATGCTGGCAGTAAAATAAGCTTTAAAATATGTTTCATTTTCTTCTGTTTTCTTTTCATTGCGTCCTAAAATAGCATTAAAGTAGAAAGAAGTCTTAAATTTTTGAGAATTGCTGTCTTAGCATGTTACATAGATTATGCCTATATATATTTATATAAACAACTACAGATATGTATATTCAAGTAGTTTATGCTAGGACCTTGTATATACTGTTTTATGTTCAAATATGTTTTGGAATTAACATACTGCTAGCTTAATATACAGAATTGGTAGTGCTCTGTGACACTGCATGTTTCTGAGTGAGTTATTTAGGCTTTGGTCCATAGTATCTATGAGCTGTATGACATGAGTTTTCCATTAAATTATTTCTTTCATTTTACTTAGCAAATAATGAAGAATACAAATAGGTGGCATAAAGTACCACTGTTTATGCAGCTTGTAGTGCATGTCTGGAATTTCCCATGTGAAGATAAGGGAAAATGAATGGTACAAGTAGGGAAATTAGTCCTCAGATGCTTTTAAATTGCAGTGTCTCTGTGTATTTAAAGAAGCTGCCTGGTGTCCATAGAGGATGCTGAAGGGAAAAATAAAGAGCAAGTGGGAAATAGGTTCCCATCTGCACTCACTGTTTAGAAAGAGTGGGAGAAATTTTGCAGGTGTAGGGTATCTGACCCTATGAACAGGGAACATTCTTGAGTCATGAGGTTGGAAGAAACTGAAGGAGGCAGAGACTACAGATGTTAGGAGGTATGGAAATAGTTGCATAGCTCAACAGTGACTGATTATTGTCTATGGTGTAACAGTAAGAGCTGTGCTTTGCTATGGAATTCAAAGAAATCAAATATTTATATTACTGAGGAAAGTCTAGCCCCTTCCTAAAACAGCAACTGTATTTTGCTCATCTAACTGTGGGCAGCCACATACAGCCTGGAAGCATGGTGATATTGGTGCCTTTGAGTTTTTCACAAGCTTGTGGTAGAAGCTTTTAAAGTAAAACATTAGCTAGAGGCTTTGGAAATACTTGTGGTGTTTTACTTACCTGCCCTTGAATATGTACATTCCTAGCTGCATCTATAGATCTATGTGCAATTTATTAAAACCAGATAATTCAAGATGCTTAGTGCTCCCCTGGTGCAATAACGGTGCTATCAAAGTAGGTACTGCGTAATACAGTAATGAAAGTTAGTGACCATGGTTATTTTTATTTTGGATACCATTAAAATATTTAATTGTGTCTCAGTAGAAAGTTTTTGCCTATTAACATCTAAAAGAGAGGCTGATGTCATGAGACATAGTAGTGAAAATAAATAACTGGGAATCAAATCTCTGTCAAGGTGATCAAGGAGAACTCTTAAGAGGTTCAGTAGCTATCAGGAATATATACAGAAAAATTAATTAAATCCAAGACAAAATTTAATTGGGAAGATGGCATATAAGATGATTGCAAAACATTTTTATTTGCTATGGTTTCTTATATGACATACCACAGTTTCCCTTATGTTAGAAGTGCTTATTAAAGAAAACGGCAATGTGCAGAGGCATGAAGAACGTTTCCACAGTGCACAAACCCCAGCATTGCTTTCTGTGATTTTCTGTGTGTTGTCTATAGATAACACCACCAAATTTTTCTTGTAAAATAGATGTGCGGGTGGGGAATTTCAAGGCTAGAGTGGAATCTTAGAAGCATAATTCCCATTAATTTTATATTGTGAATAGCTTGCTTTTAGTTGGATTCTGGATGTGGTAAATATAGCTCTGTGAATCAGAACAAAGCATGATTGTGAGAGCATAGCAGTGAACAGTTCATTTCAGTCATATGCTGTGTTCCAGTGTTGAACTTTAACAACTGTGTTCAAAGCTTTTATGTTAAAAGCTGAGGGAAGAAAATATGAATTTAAAATGCTGCTTTAAATTGCATACAGCTAGAAAGCCTCCACGTTGTTAATAAAATGTACTTACCCATTTCTTCCACAATTAAAAATCTCTTTCTGATGAATTTTGCTCTGTATTTCTTACTGTCTTGGTTTTTTTTTTTCTAGGAAGGTTTTCAAAATGGATGACTGGAAACCACTTCTTTTTGTTTTCATCTTCTGCTCTATAGATGCACAGCAGACTGGTAAAATACACTAAAGAAATGACTCTTCTTCAAATTGATAGCAAAATAATTTTTTTCCATTCATACCCGATGTCAGAGAAAGTTGAAGGGTTGATGTCAGTTTATTCTTTATATAGCTAGGGATAATGTAGTATGTTTTTATAAGACATATATTTAAACTAAGACAGGAGAGTTGTCCTAAAAAAAATGCAAAATTAAATGCAGCAGCTCATTAAAATTTGCGTGCTGAGGTTTTATATTTTCAAAAGCAATGAAAAACTCCTCGATTGTAAGACTGCCAAAAGCAAGATAAGTCACAGGATTTAGCATTTTCATGTTGTTAGTCAGGGCTTCTGGAAGATCTGCTTGAGAAAGTGTTCTGTCCAGTTGCAGAATGTTTTCTGTCTGACTGTTCGTTTGAGGAAACAGTAACACAGTTGTAATTTATTAATGAATGATAAAATGTACAGTCAGTTCATTAACAAAAATAATGAGCAAAGCTGAAGAAGAAGCTATAGTAATTCATTCTTCTATGTGATCTTCCTTGGACAGCTTGCAGAAAAGCCACGTTGGCGGATGTTGTCTTTTTAGTGGATACTTCAACAAATATTGGCCAGGAAAACTTTCAGAAGGTGAAGAACTTCCTCTCCATCTTGGTTTCAAGTCTTGATGTTGACCTTGATGCAATCAGAGTTGGGCTAGCACAATACAGTGATGACACTTACCAAGAATTCTTGCTGAATCAGTATTTGAAAAGTGATGTTTTGGAGCAGGTTGAGAATTTGCTGTATAGGAGTGGAGAAACTAACACAGGGAGAGCTCTGGATTTTGTCAACCAAGTGTATTTCACTGAACCTGCTGGTAGCAGAGCTAAGGGCTATGTCCCACAGGTAGCTATTCTAATCACCAGTGGACAATCCAGTGATGAAGTTGAATTGCCTGCCAGGAAACTGAGGAACAGAGGCATCTCCCTCTATGTTGTTGGAATTGGTGTCCAGAATACAACTGAGCTTCAGCAAATAGCCAGCAAACCTTTTAGTAAATATCTGTATAGCGCTGGTAGTTTTGAAGACCTTCAAGATCTCTCCACAAGTCTCTTGGGAAACTTTGGCTTTGCAATCGAAAGTGAGATAGAAGGTAAGAAATTGTCCTTATGCCATTTCAGTTGTTTATACTGTGGAACTGTGAAAATGGGGTGTAGAAAAGTGGTCCTGGTTTTGATGTTATTTACATTGGTGTAATGTCATTTACATGTAATGGGATTTGAAACAATGGGGCTAGTTTTGAGTTGGGTAGCGGTTCAGGATGACATCACTGGGCTTTTTAACACATTTCAGTGTCTGTGTTGAAATCAGTGAGGTTTAATTGTTAAGACAGGAAAATAAGCTTCATGCTCAGTGCTCTCTGAAGCTGAGGCTTATTGTATTGTGAAGAAAATAAAATTCAGATTCACAGATTCTATGAAGTACATTCCATTTCATTTTCATTAGAATTGGTGCAGCCTTTTTGAGAAACCATTTTTTTATGTCATTGAACAGTTGAACAGAGAATTATTTATTTAGCTGTGGTTTTGGTAACTCTTAATTCTTAAACTACTTTAGAAATTGGTCCTTCTAGGAGTTACAAAAATGAAAGGAAATCATATTTTCCCTTTCAATACATTTGTTGAACAGCAAAATTCACAGGAAATGTATTTTCCCTGTTTCTCTAAGAACTGTTATTGTCTAAACTAAAATCAGAATTAAAAAATTGTTGTTTAAACCAATGATGAATATTTAAAATGTAATGTAGTTATAATTTCAAAAGTAAACTTTTTTTTCCTGGCTTTGCAGAGGTCAGTGTGAATACCTCCACTAGTTTTTCTCAATTGAATTTTGTTTGTAGAAAATGGCCATAAGAGACACTGTATTTAACCACAGAATAACTTCCCTAAATCCTGGGTTGTCCTGATTAGCAGCCACTCTGCAGGAGAGTGAGAGAAGCATTTGTCTTGCAGACTTTCCTGTAGTGTAGGTAAAGGGGCAGTTAAGGTATGGTGTTTATTTCAGGAATTTCTTCTGCTGTGAAAATCAATATATAAATCTCTGTATAGGAAGTTTGGAAAAAGGTAAGAAGTATATAAGTAGTTGTCATTTCAGTGCCATCAGGCTTGCTGTTGGTGTGTGCACCATCTGCAAGAGGAAATTAACATTCAGAAAGGTTTTTAGTGAGATTTATGTTCTGGTTGTGACTGACCCAAATATCATCAAGGTAAGAGCTGACCTGCTTAGAATTAGTCTCAGGGGTCAGGCTCAGGCATTGGGGTCGTGGGTCACAGTCAAATGCCAGGATTAAGGTCAGTCTTAGGGATTAGAGGTCCCATAGCCCCCATGTAGTACATGGATCATTGGTTACTGTGACCCACAGTTCAAAAATGTGCAGTAGCTCATAGGAGCAGTAGTCAGTGACTCAATGGTTGGGGTGGATAAATTTCAGTTTGGTGTTTCGGTCTGTAGCTCCAAGTGGGAGATAACAAGGGTACCAACATGCTGTCTTTCTCCATAGAAGTCATGCAGTTCAAGTGTTGGGTTTTTTTCCCACTCACAGTGCCAAGAGGATGAGTGTGGTGAGTGGGGTAGTTTAATCTGACTTGCATTCACTGGTGAGTAAAGTCTGACCTCCCTCAGCTGAGGGTTTTACTCTGATTACAGGCTCTGTCTTATTATGTCTTATTTTCATCCATGTTTACAAATATGTAAAGGGTGAGGGGCAGGACGATAGAGCCAAACTTTTTACAGTGACGACCAATGATAGGACAAGGGGCAATGGTTGTAAACTGGAGCATAGGAGGTTCCATGTGAATACCAGGAAAAACTTTTTCACTGTGCGAGTGACGGAGCACTGGAACAGGCTGCCCAGAGAGGTTGTGGAGTCTCCTTCACTGGAGACATTCAAAACCCGCCTGGATGCGTTCCTGTGTGATGGACTCTAGGTGACCCTGCTCTGGCAGGGGGGTTGGACTAGATGATCCTTCGAGGTCCCTTCCAACCCTAGAATTCTGTGATTCTGTGATTATGACTCTCCTAACTGGTCTTTGAGATGATACATAAAGAGAACAGCTTCTGTGACTAAAGGTTTATACTGCAGAGAACAAGGAAAGGATTGAACACGGCCAAGGTTATGTTCCTTACTAATTGTTTTGGTTAGTTTTTTTCTTTTTTTCTATTTGTTTTCCCCTGTGCTCTTTCCCTAAGTTTGCAACAGTCAAGTGGCAGATCTGGTATTCCTGATAGGTGGATCAGAAAGCATATTAAGAAGGAACTTTTCCATCATGAAGACCTTCATGGTGGAAGTTGTGGACATCTCTATTCCTAGGGACAAAGTACATGTTGGAGTAGTCCAGTACAGCCAAGAGCCCCATAAAGAATTTTCTCTTAATGAGTTCTTTATTGGCAGTGTGATAAAGGGCCAGATCAACAGACTGGAGCAATTGCAGTCCTCTGTGTTCAGTGGCAAAGGGCTGAGGCTTGTCCAGAGCATTTTATAGCCCTGCCAATGGAGGCTGCAAGAGTCAAGGAGTCTCACAGAGCCTTGTAGTAATTATGGATAGGTACTCTGCTGACAGGTTGGAGGATGCAACAATGGCTTTGAGAAGCGATAGGATCCGTGTCTTTGTAGTTGGCATGGGGATTATAAACTCCTTTGAGCTGCTTTTAATAGCTGGTGATGCAAGGAGAGTGTTCACAGTGGAAAACTTTGATGCACTGAAAACCATCGAGAGGAGTGTTGTTAGTCAGATGTGTGAATCTGAATCCAAAGATCTTCTTGGCCAGGGTAAGTAGCATAAATGTTTTCTTGGGTTAATAATGGGAAATATCCACATGGCTACATGCAGTCCATGATAAAAGTACCTGAGCAAGTTGGACAGCAATGCAATTGTTTTACCAAAGAATACTGCTCAGATTACTCAGCTTTGCAACTTTCTAGACTTGCACCTTGCTTCTGTCAAGAACCATTGCTCTATTTGCTATGGTAAATAGCTTCTGAGATTAGTGTTTCACATCTAGCATTTGTATTCATAGCTCCTCAGTGTCTGAAAGGAGCCAGAGCAGATATGCCCAGCATGTCCTAATGAAAAGAGAGAAACAGACAATTCATTGATATTTTAAAAAGAGCCTTCCAAAAACCTAACTTTGTAATTTACAGCTGACCATACTGCTTCAGTGGGACTGTCAGCAGCAACTGTTGACAAAACTTGAGTCTCACAGAGGCACTGTGGAGAGGAAGTGTGAGAAAATCCATCCTTGGATATGTGGGAGGTATTGGCAAGGTGTGAGCAGCGAAGCCACAGTTATGCTGAGATGCTACCCAAAAGCTTTTCCTATATAAGAAACAGAGGTGGTATTTCTTACTACATCTTCTTGGTGGCAACAGTAGCTTGGATGCCATGTAGTCTGAGAGGCCTTTGACTAATATAACAACTTTTATCAGAGGTCAGATGTTGGTTTTGCATCTGAATTTATTCTGACTTGGTGCTGCAGTATCAGTCACTTTGTCATGTGGGAAGACCAAAGCAGAAAACATACACAATTGCTCTTTAAAATTATATACTCGTGCCAGTTATGTAGTAAGAGAATACTCTAGATGTGTTTAAGTTGCTAAAAGAAAAATGGAGTGAATGACAAATCAAAAAAGCTGAGCTCTTCCTCCACTGAAGGTGAGGGGGACTTGCTGTGGTGTAAGTGGATGGCATTCAATTAATTGAGGATAGCAGGAAGAGAGAGTGCTGGAGTGTTTTTTCTCTCTGTGCCCATCCTTGCAAGGACTGTGACTGTCCTTTAAAGCTCCTTGTTGTCTTCCCTGTGTTTTTGCCATGTAAGTGATGTTTTACATGTCTTGGGTACATGCTTTTTGTTATTTGTTGTGCCATAAAACTGATTCTACCCAGCTCTCCAGGTTTCATTCCCTGAGTGACCAAAAACTTACTGTGAGAAAGGAACACTGGGATGACCACAGTACTTGTCTAAGTCTTTTTGTAACAGCTGAAAAAATAGATAACTTTGCCTCTCCTGCACCCTAGGCTCATGAGATCTTAAAGACAGCAAAACTGGCTGGTGTTTGCCAGGCCAAAATGCCAGGCTGGTGTTTGCCAGGGCTTCCCTCCTAGAGCCAGAAGCTACTCTCTGTGTGAATTACATCTGCTCAGGTGGTTTTCAGAGATGACAGCTGGGCCTGTTTCAATATGAGCTCTGCACCTCCACCCCCTCTTTTTCACATCAAGAGCTGAGCAAACCTCCAGCTGAAAAGGCATCCCTGGCTCCTGAAAGCAGAGAGGAGGCTGCTGTGAAGTGGAGTGGGCTGCCATGGAACAGCATGACTGTGGCTGATGCAGTAGCACCTCCTGGTGTTTCATGGCCAGAGAACAGGGAGACTTAATAGCAGATACAGCAGTAAACTTAATATATATACAGGCACACTTGTTTAGAGAGAGAGAAGTTAAGGAAAATATCTTGGCTTTGATCTCACCGATGCATGGGTGTTTATTGTTAGGTTCTGCTGTGAAGCCTGTTTTATCTTGTCCTGTCATCTCTTTTCCTATATTCAGTGACCTTCTTTCCTGTGATAATCTATTAATTCCCTTCTCTTCAGTCACCTTCACTTAAACTGACAAATTTTTCAAATTAAAAAAACTACATTTAAGGTACAGAAAGTCAACAGTGGTAAGATGGGGCAGTTTAACACTGCGGATGTATGGGGGAGAAGAGGTGACTAGAAAAATAGGTTAGCTACACAGAGGTGTTTATTCCTGCAAGTAAATACAGATTACCAACAGAGTACAGAGTACCTACCAGAGGCTGTATTACACATTCTCATGCACAACACAGCAGCACAAAAGTGAATGATTTACTGCTGTTTTGGTATTATTGCTGGTACACTGGGGAGTTGGCAGGGAATGTTTTAAGAGCTAGGCAACATGACTGACCAATTGTCAGGGCTAAGCTGCTGAGTCCATGGTTGCCCATCACACTCCTTCTAAATTAAGTGGTTAAAAAGACCCAAATCTCAGGAAAAAATCTCATTGTGAAAGTATCATCCCTGTGTGCTGGATATGAGCACATACTGGAAGAAATATCCAATAGATTTTATGTTCGTGGAAATGTTTAATCAAAAACAATTAGAAAAATGTGGTTCCCTGAAGTGATGATGCCTTTGCATCACATGTTCTGTGAATCTTGAAATCAGATGTGCAGCCTCACAGCCTGGCTAAGGGGCATGAACTGAGCAGTGTGTGTAGACATATATGTATATATAGATCTATAATTGTTAAAGAGAAATTTTCCCTTGTGGACTAAACTGAAAAGCTGTATAGATTTCTCATGTTTCTTTAATGACTGAATGTTGGATTTTTTAGCCATAAAAACTCATTCAATGTGAACTTTTACATTTAAAGATTTTCAGCAAATCATACCCTCTAGGGGGCAGTTTGTACCACGATTGCAAATACTGAAACACAACGGTGGCCCCTCTGAGGTGAAATTATTTCTGGATGTATCTGGTTAAAGGGGTGAACACAGTCATCTTTTCATGAGTGAGGGAAAATCCAGAAAACTGTAATGAGGCTTATGGGGAATAATGGTCTATAGGAAGCAGCCCAAACTAGCAAACACGCGAACCAACCTTGTGTTTGGGAAGTGTTTCAGAGTCAATGGGTGAAAAAGAAACAGAATTAGGGAGAATGCTGTTTTACAGATAAAACTGCATGCCTCTGACATTCTGGCAGAGGTGCAACAAGATGATAATGCATGTAGGGGCACAGAATAAAATCCAGCATGACACATGAAGAATAGAGGTATGAAAGAAAAAAGGCAAGTGGTTTAGCTGCTTGATGAAGGCAAGATGACTGGGGGGAGGGAATTAACCCCATCACAGTATTTGTTCTTATTATCAGGAACTATGCAAGGAATTCTATAACTGAGGTAGCCTTCACCTTACTGCAGCTGTTATTCACAATGGATATATGACACTGCATGTAGGCAATACTGCCTCTTTCTCTCACATTTGTTTCTTTGGCCTGTTGTTCTACATGTGTATGAATCAACTGGTCTTGTGACAAAGTGATAAAGCACAGTCAGTCATCAAGCTTCCCATGCAACTGGAATATGTGTTGAACATTCTCAGTTGGTAGTGAAGCTCATGGGAACATTTGCAAGATTAGGCCCTTTCAGGACATTTGGCAGCTGGAGAGGTGACCAGTAATGTAGACCTTAGTATCTGCAAGTTCACATAGCCCCACTGAAATTGGTTAGCTGTTGGTATTTTATATTTATGGAAAACCTTTCTCGCCGATGCTGACTTCTGGTTTTAAATCTACCATATTGAATTTTGTTCCACTCCCATGATTTTGACAAAATACAAGGTCATAAATAATGTGTATTTAGTTTCTTGTTTCTTCTACTTTTTTCAGACTGCAACATAGATCTTTCTATAGCAATTGACATTTCAAGATGCATGCAGCCAGCATCCACAGTGCTTCTGAAACAGAAATTACAAGCATTTCTCCCCAGGCTTTTACTCCAGATGAAATTGCTGCCAAATACTAGCTGTAATGCTGACTCTCCAGTCAACATTAGATTCAAGTTCCAAGTACTAGCACAGACCAAACAATTCATCTTTGACTCTGATTTTGAAGACTATGATGAAGAGATAATCCAGAAGTTCTTAGATGCACAGACCACTGTGGACACCTACCTGAATGCAGATTTCTTACAGGCACTTGAGGAGAAGTTCTTCAGTGTGACCTCTGCTAAAGTGAAGGTAACTTAATGGTGTGAATGTACCCATTGGAAAAATTACCCTGTTTGTTTACAGACTAATAGTGAGTACTCCAGGAAGACAAAAGGGTGGTTCAGGAATTGGTGAATCCAATAAATGGAATCACAGAATTGTTG
This sequence comes from Aegotheles bennettii, assembly GCA_013398125.1. Classification (NCBI taxonomy): domain Eukaryota; kingdom Metazoa; phylum Chordata; class Aves; order Caprimulgiformes; family Aegothelidae; genus Aegotheles; species Aegotheles bennettii. Next base: position 377,647 of record VZRW01000762.1, read on the forward strand.
AGGAACCTCTGGAGGTCACTTTGTTCAATCCCCCTACTCAAGGAGGGTCAACTAGAGCAGGCTGCCCAGGAGCATGTCCAGATGGCTTTTGAGTATCTGTAAGAACTGGAGACTCTACAAACTCTCTAGGCAACCTTTGCCAGCGCTCAGTCACCTTGGTGGTAAAGAAAAGTGTTTCCTTATGTTTATGTAGAACCTCCTGTTCTTTCATTCGCCCTGATAAAACTGCATATATCATTTCTGATTCCCTGAGCATTCCTGCAGTGAGATGGTACCCAGAGCACTTGGGTTAATACATATGATCATACAGAAAAACTTCTTATATCAACCATAGAATGTCTTTGTACTTTGAGTAGTGGAAACAGTTCTCTTTCAGAAACTATAAATCCTGATTCTAAATTTCTGTCCAAAATAATGACAGCTCTAAGCAGAAACCACAGAGAACATCATCAAAGAAATTTGTTTACAGAAGTTTATTTGTGTAGTTAACTTGTCAAATGAATTCAAATAACAAAGCTGAGTTCTGCTCAGGGATAACTCATGATGAGGAAAATCTGCACAGATACTGCGGTTAACTTATCTGTCTTGAAGTGAGGTGAAGGGAGAAGCACAGGGCTTGATCTTATCTCTTCTGAAATGAATGGGGCATCTTTCCACTTAGGTGAAAGAACGTTAGATCTCATTGGAGTGTTTCAGGGTCATTGATCTGACAGTTTATTCTTAATAAGGCACTAACTTGGCAAAGCACCGTGCATGTCCTGTAGTAGCTGTTTGAATATTATCACTTACTAAGGTCTCCACGTAGGAAGGCCTTCCTGCTCAGGAAGGACAAAGTGGCCCTTGCAAAGTACATAACAGATTTTTGTGTTCTGTTCTCCTTGTTCCTTGGCACTTTTTCCAGCACACGTTTCAGATCTACCACAGCGTAGTGCAGTTTGACCACCTCATAGTCAGTTTTCAGTGCAAACTGTACTTTTTACAACAACTCAACTTTTAGTCTCTTCTCAATTGACTTGGCATTACTCCCTTTCCTGACAGGTTCTGTTAGTATTTTCAGATGGGCTGGATGACTCACTGGAAGATCTCAGAAAAGCAGCGGACTCCCTTCGCTTAAGAGGTATTACAGTGCCACGTTGATGCTTCAGCCCCCTACTACCAATGGCCAAATGTATTGCTCCCTCACTGCAACTTCTCTATGTATCATTATCTCTCCGTGTTCATATGGCATTACTCAAGGGTCACTGGAAGAGTGTCTGCTTCACACATGTGAACCAGTGTACATCATGTACACTTGTTGGCTTGTCACTGGTTGGTAGATGATGCCAGAAATGTGCCTGGGGTTGTAGAGGGCCTGGGATGGTTCTGGTTTCTGGAGTCCAGCTCCAGCAACTGGGGCAATTCAAGGCAGCCCCTCTCACTGATGAGTGCAGCACCAGAGGGTAGACCCAACTCAGACTTCTGCAGGAGAAAAAGGTTTGGCACTTCTGTTTGGGCACCAAGTAGCAGTCTGATCTGGCAACCTGGGGAGAGAAGTTCGTCAGAAAATTAATGGTCTGTTTTTTTCTCTTATATATTGTTCTCAGTAGCCTGACTTTTTTTTTAACATACTATGTTGAGCGTAAGAGTCTTTTAGAGAACTGCTGCTATTCACAGTGATACTGTTGGTTGAATAATGTATTTCAGGCATTCATTAATTTAAATCTCTGCTTACATTGAAGGTCTTGATGCACTTCTATTAATTGGCCTGGATAGTACACAGAACTTGACTGAACTTCGGGAAGTAGAGTTTGGCAGAGGGTTTGGATACAATGAACCCCTGAGTGTTGGGTTTGCAGACATTGCAAGCATCTTGCAGAGAAACCTTGTAAGTTTTTGTGTACTGTAAACAAAAGGTGGAAAAATCAGTCTTTGTTTTATGATTAATATGTATAAATGAAATGTTTCTTGTCATTTTTCAGGATACTGTTGCAGAAAGGAAATGCTGTAAGGTTGTTTGTAAATGCCTTGGAGAAAATGGTGATCGTGGTAGCCAGGGAAGTCCTGGAAGGAAGGTACGAGAGCTAAGATAGACATTGCTTAAGTATTGCCTTATTTTTCAAAGTGTTTTCATTTTTTGTAGTATTTCAGAGCATGACCTTTGCTGTTAGGACAGATGAAGGAGAAACATGAAATGTGGTAATTCCTCTGCTGCATGTTCCTATTGCAGAAGTATTTTTGTGATGAAAATCATTCATACATATAAAAATCATTAAGCACTCTCTTTCAATTCAGCAGAAAATGGAGAGGGATTTAAAATTTATGTCTGATAAACCAAGAGGCTTATTACCTTTTGTGAATAAGAAACTTCCAGCCAACAAGCTGAGAGTAGAAAATAACCCTTCTTTACTAGGTGTGAGCCTTATCGTTTTGTTTCTCTGGTTATTCCAAATAGCCTCTTTTGTAAGGATTTTTTTTTTCTGATCCAATTTCTAATTTACATCATTTTCTAGTTTACATTATTTTCTTTGAGATTTTATATTGTCTGTTTTAAATCTTCCTATTATTAAAGATATCACCACTTCTACGGTGTGCTAGTAGACTTCATTATTAAGGTTTTTAGTATATCTTGTCTCCATATGCAGAGTAATCAGATAGAAGTTAAGCTTGGAGAACAGTGTTGCTTACCTCTTAAGCTCCTGTTTTTCAGGGAAGTACGGGTTACAGAGGATCTCCTGGCCATCCTGGTGAGGAAGGTTGGACTGTAAGTAAACTTTATGCCTTCCTGCTAAGATGTTGTTTGTTGGTGCCTGAACCTATCTGCAATTACTTATTCACTCAATGCTCATCAGTGTTAACCTAAAATGTGTTTAAGCAACATATATCTCAGGGTAAATACAGGGACTTAATTGTCTGTGCATCTGCACCTCACCATACTTAGTAATAACTTCTAATGCAGAAACAGAATCAATTAGAAAGAATCACACATCAGCATCTTATGTGACATATTTATGGCTGACTCGTATACTCTTTTTGTGGCAGACTGTAACAGATTCTGTGCTAATAGGTCTTATAGAAAAGGCATCCCTTTGTTCTTAGCGTGACTAAATATCTTACGAATGGGTAACAAATCTAAATTTTGTAGTGTGCCTTGGTGATTTCCAAATCCTTTGTGGTGTGCTGTTCCTGACATAAACTTGAACATAATATGCATATGCCAAAGCCCAACCCACGGGTATTTCTTCCTCTTTTGCTGTCTAGAAAGCGACATACAAAAATCTAAGACATAATTTCCTTAGCATCGTAAGCACAGAACTAGGTGTTTACAACACTACAACCATGACATGAATATTACTCCTAAATACGGGTAAGAAGCTTGCAAACCAAGAATGAGCCAAGGATTTCTCTCTGTACGTAACTGTAAAATCCTCATTGGAGTAGTTCCAATTCTCACAGTAGATTGGTCAGCCTGAATTTGCCTTTGGTGAGGCAGCCTGGGGCAAGCCTACTGTCTAGGCAGAGAAAGATGGTCATGGAAAAGAACAGTTGTCATCTAGGATTATCAAGAAAGTGCATTGTGATAGTGGTTTTACAACTTCTTTAAAAATCACTGGCTGTAACTATTGGAGCAGTTTCCACAGAATTGGTTTTTTTTTCAGGTGGCCTAAGTTGCTGAATGATAGGATAGAATTCCATATAAGCAATTTTCAGACTGACTTAAAAATAATATTTATGTTACTCAGGAATAGAACTATTTTCACATCCTTTCACTGACATGCATGGCATGATGCAAGTAGGAATTAAACTTCAAACCTTGAGGGTTTTTTGAAATGAGAGACATTTTGAATATTTTGAAATGAGTGTGCCGAATTTTTCACCACAGCATTTTGGTTTGAAATATTCTAAATCTTGTCTTTTTTTGAAGTGGTGAAGGTGTGAAAAGAATTTTGAATTGGGTTTTTTGTATGAAATTGAATTTATATTTTTGACCTTCTAAGAATCTAGAATCATCCTCCAGAACAGATAAATTACAGAAGTCTTGTTTCTGAATTTTCTGGCGCCGTCGTTTTCCTTTTCTGTAGTGTGGAAGGATGAGAATAAGTCATGTTCACACTTTCGGAAACTTTCTCTATCTCTTGCATGTGAAGCCTAGAAGTGACTTTCATGTTTTAAATTTCCCTTCCATTTTAAATTTCCCATTTGTGTCCTTAGTGCAAAGAATAGTAGTATCATTGTCTTGCTTTAGTCTTGTATGGTGACTTAACCGGTAGCCATCATTATATGGGTGAGTTTGAACATTCTGTTTTGTTTTTCAGGAGGAGAGAGGCCCAGCTGGTTTCAGTGGGACTCCAGGAGACAGGGGATGTCCAGGTGCCAGAGGCCATAAGGCAAGTATGTCACTTAGAAGCATTTCCTAATTTTGTTTCCCACAAACCTGTTTTCTGTACTGACGACAAATCCCTCTGCTGTCTTCCTGAAACATGGATGAACATCAAGACACAACTGTAAGAAGAGCAGACAATTTTTGCCATCTCCTTTTGAGAGGTAATTTGTGTAACCGAAGTGTGCTCAAATGGCTGAGGATTTTGACGACTCAGCAACTTGCCAGCGACTTTTCCACCACCAGCTCCAGACTGGCCTTAGATAAAGCTATAAAGGTTTACAGAATAGGAATGAAAATGAAGGTTGTGCTGTCTTCCCACAGGAAAGAAGTCAATCCCATATGTGACAGTAGGGGGGTTTACAGTAGGGACTATGAATGGAGCCCAGTATGCCTCTGCACAGTAAGCTATTGTGCTCAGCTTCTCAAGCTCAATAAAAATACTTTCACCAAATTTTATCTATGCTTATTTTCAATTTCAGGGGGACAGAGGCTATAGAGGAAGTCAGGTATGTGTTTTCATGTGTGATCAATTTTATTTCTTGTCTTTTTAAGTCCATGTTATGTTGCAAGTTGAAAACATTAACAAGGAAGGAAGGCGGTGTAAAAACTTCAGAGTATTTAATGTACTTTTGCTATGGTTATATAAGAATAGATTTAAGTGAGATGTTAGGTAGCACATTATTAAAAAACAGCAGTCTTGCTTGTATTTTTAGTATGGTTGCTGTCATAGTTGATTTAGTATAATTGACAGGAAAGCAATTTATTTACTGGTTATTTTAATAAGCTGTCAAGGTGGCAGTTCTGGTCAGCTGAATCTCATATTCTAATTGTTGAGGAAGCAGAGCAGAAAGGGGAAAAAAGATTGTATTTATTGCAGATTTGGACAGCATTTTCACAGAATCATTATTGACACTTTTTCAATATCCAAACTTCTCTTCAGCTGTTTTTGTCATCCACTGATCTTGCAACTCTGCTTATTTAACCTTTCAAATATACCTGTTCATCAAAGAGATATTGTCACCAATTCGTTAATGAAATATGAAACCTGGAAGACAATGATCTATAATAGCAATATTAGTTCCCAAGAAGGAGCAATTAAAATGGAATTCAAACTGTATTGAGTGCTTTGATACAAAACCACTCCTAGAAAAGATTTAGGAGCCTCAAAGACTCGGAAGATACTAGCTTCCAAACCTGAGAATATGAGAAAGTTCAGAGAGTGTTTCTGATACCTCAGCTCTATTTAAAGTACTGCTCTGTATTGACTTTTTTAATCCTGCTATGCGTTTTTCTTCCCTTTTCCATTTTCTGCTCTGTTCCCTGAATTAATTTGTCCTCCTTTAAACATCTGATTATAGAAGAGAGAGAGTACTTGCTGACAATTTTGATTTGTCCAAGCTGAATTGTATAATAGGACTCACCAGGAGCACAAACCGCACTGAAATCCAATGAATATGTGAATGTCTTCATTATATTGTGTCATTATATCCACTAGTTTTATTTTAACTAAAAATATGAAACTTTCAGCACATAAAAAATGTGATTCGATACTGCTGACTTACTAAGGTTGAAGCAGTTTATTGAAGTCTGCAAGGCATTTTAGTACAGCTTTTGGAGAGAAAAAGGCAATACCGAGTATTTAATAAATTAGGACTTGAATTAAAGTCCTGATTGCTTACTTAGTGCTTGATTTTTTTCTGGAATACTTATTCAATAAATTATTGTTTGTGACATATTAATCTTATCAAAATGTACAGTCAGCTATTTTTTCTTGTACATACAAAACTGTTACAAATTAATGAAATTTTCCTCAGGAACTTTAAGTAGTTTTTTAAAATCAATTTAGCATCAAAAGTTACAAAGCAGTTGTATCTGTGGTCTCTATCAGAATGAGACTCCTGTTGGTTTAACTGGCATTTACAACATATCCTTTCAGCTTTCAGGATAGCAGTCTCTGCTACTACAAATAAAAACATCACAGTTAATTCCTTCATTTTTATCCTAGTCAGGAATGACGGAAGAAGCACTTCAAAATATCCTTTAAAAATTGTGTGTGAGATTTGGCCAGGTCTGAAACCTTGTGGAGCATACATAAATGAAATAAAGTTCTCACAGTAACAACTCTATTCAGAAGCCTCACTCTTCATCTGAACAACAAGTTAACACCACAGACTTTTTAATATTGGGATGGGTGTTTTGTGAGAAAATGGCTTCCATAAATGGTTGCACTGTGGTGATTCATTTTTGCAAAGGGAAGAGAAGTTGCAGTGTGTGTTTGAATGGGAATATGACTGTTTTATGTAGCAAGCATCACAATGCTGAAACAGTAATGAAGTTTCTTTAAAAAGTCCTGAAGCCTAAGGTCAGTCTTCTCTAATCATTTTTATCATGGTTATTCTTTCTAGCTTTTTCAATACACCATTCATGCTATAAAATTACTTTTGAAAAAAAAAAGCACAAAACAAACACATACGATGGCTGACATCAGAATTATCAGCATGGTAGATCAGATATTAGTAGTTGTATTTTGGAATACATCTAGATTTTGAAGGTGCTGGGAAAAAGATTTGAAAACTAACAGATTGAAAAGCAGAATTTAAACCCCGATGAAGATCTGTAGTTTTAATAACCATTAAGTGTTCTTAACTATGAATTGTTTTAAAAATACATAATTAATTAAAATCTGAATTATTAGTTCCTATTTATAATTATTATTCTTAATTATTCTTTCTGGTCATTGAAAACCACTATTCTTATTCAAGTTTCCAAAAGTAGGCTGGACACTTCTTCCCTTGCTCAAAGAGGCAAGTGGACAGATGCTAATAGGATCTTTTTTGCTTATTGCTTCAGGGTGAACATGGTGAGAGTGGATTTGATGGCACCGATGGAGAGCAGGTAATCATTGCTTTGAACTTGCAGTGCAATTAAAGACGCCTACCTCCGAGTTCAAAAGTACAGATTTTTTTGTGCCTTTGAATGGGCCTTAAACCTGAAAAAAAATTCTGTTGTTTAGTGTTTAGAGTTGCATACCTGATTGAAGTTGGATTCTGCCAGACAACATTTGGGAACCACATTTACTAGAAAGAACAACCATTATTTTTTATTTCTTTCTTCCCCTTTGTGAGTCTAGGGACAACATGGATTTCCTGGACCTTCTGGAGAGAAAGGCAACACAGGAAAGCGGGTGAAGTATCCTTTATAGTAAAGTTTAGATTTTATGGAAACATCTTTCCAAGGTGTAATGTTATCTGTAATGCCTGAATTGTTTCTAATAGCTGCCTGTTCTGTAATATGATGTGGCTCCTGCTGTAAAACAGTGTAGATCCACTGACTTAAACAAATCTGTGTGCTCATATCTGTCCTTCCTCTACCACAGATATTGTTTTTTACCTGTTCCTGAATTGCTTGTGCTCTTTTTATGAATTTAGGGCAGAAAAGGCCCCAGAGGAGAACCAGGTGAACGAGGAGAACCTGGTCTAAGAGGAGACCATGTAAGTTTGTTCCTTCATTTTTGTTAGATTGCACTGATTTGTGCCTGGATTTTGTGATAATGCATGAAATATATGTGATTCGAAGAGTTTTTCACAATCTTAGATGGTGCAGTAAGAAGTATGGTATATTCCAGGAGTTCTGAACTCTTTAGATGCAAATGAATTGATGTGTTTTGATATGTTGCTTGGAAGCAGGTGTTTAAGCCTCAGGCCTCCTACTTGTTCCTTGCATTTTTGTTTTATTTATTTGTTTGTTTGTTTTTACCATGGGCAACATAACTCCTTTTGAAGCTAAGTCCACACGGGTGGTTCCCACCCTACTGATGAATTTCTGGATCACTTGAAAATCCTGTGCACTGACTCTTGATTAGTAATTTATAATAATGCAAAGGCAAGTTACTTCTTCATGCTGACGTTTTTTTCCCTGCATGCTCCAGAGCTCTATATAAATGCAGTCCCTGAGGACTAAAATTTCAGTGGAGACACCACACCTCTTGTATCACAACTTCAGTCTTCTTACAAATATTTCAAAGACCTTTGTTACAGTCAAATACAGTGTTGACTAGTGTCTTCTAATGCTTGTTAAAGAATCAGGTGTCATGATAACTTGCCTCTTTGAGAGACCAGGATTTCACCTGTCTCTAACATTAAGTGGCTAAATGGAGGTCCATTCTAGTGTAACCCCATCTGAAACTCACTAGCTAGTTATGATCTTAACTCAACTAACTATACCCAAACAACCAGAACAGCTTCACATTTTGAGGGTTTAATTTGCTACCCACTATTAGTATTTCTTTTCATATCTTTGCAAAAAAAACCTGTGGAGTTTGCAGAACTACCTATATAGTGTTCTTATAAGCATCTTCATTTAAAACAGCCTTTGTATTTCTTGTTGGCTGCAATGACAAATCTCATTAATTTTATTTCCATATCTTGCCTCTGTAACTAGATTAATAAAGGTGTAGTCACTGAATGCTAAGCTTTGTGCTTAACTTTTTCAGGGAGATTCTGGGACTAGCAATAATGTTCCTGGTCCCAAGGGTCAAAAAGGAAACCAAGCAAGGCAGGTAAGCAAGCAATTCTATATTATGGAGAAAGGATTTGGCATAATTGCTAAGTTCTATTTGCTGTCCAGTGACTAAGCAGCTCTTCTATTTTGTATTTTGCCTCTAGCACGTGTGTGCAACACAGAAAGCTTTGAGAAGTGCTTGATACTGTAAAAAAAAGAAAAAGTTAAAAAGGTGAACAAAGACTGTGGAAATATTGTCATAATATAGAGCTAAGGAAGGATATGTATTTAGTATAAAAATACTATCCTATCTTAAATTTTCATCACCAACCTGGGAGCCTTCTAGAAATAGGTTGTAAGGATACTGTTAAAAACCATGCTAGGAAAAATGCATTGGGTATCAACAGGCTGTGCTCATTTTACTATGAAATTGCTGTTTCTTCAGGGTGATGGATAAACTCTGTTTTGACCTGTACGTAGAAGATAAGAGCTGGGATATGTGCTTATATAGTGATGTTTGAGTTTTTAAGAGGTGTTTGAGCAATACTGCAAGAGATGAAACATAACAGAAAAGCACAGTCCATCTTACTGTCACACTTTGGAAAGAATAAGCAAAGATACTAAGTAGTTGGATGGTAGTATAAATGATGGTGTATGGAAGCTTAAGAGGGCAAGAACTAGCAACATGTGAGAAAAATCTACTATTTTATAAGTTTGATTCTACCTGAACAGGTAGTGTTGTGTGCACATGTTCAGACACGTGTGCATATATGTCTATGCAGAGTGTGCTGAAAGCAGTAGGAAACCTGTGAGGGTCACTCTTGGGAGAATAATTGTGTTTTGATGACTTTTTGGAAACAAACCTCATCAAACTTTCTCATCTTAATAAGTCCAACTGAAAGGCTGAATTCAGCTAAAATGATTTCACAAAAGCTTTGACCAAGTATCAGCTGTTAGTAACTGACAGATTGGAAATCCAAAACAAGCATGATCTCCCTGGCTTATAATTTTTGATTGTAGATGATTTTCAGAAAACGAGAATCAGTATTTAGCGTGATACAACTGATTGCAATGAAATTACTTAGGACAAGAAACAAAGAAGACAGATATAAAGAAGAACGTGTAAGTACAAGAAAAAGAGTATTTAAATAGCTTGTTCGTTACTTTATTTTGCAGGGAGACCCAGGGCCGCATGGACTCCAAGGAGAACAGGGTGATGCTGGCCCTGATGTAAGAATAATGATTGATACAGGTTGGAAGTAACTGATACAAGATATTCCCATTGACAAAATAAATTTTTCTCTTCTTCACACGCTTAAAAATCCTGCAATGAGAGGGAACAAAAATCTTCTAAAATTTTAATAGTGAAACATATTTGGCTTCAAATTTAGTAGTTTACATGTGTTTTGTTTTTTTAAAAAATTAGGAATTTGCTGTCCTGTTAATTTCAGGTCTGATTCATGTGAGGTTACAAGCCTTAAACTAAATGCAACCTTTTCTAGGAGCTTTAATCACTTCATAATTTCATGAAAATAAAATCCCCTTTTCCTCCCTGTGGCTGCAAGTTCTGTATGCCCTTTCAAGCCGATATATAAACTCACTGACAGCTGAGCTGCTCTTTTTTAATCCACTGGAGACTGGGGCTTACAAAGGCACCTCTTCTAGTCTGTCAGAAAGATGCCTAATGTCAAAGTCTGGAATGATGATAACTCCTCAGCCAGGATTCAGAAATGTCCTGAAGACGTCAAGTGTTGTGAGGTTTAACAGTAGCATTCACTAGTGCCGCTGAGCAGTGTGCAGTGGGAAATTGTGCAAACCTCTTAGCTTAGAGGGAGAGAAGAGGGCTCTTGTTCTCTTTACTTTAGCCAAGGCGTAGCTGACTAGGAAGATGTTCTCCAGAGTTGTGTTGAGATGCCTTTCCTCTGCACTCACTAAGGGTTTGAAGCCTTTTTTATTATTTTTAATAAGACTGAGTTGTGTAAGATTTTCTGTCCCAAATCCACTCTTTTCTCTTTTTTACTTTAAACCTTTCATTGGAAATCATCTCTGCTTTCTATGAGCTGTATTTGATTTGATTGTACCTGTGATGTATTTTATTACAAGCTGTTGCTTCACATACATGTAATCTCTCATGCCACTCCTTCATAGGGTGCAACAGGTCGAAGAGGGCCTCCAGGTGTAAAGGTGAGTGGCTGACACTGCTACCTCTTGCTGTGGTTTAACCCCAGTTGGCACCTAAGCACCACACAGCCGCTCACTCACCACTCCCGGTGGGATGGGGGAGAGAATCAAAAGAGTAAAAGTGAGAAAACTCATGGGTTGAGATAAAAACATTTTAATAGGTAAAGCAAAAGCCAAGCACACAAGCAAAGCAAAACAAGGAATTAATTCACTACTCCCCATCAGCAGGCAGGTGTTCAGCCTTCTCCAGGAAAGCTGGGCTCCATCGTGCGCAACAGCTATTCAGAAAGACAAACACCATCACTCTGAATGTTCCTCCTTCCTTCTACCCCCAGCTTCATGTACAGAGCATGATGTGATACAGTATGGAATACCCCGTTGGTCAGTTGGGGTCAGCTGTCCCAGCTGTGTCCCCTCACAGCTTCTTGTGCACCCCCAGCCTTCTCATGGGTGGAGTGGGGTGAGGAGCACTAAAGGCCTTGACTCTGTGTGAGCACTGTTCAGCAATAACTAAAACATCTCGGTGTTATCAACACTGTTTTCAGCACAAATCCAAAACATAGCCCTATACTAGCTACTAGGAAGAATGTAAACTCTATCCCAGCCCAAACCAGCACAGCTATCCATATGCAGCTACATGGCCAGCCTGAGTGTTTGCCTCTCTTAAGGGAGAAGTTTCTGTGAACCAAGACACCAGTGTTTAAAAATTAGAAGTCTATTTCAAGCCAAGGCAGCCTTTGGTTCTCAGGCGGATGTACCAGAGATCCTCCTGACTTGAAGGCTTTAGAATTGGAAGGGATCTTTCGTTGAAATAAAAGGACAGTTGCTTTTTTTATTAAGGCAAATGTGGGAGAAAGAGACCTGGGGGAATTGATCAACAGCTGACTGGATATGAGCCAGCAGTGTGCCCAGGTGGCCAAGAAGGCCAATGGCATCCTGGCTTATATCAGAAATATTGTGGCCAGCAGGGCTAGGGCAGTGATCGTCCCCCTGTACTTGGTACTGGAGAGGCTGCACTTCGAGCACTGTGTTCAGTTCTGAGCACCTCAATACAAGAAAGGCAGGGAGGTGCTAGATCAGGTCCAAAGAAGGGCGATGAAGCTGGTGAAGGGTCTGGAAAACAAACCTTATGAGAAGCGGCTAAGAGAATTCAGTCTGAAGAAAAGGAGGCTGAGGGGAGACTATCGCTCTCTACAACTCCCTGAAAGGAGGCTGTAGGGAGGTGGGTGTCGGTCTCTTCTCACAAGTAACAAGTGACAGGACAAGGGGAAATGGCCTGAACTTATGTGAGGGGAGGTTTAGGGTGGATATTAGGAAATACTTCCTTACTGAAAGTTATCGAGCACTGGAACAGGCTGCCCAGGGAAGTGGTTGAACAACCATCCCTGGAGGTATTTAGAAGTTGTATAGATATGGTACTCATGGACATGGTTTAGGAGTGGGCTTGGTAGAGCTGGGTTAGTAGAGTTAGGTTAATGGTTGGACTCAATGGTATTAAAGGTCCTTTCCAACTTAAATCATTTAATGATTCTGTGAAATACGATATGGCCAGTCCTTCTGGGAAGGAAAATTTTGTGCTGAAATGGACTGGAAATGAACCCCTCTTTCAGATAAAAATCATCACATATTGATGGTGATGTACTCAGGGTCAAATAATCAAACTACAGGCAGTGAGCCAGAATTCACCCAGCTAATGCCTGAGGACTTGTACTGGGTTTAGCTCTTAATAAAAGGCACTGAACTAATGCCCTCATCAGGAAAGCTGTTAACTCCCCTTGCAGTCGGAATGAACACACTGCTTTTCACCATATCCTGAAAAGGACAGTTTCCCACAGCTTCTAGTTCAAATTATCTGTTGCTTTTTGTGATAAAAGGGAAACTAGGTTTTTTTTAATAGTTTTTAAAAAATAAACACAGCGAGCCAATCTTAACAGTCAGAAGTAATCAGCAGGCAGAAGGAACAAAAGGTGTGGTGTAGCCTCAGAGAGGTGTTTGTCACAGGCAAGAACAATACTGCAGTCTGTGTTCCAAAAGCAAAGCAAAACAGTGAAGGCAGAAAGGAGAATAAACTGAAGGAAGGCATGAGAGACAGGAAAAGGAAAAGGGAGAAAAAAATGAACAGCAACTCTTCTGGGTTTAGTTAAAGTTAATTTAAGTAGCTGAAAGCTTTCTATTGGTTTTTGGATTCTAGTAGAGTGTGCCTAAGAAATCTGTGCATTTTCATTGCAGTCAAAGCAATTTTTGTGGAAATCTATTTCTATTTGGTTATTTACATCTAGCATAAGCCTGACATCAGTCTACTGTGTTACAGTATTTTTAGTCTGGCTACAAATAAGCTTGCTCAAATGCTTTTTTCCCCCTATTGTTATCTTTCAAATCATTCATATGGTGGAGAATGGAAGTTTTTAATGCAGTTTTCCTCAGGAGATTCTTTGCAGAACTGTCTGTTTCCCGAAAATCTTCAGACCTGTGTTTATAATGGATCCAGTGAAAGGAGATCTGCAAGGCCTGGAATATCTCAGTACTAATTATCACCATTTTACTCAGTCGAGCAGACAGCAAATATTTCTTATCAATGTCAGCCAAACTGACTCAACTGATGGCAACTTTAAGTAGATGGAAACTGGAAAAGGTGGGGGTTTTTTCCATCATCAAGGAAGATTTGACTTGCCTCACTGAGTAACCAGAATGAAAGATGGGGAGTATAAAGACATCTGATTCTGGGATGAATTGTGAAGTCATGGTTCCCTCTTGGAACAGTTCTCCATGGATAAGGGTGAAGAGGATCTGCCCTTGTGGCCCTGGCTTTATGACTTCTCATGGTCTCTGCAGTGAACCAGGGTAATGCAGGAATATTGCTGAGACCATGGTGTAAAATGCACTTAGCAAAATGCAAAGCAGATAGAACTGACCTCTTGCGCTGCAGTTTTTATATTCATCACACACTTTAAACAATAAAAAAAGCTACTCGACTCTTTTGGTTTTTAATTGAGTTTTCTTCAACAGGAATTTGAAGCTGCTTGGAAGCTGTTTGGGAGCATTGAAAAACATTCTAACAGCTGGTAGTCTGTGCAGATACAAAATTATTATCTGGCGATGTACGAGACAGGTGTTAATTTGCTTGGTTTGGTTGTTGTGGGGTTTTTTGTTTTTGTTCTGACAGGGTGAGCAAGGAGATCTGGGGGAAGCAGGTTACCCAGGAAACTCTGGTCTTCCAGGCCCACAGGTAATTAAGAGAGCTGAGTTGTTTTTATGTTAGCTATGGAGAGGATGAGTTGTTGGTCTTGATCTTTCATTTTTTTTCTGGAATGCTTTGTTTACTTCAACTAAAGAATACTATGAGGAAGATTCTTCCTTAGCAAATCTCTGTAACCCTGAGGAATTCAACCTGGCAGGTTTCTCTTGTGGTTTATGTGAGTGCAGCTTCTGATGCAATGAAAAGAGGAAAGTGAATAGCAGAAATAAGTAATTTAACCAACACATCTCTAGCTTACAGGACATTATCAAGCAGGTATCTTTAAAATGAATTAATTAGAAATTGCTACCAACAAGTACATAAAATCTATTGCATTTTTGAATGTACTGTATTTCCAGGGTGATTAAGATGGTGAAAATGATGTCCTGATTGACAAAACCAAAGAGGAAAGCTTTGTGTTTTAAAAATTTTCTTGTTAGAGTAATTTTGAAGAGAATTATGGTGGTAGACTGTTTACAGTAGCTTTCAGTTTTAAGATGCTCTTAGATGCTCTAAAGAGGCTTCTAACTTTAAGTTTTAAGATACAGGCTTCTGGAGAAAGTGAGCCTAGTTGATAGTGGGTTGCATATGACTCCCTTGGTATCTTGGACACCACGGTAGCTCTCTGAATATGGCCCTCAGGCAGTGACCATCTCAGCTGCTTCATACAGGCAAATCCTTACAACCAAACAGCCAGAAGCTTCACCTGTGCATTAAGGCTTGCAAAACAAGCACTTGGATTCTGGTCACTGCAGCAATCTAATCTTCATTGAAAGGCTATCAACATTGAACTGACTTTTTTTCAATGGCTTTTTTACATCAGGGCCCAAGAGGACCACAAGGGATCAGAGGACCTCCGGGACCACAAGGCATGCCAGGCCCTCTGGTTAGCTTTAAATAATATATTCCTGGTATACACATTAGGGCTTTTCATTCTCAATGTTGATAGTATGAAGAGTTTTTTAAAAAGTTGTAGAAAGAAGAAACTGAGGGTTTTTCAGTCTAGTACTTAAGGAAACTGATTTGCAGCCTCTTGTGATAAAATAATAACCTTGAAAATAAGTTTAGGTGAGTGAATGGGAAATGAACTTCAGTGGTACCAAGCTTTTGCATAATTGCAATGGAAAGCCTTAGCTTTAGATTGCATTCTCAGTTCTATAGTATCAGGACTAACAGCATGGCTTGCAGCATATGGAAATACAGGTGTATTTTTACGAATTTTAAAGCAGCTGTACAGAAAACTGAAGATAACTGGAATGATAGCTTGACCAGTGCCTCCTACTGTCGTCCTCAAAAGCCTGTTAATGTGCCAATATTTATGCTAATGCTGTAATAATTTCAAGTGGCAATGAACCTTGAGTGCAATGAGTCCTTGATTTCTTCATTGTGCACCTTTTAACTGATACTTCTGATTACAGGCTAGTCTGGGAGTACCAGGTTCACCTGGCTCTGCTGGGAAGTTAGGTGCAAGAGGACCAAAGGTAAAGATTTTTAAGGTACCTAATTGCAGCAGTATTAACAGTATCATTCATTCAAGAATTTGACTGAAGAAGCATGAACTAACACTCATATTGTTCCTATGGAACATGTGAAGAATGTTGAATTTTATAGACATTTTTAGATTGCACAGGAAGGCAAGTGATGTGTTCAAGGTAATCTTACAGGTGTCAGAGCTGTACTAAAAAGTTTTTAGTGTTGTCATGACCGCTGTTCTAATTGCTGTTGTGGTCATGGTTCTCAGTGGGGCCTGGCTTCTCACTAAATGCAGTAGGGATGAGGCAGTGCTGGCCCTTGATCTTGTTTTATGACTCCTAGAATCTGCTCAATCCATTGAAAATCTGTACCAGTTAATCATAGAATACCTCAAGTTGGAAGGGACCATGAGGGATCATTTAGTCCAACTCCCTGCTCCTCACAGGACTACCTAAAACTAAACCGTATGACTAAGAGCATCTTCCAGATGTTCCTTGATCTCTGACAGGCTTGGTGCTGTGATCACTTCCCTGGGGAACCTGTTCCAGTGACCAACCACCCTCTCAGTGAAGAACCTTTTCCTAATGTCCAGTCTGAACTTCCCAGTTCAATGAAGCATAGCTGCTTATTTTAACCTTTTTGTTCTAAAGATTCCTAACCAGTCCAAGGAACCTTGACTGTTGCATTGTCTATTATACAGGAATGAATATGTTGAGGACAACTGAATCAACATGAAGTTAAACAGAAAGGCTTATACTAATAAGTGTTCCACATTATAGTTCACTTTTAATAAATGTTTGTTAATGTTTCATTAATGTGTGTTGATATGATAGACCTACTTTATTTAATAAAAACAAACCATTTTAAGAGTTGCATCTTTGTATCTAAAAGGCATAAATAATACCAGTTAAGTAAGCCTTTCAGTCTCTTAGAAGAGTTATTACATTCAGTATATTACTACATTCAGTGACAAGTCACTGCATGAAAACATACAATATGACAGTGACACAAATTGGGAAGAGATGTAGGAATTTAACCCATCATATATTTCATTTTCTCAGTCTGGTGTTCTGCTGTTTAATATTTGGGGTGCTTGTTAGAAGAAAGTGAAAACCAAAAATGGAACTGAAGAAAAGCAAACTCGTAAGAGGATTAAGAGCACAGTGCAGACAGCCTGCCTGAGAAATATCGTCTGTTACAAAGAGATGCTTCAGGC
Organism: Aegotheles bennettii; assembly: GCA_013398125.1. NCBI lineage: Eukaryota > Metazoa > Chordata > Aves > Caprimulgiformes > Aegothelidae > Aegotheles > Aegotheles bennettii. The sequence goes on from VZRW01000762.1 coordinate 394,612, forward strand.
TGGTAGAATGCCAGTCTGTATCCTGCTACTATTAATGTACATTTTTCCAGAAAACACTCCTTTCACTGGTAAATCTATATAACAATGGGAATCTTATTGAATGAAGGCCTTTGGGGTGTAGCTGCGTGAATGCTCAGCATATTCTGATTAGTCAAATACTTTCCAGTTCCACCACAAGGAACCTTCCACAAAAGAGGGTCTGTAATGGAATGGTTTCAACTGGCATCAATTAGTCTATAAAATGTGTAAGCACACTGCAGTCTAGCAGACAAGTTCACATTTCAGTAGAATTCTTCTGAATGAGCCAAACTAATGCCTTTTATGTTTCAATTTTAACAGGGTGAACCTGGTGACCCTGGAGAGAAGGGCCCAGTGGGACCAGCTGGACAGAGAGGCATGCCTGTGAGTCTTTCTACCCTGATTTAGGGCCCCTGTAGTTTAATACCCACCCAGCTGAGTCAGTGCAATTAATTCCCTTCTATTTTCTCTGTTTGATAAAATTATTTCATATTTGGTTCTCAGTGTCCTTATGGACACCAGATTCCTTGAGGGCTAGAGAGAATATCTTTCCCCTCAGGTTCTCTAGGAGAGAGAATAGAGGTAGGGCACACATTGGAGAGGAACTGAGGCCTTAATCCTTATTTTCTTTGCAGATTTTGCCATCGTTTGCTACTGTTTGTAGACTGTGTTGTGATAGCTTGCTTTACTTCACCACTACAGCCTGGGCACCTCATTGTATTGGGATGTCTTTATTTCAAAAAGGAATTGGATGTAAATCTAATCCTCTATTAAAAACTAACTGATGGTATATTCAACCTATGCAGGGCATGGATGGCAAAGATGCCTACGGTCCTGAAGGAAGCAAAGGAGCAAAGGTGAGTGCTTGGAGTCAGGATGCCTCACAGACTCCATTTTGCAGTGTCTAATCAAATATGAGCATCCATATTTGATTCAAAAGAATCGTAACACGTGGCCACAGTGCATTTGTGAGATTTAGTAAGAGGCTCAGGCTTTCCACGATCATCCTTGTGAGAAATTCTTCAGTAGGATATTCTTTTGAGAACTCTCATACTCTTTCCCTTCATGTGTGTATGGACATGAGGGATTGTATTTCTTGGACTACACAAGTGCTTTCTCCCCACTTCAGTCTGCTTGACTAGCTGCTCTTGTTTTCAAGTATTGGTGGGCCAGCCACCTTGGACTCTTTTAACTTTTCTTCTTCCAGACTTGACTACCAAGGTGAGGGTGATACTTTCCAAACATCCTTGCTGTTTTAATGTAAAATATTCTTTCTTGTGCTCCTATAGTCATCAGTAAGATCTGAGGATTAACTTCTGGATTGCTACATATTAATAAACTCTTGTCATTCCCTTGACAGCCCTGAAAAAAATAGTGGTAAAATGCCTGTTTCTCTAAAAACATACAAGAATTCAGTGAAAATAAAAAGTATACAGAAAGGATAAGGTCATGGCAGCATTGGCACCAGTGGGTCAGTCTGTGAGCAAAATGGTCAGGATGCTGAAAACGGCTGCAGTCCTCCTTTCAAAGAGTTTATGTAGTGTTACTAGTCTTTTCCCATTGCTTGTGAAATAGAAGTGGTCCAATGGATCTCTCTGGAGACCCATCTGTTTCACACTCTCTTTTTGTGGGAGAAGCTGAGTGCTGTATAAGCTGCAGAAAAGATATGAAATGCTTCCCAGGACCCTCTCCAACTTATGAGCTCCTTTTTCTAAAATGACTTATTATTAAGATGACTCTTGATGCCTCTTATATCCAATCTCTTTTCTTACCTTCTTAGCCCCAACAATTTCCTTTGATGGGACAGTTTCACAGGTTACACATACGTTATATGCGTGACTAGTTCTTTTAATCTCTTGGAATCTCCTATTTGTTCATTTCAGGGAACATCTTCCTTGTTATAAGAAATCAGGAGAAAAGGTTTCTGCTAAATCTTCTTGTCATCGTTCATTGTTTTAAAGGGTTGACTTAAAGCCCTTCTTATACGCTGCTGTGTCTGCTAAAGGTTTGGCAGGGCCTGAATTAAAACAATTATAAAAAGAAAAAAAAAATCACCCAGAATAGTGGTCCAAAAAGAGGAGGTTTCCCTGATAGCTGACAGAACAGCCTTTAGTATATATTTTACTTAAGGTTGCTATTAATTATACAGGCTCACAGTCACATTACACTCTTTTAGGTGTAATGTATGGCCTACATGCATGTAATTTTCTGGACATTGTAGAATAAAGTCATATGATGTTTGACAAGCATGTCCACTTTCATGGGAGGGAACTCTTAAGACAAGGACATATGTAAGTAATGTGAATTCTGATAGTTACTCTAATATCAAGGAAAGACACACTTTAATTCTGATTGATCTTTGTGAGAGTTCCCATATTTCTCATACATGAACAAAGAACACACTGAAAACTGAAGTAACTGAAAACAATTAATGAAGTGTCTTCTAATATGCCAACAAGATATTAGGGTGTCACTGTTTAGTATGGAGGGGCCAACATTTTGAAACTGCATTCAAACCCTGTTCTGAATGTTATACTTGTGATTGCTGAGTGTGAATTCTACTGTATGTTACTAGGAGGCATAAATAAGTTTTGACAAAACACTTAATTTGAGAAATGGAATACTCTTGAAAACTTGGAAACCGTTTGAAATTTTTAAAATGCTCTTTCTTTAGATGAACAAGGTATTAATCTAAAATGTTGTCACTTGAGACCAGAGTAGTAGCCACTGTTACTTGAATGGGCTGGAATGCTAAGAAAAATTTTGAAATTGTTTTTGGTTTAAAGATACCAAACATGAAGCAGATCACAAAGCTCCAGATTCTTCTCAAGTCTCTGTGCTTTGTTTTGGTAGGGAGAATCTGGACTCACAGGACATCCTGGCCCAGAGGTATGATTAAATGGACATGTTTGCTTGCTTTATGCTTGTTTTATGTTATTTTTTTAGAAGTGGATGGTTGTCTTTCTGTTTTCTCCTTTCCTATAAAGTTCTGGATTTCATTAATTTTCAGGGAGAAGATGGAGACCCAGGCATTCCAGGAGCTGAAGGACCCAAAGGAGTTAGGGGTAGAAGAGTAAGAATGATAAATCTGTTACCTTTGTAAAGAGTTCTGTAAGTAAAGCCCTTATGTCTTCAGTATTTCCTTACCAATTTTTTTTTAAATTGGTTCTCACTCTGATCATTTAGTGCCATATTCTGGACAAGAGGTCTTGAGAGAATTCAGGGCTACGTCTTTGAGATATTAGTTGCTAATAATTCTTAAGGTTAGTAATCTACCTTCATGTGAATGCAGGATCCAGCTCAGAATATAGTTATAGAAGTTTTTCTCTGCTGAAATTCTGCACCTGTGGGTGCAATTATAAAGAATAAAACTTGTATTTTTATTTTTAGGGTAATGCTGGCACACCAGGTTCCCTGGGAGATCCAGGGGACCAAGGGCCATCAGGACCTATGGTAATACATTTTTATTTTAAAAAAATCAGTCTTAGATTGCTCTTAAACTTGCTATTAGATTAATGCAATATTTAATAATATTTCATATGGTAAACTATGCTTAATCAGCCTGGCAGTTGTATAGAGTTACATCTTGCCTGTGGATGTGTGTGCACAAGAGCACCTGCTGTTGGAAATGGAACTGCAATGACACAATGCAGGGCAGAATTTCTTCCACAGTATTTGATATTGTCTTTAGGTTGGGTAAATACCTAATTAAAAAAGAAGTACTAAAATGTAGAGCTGGTCTGTTCTGCTGAAAGCTAATATTTTTTTTTTCATTTAAAAAAAAGCCATTTAAAATCAGACCTGCAATTTTAGACACTCAAAGCTTAAATTGACTGTAACCTTTTAATCCTTATATACAAGTAATGTCTTGATGTTCTTTTCCAGTGTCTGTGATCTGCAGTTTATACAACTAAAAAATTTATTCTCTATCTAAACAGGGGAAATGATCGCAGATTTCAGTAGGATTTAGGGACTGACACGTAGGCAATTAGGAAAATCCCTGTATGTGTCTATCTTTATCTTGCAGCAGTTCTGCAAATCAACTCCATAGTAACCAGAAACAATCCCTACTGTTAATTATTTGTTAATTATTTTCTTGTTAAATTTCTTAAGCTTACTCTTTTAGTTTAATTGTGGATCATTATTGATAACGGTACCTTTACCTGCATAATATGGCCCATGGGATACATGCAGCTTAAAAAATGTGGGGTTTTTTTTTTGGTCATTACACTGTGCTGGTCAAAAAACGTGCCTGGCCTACTTTATTTTATGATGCTGGGCACAAGAATGGCCAGGAGTGCCAGCTGGAATGCATTGCCCTCCCTGCTGCTTGCCTGCTCACATATGTTGCAGACAGACAGACCTTGTGTGCTGATGAGCCAGATAGCTGTTGACTTCACTGATCCATGGTCCAAGAAGTCTTCAAAGAGATTTCAAGCTCAAGATCTCCTCTTCAGATGTAGAAGTGAGAGTGGCACTTGGGAGTTACAGGCTTGGGGGGATTATTGTTGTAGCAGTGCATCAGTGAGGTGAGAAAGTGGGAACTCTGTGGGAAGTGGAAGAGATAGGGATGCAGGAAAAGGTGCAGGTAGTAGGCAGGGCCAGCCAAAACAGGCCTGTTTTACCCATCCTTCCTAACTTGGTGGCATGATTATCCATATGGGTCAAGTCTGCACAGCTCAGTCACCACCACTAAGCTGCTGCAAGTAGCATTCATTAGGGCTCAGTCAATTAACAGTTAAGTCTTGCTAAATAGTCTCAAAGAAGAGCTGGGACCTGCTGGGAAACAAGATAAAAGCATGAAGTGGCTGTGATGGTGCTAGCAGCAAGACAACAGAGGAGATGAGGAAGGTAGCTCAGGTAGGAGTTGGAGGAATGGAAGATTAATTGGAGGGAAAAGGAGCAAATATGGAGATGGGGTTGTAATTTTGGGATGTAAGGAAGTATATGATTTTGGTAAACTGTAATGTTATGGTAGAGAGATGCTAAGATAAAGGTTGTGGGGTACGGAGTTAAAATTTTTCTGGTGTATCTCACTGCAAGTAAGTGAAAGTTTTCAATAGTCTTACTGCACATCTGAAGTGCACACATGATGAAAACTCAAGCTGCCTTGAAAAAAAGTTCTTTTCACTGTATTTTATTCCTTTAAAGAACACTTATTTTGAAAAAAGATGCTTGTAATTCTGCCATTTGCCCACAGTTCCCAAGGAGATGGCTGCAGAGTAGCCAAAGCTAGCTAGACAGGTTGAGCAGTCATGATGTGTGTATGGTCTGCAGGATCTCTTGAGGTAGAACTGTGGAGATTGTACTCCTGCAAGAGGAGAGGGCAAGCCTAGCACACATCAGAGGCTGAAAAAGATTTAAGGTGCAGATAACCGAACCACAGCACAGAAACTGCTATTCAGAAAGAAAATCCGATTCTGAATTATATTGATCCTCAAGAGCAACAAGTATTGAACATTTATAAAAGCATTAAGGAAAATGGGCTGAGAAATAGATCTGAGAAGTAGACTGCGATTCTGTTTGGAACAGGTCCACAGAAATCCGTTCTGGGAAGTGATGTCTCTGTATTTCAAATTCACAAATGGTTGTCAGGGAAACACTGTATGCCTGCATTTTCTTTGGGCTACAGAGTCCTACATGGAAATACGTTATCAGGGTCTGACTTTCTGGACTTTTGTTTCATTTGTTTCAGGGTGCCAAGGGACCAATGGGCACCATTTTAATGGAAGTAAGTAATCACCTTACAGCTAACTGCTCGCTTCATGGAATTAACAGTTTTAGTCTTCCATTTATAAGCACTGACTGCAGCAAGCACTATTAGCAGTATCCTTTTCAAATACTTGTCAGAGTGCAGTCAGTCAGTTCTTCTGTTCTGCAAATAATCAAGGAATGAGAAACAATTATGCATATGGATTAATGCCATGTCAAACTTTTACATGCTGTCAAACTGTTAGTATTCCTTTATCTGTTTCTTCATTTACATCAGTTCATACACCAGCTCAGGTTTAGGGTTACTTTTCACCTTCATGTAAAGGAAGGCATTTCCTCAGCAACAGCTATTTTCACTGGGAATAGCAGGGCAGGATTTCTTCAGAGTCCTAATGCCATGTAAAATAGACATGGCATTTACTTCTGAGTAAAGTCCCCATCAAACCCTTGCATGGACAACTACCTGCCTCCCTCTTCCTATGTGAGTTGCTATTGAAATGCCTGCTCTTGTATGGAAGTGCCATTGCCTGATCAGATTATTGCACAAAATAAAGAATGGATGAATGGTTGCTTAATACTCCAGAGCATGATTAAATGCCAACAGAGCATGTCTAAAAAATTCCTTAGTTTCTGTAGCAGGAGCAGAGCCCCTGTACTATTTGAAATGGAGGGGAACTGGAACGTGTGATCCTGGATTTACTGGAATGAGAATTAGTTCAGGAACTGGGGTATGACCTTCAGCTCAAACCAATAGTAAGATTTCCAGTCTGGGATGGCCTGAGGTTTGCCATTAATTCTTTTTCGGTTTTGCTCCTGCAGCCTTGTGAACTTATGAATTTTACACGGAAAAACTGCCGTAAGTAGGGAGCATCTTCTTTTACCTCTGATTCCACCTAGTCACTCTTCTCAAATGCAATAGCCTCCATTGGAAACCCTGTAGACTGGAAGTTTGTATCTGGTTCAGTTTGATTATGACTGTTTTGTTGACTGTGTTGTTGTCTGTGAGGGGTTTTCAGCAGGTGTATGAAACAGGCTTATGCTTTCTGCTTATTTTTCCTATCCCTTAATTACAAAAACTGTAACAAATGTGTATTCCTCATTTAAATTAGTTCTTTGGCGTTGTGCCCAATCCCCTTTGGGAAATTCTCCGAGACAGACAATATTTGTATATCACATGTCCTCCAGGTTTGGAGTATTCATTCTCTCTCTGAAAAGCCCAGAACACTTTCTTTAATTCTCATCCAGGAAAATTGCTCTATTTTGAGTATTTTATTGTGGAAGAGGAATGTTGTCTCTCACTGTCAGATTCTGTCAGCTGTCTGATCTTTGGATCAGGCTCTTTAGTGAAAGTAAGTGAATATGTCACTATTTTAGTGAATATGAGTTCAAAATAATTTATTTGCTCTCTATCTCTTCATTCCAGCTTGCTCATCAGGTAAGTCCATCTGGTCTCTGCATGTCCATTCTTTAATATGCGTGAAGAAAAAACTCATGTTTGAGTTGTGAAAAGATTCTCACACAAATTTATTTCAATATACAGACACATGTCCAGTTTATCCAACCGAAGTGGTGTTTGCCTTTGATATGTCTGAAGATGTTACACCAGCTGCATTTGAAAGGATGAGGAACATTGTTATGTTATTGCTGAAGACCATTAAGATCAGTGAGAGCAATTGTCCAACTGGCGCCCGTGTCTCCGTTGTTTCTTTCAATACCAATATGCGCTACCTCATCCGGTTCTCAGAATTCCAAAAAAGCAACTTGCTGCTACAGGCAGTGCAGAGAATACCTCTGGAGAGATCCACTGCAAAACGTAATATTGGGGCAGCCATGAGATTTGTTGCAAGAAATGTCTTCAAACGTGTTCGTCAGGGCATCCTCATGAGAAAAGTTGCCCTGTTTTTTGCTAATGGTCCATCACAGGATGATGTTGCCATCAGCACAGCTGTACTTGAGTTGAGTGCCTTGGATATCACTCCAGTGGTTATTGCCTTCAGTGAAGTGCCAAATGTCAGACGTGCCTTCTCAGTAAGTAGATAGACTATAGCAAATTGAGTCAGTCAGCCATTGGCTTAGTATCTGCTAGCATTTGAGTAAAGGGTGCTCTCAAGCCAGTAAGTTCTACAGGAACTGCCCAATCTTTTATTAGAATGGGGTATATTAGGGGTTATTATTTTAACAAAGACACTCTGATTCACTTGACCATAATGATCACCATCTAACCTCCTTCTGCACATGAATTATTTATGACTTGTGCTTTTAGGCGAAATCACAGAATTGCAGTAACATTGTGTTAATTTCAGTTGGTTACCTGTGCCATTTCTCTTCTGAAGTTGTGACGTGTATTAACCATTTGATTAACAAACTGTAACCTTAGTTTCTAGAAAAAATAGTAGTAGAAGGCTTCAAGTACACCAGGTTTTTTTTCCAAAGAATATTGAATTAATCAAAACACCTTTTGATACCTGTATTGCCATTAGTTCAGGAGAAAATTAACTACTTCTGTTTTAAAATATGACTTAATATAAAAAGATAATAAACAAATAAGCAATCAGTTTTGCCAGGTACCAAAGAAAAACAATTCTAAGTTTCTTTAAGGTTTCATAATACGGTTTCCCTGGTTTCTCTTTTCAATTTATTTTTGTATCTGTGCTCAGTTTTACCTTTTTCAAAATTAAATGCCTTCCAGTTGCTGTTTCTTCAAAATTATCCTTATAGAAGGAAACTGTGTTTACTTACATGTGCCAAAAATTGCAAAACTTGGAGTCTAAGTTCTGATGTAGTAGCATCTAAGTCAGCAGTTTAATCTTTGTATTATGTTTATTGTCATGCAGCCTCATATCTATTAGTCAATCTGCACATTTGTCTGGCTGGATGTTTAGCAGAATGAAAAAATTCTGCTGGCATATGAGAAGGAAGCTTATATTTTATTCACTGGCTTGCTCCACAGGATAAACAGGATCAAGCATCAATATTTTGTTTACTTAGCACAAGCAGATTATGAACTTTCCATAAATCATTTTTCAGAGTAGAAAAGTTTTTTAAAAAGCTACTTAACATGGGAAAAGACAAAAAAAATCACTGCCCAGCTCTCGTTTATGGTTACAATGATGGGAAGGCAACCAACCTCACCACCACCCAAGAAAACACAGCCTCCCTTTTTCTTTCAGATGGACTTCTGCCTTTGCAGTTGAGAGGTGGTTTATTCTTCATCATCCTACCAGCCTGTAGCCACAGATGCTTACTGGTTTTGGTTAATTTGGCTTAGGAGCCTCAGTTTGGAGGTCACTTAAACAGTCATTGCCAATTCTAACTCCTTCAAAGAAGCCTATCAATAATGTCCTTTATAGACATTAGTCAGAAGTTAATTGTGCTGTGTATAACACACACAAAGCTGAAGTTCAATGCAAAAAGTAATTATTTTTTTCCCCACCATTTTAGCTTATCCATATAAATGCTTAATTTCCTGCATGATTATGATATTTTACAGCCATATTTATTTATCCTAGTCCACAAGGAAATATTTTTTTTTCTTGAATCACATTTGGATGGGGCTGAGTGCTCAGTGAAATTGTAGGATGTGGTTGGAGCTTCTTCAGGGTTCCTCAAGTGTTTCTCTGGTCAAATCTGCTAGTGGAGAAGATTGTCTTTCTTCAGCTGATCACAGTCAACACAGAGGTTGTTCTAATGCTAGAATTTTCTTTCCCAAGAAAACATATTCACTGAGCAGGATTTCTCTTTGTCCCAGAAAGAGCTGAAGACAAAAAAAAGTCTTAATATGTTTTACCTGTGCTTTACCTATCTTTTTAATATTACTTTTGTGTCTGCTTTAAAACACAGATTGATGATACTAGAAGATTTCAGTTATTTGTTTGGGAAAGACAACAGGATGAAAGTTTGGAGAGTGTCACATATTGTACACTTTGCTTTGGTAAGACATTTTATGAATTTCAGCTGTTATGTTGGTCTTTTTACTCTTTCAATATCAAATCCTATAGATTTTATTTTGTGGTGTGGTGATGGTAAATTTTTATGATACCCCTTAAATATGTTTGTGCTTAAATATAATTAAAAAAAATTAATTGGGCAGAGTCCCACTGCCATAAGTGGTCCTAAATGGAGACTGGTGCTGGTGCAAGTGTATAAGGAATCAATCGCCTTAGTAGTTGCATGGGGCGACTCAGCCCCACTCTGCTGCCCAAAGGTGACCTCTGAGTGCTCAAATTCCAGGATGACTAAAAGACAATGCTGTGCTGTTCCTTGGCATCACCAAGAGAAACTTCACTCCCTTACAGGGAGTTGTTCTGTCTCAGGCATTCCTGCTTCCAGCCAGTTAAACAACTTCTGCAATTGGGTCTTCTTGCCCTCCATGCCAGATCATTCCTTGGTTACAGGCTACCAATGCTGAGAAGATACAATTTGAATTTCTCTTTCAGTGAGTGGTAAGAATTAAAATCTCAAAACCACGAAAGCTGTTTAATTAGTTGCTGTCTCAGCCATACAAAATGAATTATTGTATTGGGCATTTCCTTATGAAATGCACTTAAAATAACATTATGATTCTGGGAAACCAGGCTCATTACCGTAAATTCTACATTGGCTGGGGGGGAGAAGCTACTAAATGGCAGTATCTCAGAATGCTGAACAATAGTCTGAGATGAAAAATTAGTTTGTTTTGGTGTCCTTTACAATGGTTAGATTTCAACAGAAGAAAATTTCTTAAGGGAACCCTTTATCTGTTAGGTTTTACCTTATGAACATTTTTTGCTTTCATGCCTGAATAATTTCCCATGGTATCTTGAAACCTTGTTCAGCAAGACTCTTCTGTTGTTCCTTACTAGAACAACAAGATTTAAAGTTGCCATGTTGATTAATCAAAGTTTAAGAAAAATAAAAGAGATTAATAGGACTGTGTGATTTATTTAATTTTTTTCCAAACTATTGCTTTTGTTGTATTGGTAAATAGCTTGCTTCCTATTGGCTCTTCCTCTCTAGACAAATGCAAACCAAGTACCAACTGCGAGGTGCCCTTTTCTCCTCCTGTTCTGATGGATCTGGATATCACTTACATCATGGACAGCTCTCACAGCATCAGCAGTGAAGAGTTTCAGAGAGCCAAAGACTTTGTGAGCAACATGCTAGATCAGTTTGTTGTTTCATCACAGCCAAACGAATCATATGGAGGCATCAGAGTGGCACTGGTGCAGCAGGCTCCCAGGGGCTTCCTGCCTGACAGAAACCAGACCCCTGTGGCCTTGGAGTTTGATCTAGTCACATACAGCAATAAAGATTTGATGAAGAAACATATCCAAGAGTCTGTTCACCAACTGGAAGGGCCATCAGCCGTTGCTTCTGCCCTACAGTGGACGGTTGAAAATGTATTCTTTAAAGCCCCCAGACAAAGAAAACACAGGGTCATATTTACAGTACTTGGAAGCAAAACAAGCACGTGGGACAGAGAGAAGCTGAGAGAGATTTCGCTGGGAGCCAAGTGCCAAGGGTTCACATTGTTCACTCTTGCGCTTGGCAATGATGTGAGTGGCGATCAGCTGATGGAGCTGTCGAGCTCCCCCACAGACCAACACTTACTGACATTGGGCAAGGTTTCCATGTCTGAGATGGCATATGCTCAGAGGTTTAGTCGGGCATTTCTAAATCTTCTGCAACGTAAGTAGCACACAATGGTGTTCGCTCAAGTTATAGAAAGAAAGAGAAATGCTGTGTAGAAAAAGGGTAGTCAGTGTATATCTGCTATCATTCAGTTTCTAGTCATAATTTAGCTAGCCAGTCTTTCATCTTTAGTTTGCTGCAGATGCTGAACCCTCATGGAAGTGCCAGTAATGACAGAACAGCTTTATATTCTAATGGTGCCATAGGCCAGTCTTAAGCAGTTTTTTTCCCCTTAAGTTTGTATTTAATGTGTGGCTGCTTTGACTCCACTTTCACTAACAAAAGACCATTCTTCAGCTAAGAGAACAGTTACATTCCTGATTTAGTCCTACATTTCTCCTTGGGCCATTGGCAGGTCCAGATTTACTGAGCTGTTTAGGCCTATTTAGGCTTTGGGGCAGATAGAAATATAAACATTTTGCATATTTGCCATTAACCTCTCTTTAATATAGTTATTCCTCCTCTGTAAAGTAGAGAAAGAACTTCACTTTTCAAGACACTTTCATGAAGATTAGCAGGTCTCAGGTGCTTTGAAATACAAACAAGAGAATACCAAGAAGGAACTTGTCACTGATTTAAAATCCTCATCAGAAGCATGTACTTAGTGATGTCAGTATCTCTAGAAGGATGAATAGTGTATTACAAAGCAAGGTAAAAGTGTAAAAAGCTGGTTCAGGAGTCATTCTCATCTAGCTGATCTGTAACATAATTTTCACTTTCCTGGACATAGTGCCAGTCACTCTATGTACAGTGTGTTACTTACTGAAAGATGCAAACTCCAGTTCACAACAAAAATAATCATGTAGTGCTTTTTATTAAACATACTGGAGTTTGGAGGACTTTAAAACTTACTCATGATATCTGTGCTTTCCCCACAGAAGAAATGAACAGTTATCCTTCACCGGAACTTCAAGAAGAGTGTGAAGACTTAGATTAGGGAGACACAACACCAGTGTCTGTGATTGAAAGGTTTGGAATTGCCCACTGAACTTTTCAAGTGTGTGTCTCTGAACAAAAGATTTCTCCCTAAAATTTTTTTTTCACAATACTTGGAAAGAGTGAACCAGATGGATTTTTCAAGGCTGTACTGGTGCTAAAATACTTTATTTATTTTTTCCTCTCATTGGAAGGATGCCTTTTCCTGAAGCTGATGAAGCTGGTTAGGGTCATGGTTTAGAAGACATTGAAAAAGCTAAAAGTAGATTCCTGGAGAATATTAAAGAGACCATCACAGAACGTGTATACACAATTCCAGAAATGAGATACGATTATGAGGAAGATGAATATTTCACAGAAGAAGGTGCTGAAGGAGAAAGCCACAAGTGTATGGAGAAGCTCAGGAGGAGAATGAGGAAAAGTTACGAGGCAACAGTAGAAACTAGAGCTGCCTATCTATAATGGGATGATTTTAGAATATAAAAATATTTTTTAATTCAGTAGAAAGACTCTAGATTGTGAAGAGCTCAGCTGAATATTTACTCAGTGTGAAGCATTTACATTAATTACGTTTTCTGAAGTGTTTTGTCACCATATGTTTGTATTCAGTCCAAATCTATACAGTAAGAGTTTGTAATTAAAGGCTTAACTGCAGGTGTCATTATGACTTTAGCTTTGATTTGTAACTTTTTGTAATAATACAGTGTAATTTCGAATCCTTTTTACTAAAAGTGCTGATCGTTTTAAATTCTCAAGTTGCTCTAGAATTACTGATGCACAAGCTGCTGTTCCCAATCCTGAGTTGCATTAGTGACCCAACAGTTTACTTCTAAAAACATGTAGCACAGTTCCAGGACTTGCCTTTAGAGATGTACTTTGTACTGGTCTATTGCTTGAGATTATTGTTCTTCAATTGATTAGGAAGAGAAGGTTATGCCATTTTAAATCCTTAGGTTGGGTAGTTATATCAGTATTTTCCTTTACTTCTTGGTGCTCCCCCTTCGATGTCAAACAGATACCAAGGTCTAGAGCTGCTCTTCTGACTTCATTTGAGTAACTCTGAATCTACACTGCTGAAAGCTGGGCTAGAGCTGGTCTAGTTATTTTGTGAAGCAGTAAATTGAACCTGGGTTTACTTTTTACAATATGCACAGTGCTTTTACTTCTGAAGCAGTTAATAACTAGATTTCCAAAATGCTATTCTCTGTGTCTAATAGTTGTTTCTTCACGGACATTGTCAATTGGTAGTAGCTTCTCTCCTCGTTCAAAATCAATGGCTCCCTCCCCATAAGTCCATTTACATGTTGACTCCGCCTTGATAGAGCACATTTATTGATGTCTTTAACCAGCTCTGCTCCTTTTTGTAATTCATCCTGTTTTGCCTACTGCATACATTAGCCTGGTCTATAAAATCCCCAGAATTTTTCTGTAAGACCTGATGTCGATCCTGCCAATTTCCATCCTTCTGGTACTAGAGCAGTTTTAAGCAAGAAGCTGCAAACCATAGTTAGCACTTGGGCTGTTTCATTCCTCAGGCCCTTTAGAACACACCGCCTTTTAGATAAGAATTTTCTGCTCTTGGCAATTTACTGTGGATTGAAATGTCTCCTACCAACTTGGCAGATGTTTCAGGCAGAGAGATCCTGTGGTGCATCACCTACATGTGCAGAAAAAGGGTAGGATTCTAGCATGGGAACCTCCCTGAACTCCTCCATGGTGAACCCAGGTGCAAAGTACCCATTTAATTATCTGCTATAGCCTTGTTTTCTTTGAAATAATCTTTTACACCTTCATCAACTATTGGCCATACAGACACTGTCAGTTTCTCATTCCTGATATATTTGAAAAAAGGTTTATTATTTGGTTTTAAGTCTTGCAGACTTTTTTCCTGATCATATATTTTACCTTGCTTTATTGTATTTTACATGTGTTTTCCAAAGCTTCTTTTTCTCTCTTTTCCATTTTACTCTAACTTACGCCTTTTGAAAGGTTTCTTTTACCTCATAGTAGTCTTCTGTATGCTGATGTGAATGTGTTACCTAAAAATATTATCTTTGTTTAAACGTCACATGGCAGTAGGATGTCATCATCATGGCAGTTGAATGGAATCTTTCATTGTTGGCCTTGCCACCTTTGCAGCCTCTGTAATTTCCTTTAACACACCACAGATGGCATTGCCTTTCTGGTAAGAAAATCTATGCCCTTTTTTGATGAGATTCTGTCTCTTCAGTCTCCCTTTGAAGTTTTGCCAACTTCTGCCCCAGGCTTAATCAGAGAATACAAAGCTTTTATTGACATCAGCCCAGAGGAAATGTCACTGCAAATATCACGCTCTTTCACATCCATTCTCTACTCCCCTAGTCTGTTCTTTAAATATTCTGCCAAAACCCATTTAAATTTTAGCTGTCAGCAATGTAGTATCATTTTAGTTTACATGAAGACCATCTTTCCTGAAGACGCTACAGAAGTCTCCACTGTACTCCCTGAATCTTGGTTCTTCCTCCTTACACCATTTTCCCATCAAGACATTGTCTCTTTCTGACAGTGTACAGGATTCTGGAAAACTATTTTGGAAAATATTACTGTGCCAGTCCTAGCCCTTTACCTCAATTTTAAAAGCCCAAATTTTGACTCCAATGTTTCCTATCATTTAATCTGTCATAGCTGTCCACACAGGGATTCAACCACTGGGTCCTCTCCACATTTCCTAAGAGTCCACTTGGACACCTTGTATCGTGTTTGCGCAATGACCAGACAACCACCCTCCAGTCATACAAACCTGGCTGTCACCTACCAAATGCTATCACCTGTGGCCCCCATCCCATGCTGCTTCATTTGGGTTGGTTTGTCTTTTTGCTGCCCTGTCTGACTTCTCTTGTTTTGACTTAACTCTGCTCTTCATGATGTAGAGAAGGTCAGCTCCTTGCCCTTGCGGTTGCACTGCCCTTTACTCATCGGCTCACTGTGTGCTGTACCTGAACCATGGGAATTTTCTGGCTCACGCATTTACATATGTGACAGGATTTGTGTACCAAAGGTAATCTAACAAGGCTGCTTTCCTTGATTAGCCATTAGTACTTCTCATTAGTTAAGGATGATTAATTGGCTGTCACAATGTCCTAGATCTTTGTGCAAAATTTCTAAGCCAGTACTACTACTTTAGCCAACTGCTCGAAATGTGTAGATGTGTTTTGAACTGTGAGTGAAACACCCAAGTTCCTGTGCTCCAAGATGCTTTTGATGAAATACTGATTAAATCTGTGGTATTGTATCTGCTGTTCTCCAGGCCTGGGAAGGAGAATATGTTGCTACTGTGAGAACACAGATTAAATTTAAAGACAGATCCTGAATTATGTTGGTAAATCAGCACTTCCACTTTAGCCAGAAGTCTTCCCTGTTACAGGGAACATAGTGAGTTAGTAGGTGGAAAAATCTATGTTACTGTAGAGTAGTAGTATTCAAAGATACCGGAGTTTTGATGAATATTATTGAGTAACACCATTAGCACTAGCTAAATCCCATTTCTGCCTAAACTGGTACCTGGGTTTCACCAGCTCCTGGCAGCTCCACTACAGCTGGACTGTGGAAGACAGAGCTCAATAGCAGCACGTGTGTAGGGAGATCAATCATCCTAATCCCTGTCTGTCATCTCGCCATTTGTTAATTTATTAAACATTTCCTCTAAGAGCTAGAAACTTTTTCCTTTATTTCCTGTTTCATGGCCTCTCTGCAAGCTTTCTTTGTTAGTACTGTAAATTTAATATAGCCACTGGCCTTGCTTTACCTCTGTTAGTGAGGGCTTCTTTTAAATATATACTTTGCCTGCTTCTGTCATCTTTTGCATCCCAGATGCTTAGGGAAGTGTGGGTTGTTTGTTTTCTTCTGCCCTCTAACCCTCTCTTGCTCTCAGCCTTCTGCAGTTCCCTGCCATCAACACCTGACTGTTCCGTTCCCTATTCTGAAGGTGCACCAAAATTTAGTTTTTCTGATAAATTGAAGAAAGGCCCTGATGTTAACAAAATGAAATTTAAATGAGTCGAACACAGGTCACTACTCTCAACAGGGAGGAATTGTATAAATTAAGATGAATAGCAGCAGCAACAATATAGGTTTTGGTTGCTTCAGCAGTCAGGAAGCAAATCTGTCTCAGCAGCACAATGTGATGAAAGCCCCAGATTTCTCCCTGCGGTGCACTGACCAAACTTGTAAGTAAGACACAAGAAGGAGCTTTGTATACCTGGAGCATGGTGGCAGGGGTATGTCAGGTGCCATGGAAAATGTAGGCAGACTGCAGAGGGTATTTGACGCTGAGTGCCACTGTGCAGTGACTAAGTGCCATAAGGAAGGGCTGAATAATTTTAGTTCACTTAGCCTAAAGATAAAGGTCATAGCAAGGAATAGCAGCGGGCATGGCAACAGTGTTCTTGGCAGTATCTTGAAGAAGAAAAGTGAAGTCCAAAGTAAGAAAAAAATCTGCATAATTTACAGCAAAGATTTAAATCATCATGAAAGGGAAGTGGCAAGGGTCATTATCAGCTTAGTATTGGCTGGGAAGGCTGCAGACTTTCTTCTTCTGGTGGCTCATAAGAACATGTTATACAAAAGTCTCTCAGAGACAGTATATGTGTATTGATCTTGCTTCAGGCAAAAGGACACACTGCATGAGCTCTTTCCTTCTTCTCTTCCAATACCTGATCTCCTTCTCTTTCCTTAAGATGCCTTATTCCCTGCTTCTGACTGTCCTGGCTTTCAGTTCAGCCAGTTCTTTCTTGCAGGATGCTGTAACTGCAGTCATTGAAAACACTGGCATGGATTTGGGCAAGTAACTGAGCTGTACACCTTGAAAGCTTCTTTGCTAGGAACTGTACAAGTGTTTTAAGCTGATAAGCACAGCTCTGTGCAGTGAATATTACTGTTTGAGAAGCTATTGTGTTTCCAGAAAATTGTCCTTCCTTGACCTTTCAAAAATTAAGTGCTGCAGGCTTCCCTTTGCATCTCTCTACAGTGTGGTATGGTTGTCTTTTCTTTACCCTGATCTGACAGCATTTGCTTAAGATGTGGCAGTCTGTTAATAATACCTAGAATGAATATGAAGGTGGATTTTTAAAATGTAGTCTTTTATTGAAATAGCTTAGTGAATTTTTATACACATCCCCTGCTCGTAAGAGAGAGACTCTGAGATCAAGTGGTTAAAAAATTATGCAATATACTATGTTTTTTGTAGATATAAAAAGAAAAAAAGGGAAGGGTAAAATAGTTCTGTATAGCAGTTTGCTGAATTGAACAAGACAAGACAGTGCAAATGGATAAGAAATAAGGGACAGCTGGGTGCTACCAAGTTGACATTGCCAGCTCCCCGCCAGGAAAACAGGCAGCCAAGGGGCAGGCAGCACTTGTTCAGCACCCCCGCACAGCACCATGCTGCTGCTTCACTCCTCCACATGGCACCGTGCTGCCGCTGTTCCCTGCGGGGCAGAAAGTGTTGAAACATGACCTGACACAAGGATCTGACACAAGGTTAAACTGATCTCAGACTACAATCAACAGCCTGATGGCTCTGGCAGCTGAGACTACAGAATCACTGCAGAGGAACAATGGATATAAAGAAACCCAAGTACCAAACAGGGAAGCTCAAGTGGACTTTATTGTAGTTATTAGAATGTACAGGGACATTAGTGCACTGGTTCTTGTTTCATTTCTCAGATTCAAGATAGGAGCCATCAGACACAGAAGTACTTGTATCAGCTCTTTGCTTTCTGCACATTTAGAATGTGTAATGTGGGACATCTTTAAATCATTTTCTGAAAGATTCTTGAGGAACAATGTAGTCAAAATCAGGCTAAACCATTTCTTCATAAACTGTTTGGTATTTCAAGGAAATGCTATAGATACCAAACATCTTCACTAAAAGAAGTGATTAAGAAGTGCCAACAGGGTGGTAGGATACAGATAACTGATTTTATCATCACCTATAGTCTTTAAAGTCCATTCTATTCCATGACCTGGAAACAGTCCTTGAAAACTTCATTATAACACTATTTCTTTATTACAAATATTTACATACTATATATTAGTACAGCTTTTATTTCCACACTTTAACGATTCCATCCCTTGATGCAGTTACTATAAACCCTTGCGTGGTCTGGAAAGTTGCGATATCGGTGATAATATCATGATGTCCGACTGGAAGAGATTCTGGACCCTTTCGAGGGGTCTCATCAGTGGGCCCCAGTTTTTGCTTGTTTTGAATTTCCTGCACAAAAACAAAGTGAGAAGAAATATTATTTACAGAAAATGAGCATTTGCAAATGGGAACTGTCATACATACTTGGTTGTCAGTGTAAAAAAGACCAAAAAACCTCTTAAAATAAACAAATAAAACCCCCAAAAAACCCCAAACACAAAACCTCCCACCCTTTGGTAGTTTTCTTAGGATTACTCCTTGGTTCATTTCTTTTCATCATACACAACTTAAGTCTTAATCTGAACTGATTACAGCTCTCCGATTAGGGAAAGAATAATTTTCTCTCATACTTCGTTCAATGACACTAGCTACTAAGATTTGATATTCCTACAGGGAAATAAAAAAGTTACAGCGACACATATATTTCAGCTTCCCAAGGTTTTTATAAAAACTGGCTCAATAGCATGAATGTAATTGTTTAAGAAGTTCCGATGAAAAGCTAAAATATCACAGTGCATATGTAGACCCTCACTCACTTTCTTTTTCCAGTTGCCTTTGAAGTAGCATTCATTCAACTGAACTGAAACAAAACATTGTGCTATTCAACAACTAGCAACACTACCAGTTCCAATAATAAAAACTGCAGAGTTCTGCTACCGTGTTACTTTGGTGCCAATACACCTCCCATTGCCTTGCTAAGATCCTATGCAAAAGGCGTTCCAAAGGCTGATCAAAGTCAAGACACTAGATTTCAATATCCCAAAAGACACGTAAAGCTCTGGCTTCTGCACATAAGCAGTATTTGGCAATTCTAATTCTGTCAAAAGCAACTGATTTTTTTCTTTGAAAATAACTTCTTCCTAACTGCCTGAAAATGCAATGCTAACACCATCCATAGAAGGTAAGAGTGAGATACTGATAATTAAAGCCATAATGTAATCAATATAACCCCATTGGGTTATCCAAAAGGTAAGCAGAATAGGTGTCTGTCAAACAAAGTGACATACCTGAACCACCTCCGTGCCCTCAATTATCTTCCTGTAGTAGGAAACAGATGGGCAATTGGAACTTCCGGCAACAACATAGGATCTCTCAGGGTAAGCTAGATCCCAAAACCTAAACACAAAGAAAGAAAATCAAGCTGAGATGTTCAATTCTACCAGCTTAATACAGCTGTTTAAAAGCTGTCTTGCTCTTACGATGAAAATGAGTGGGCACAAATGCCATATCCTTGCTACACTTTGTGGAAGAGAGCAATGCAGAGAAATCAACATTCATATCAAGCTTACACGAGTTATTGTTTTGTTTCTTTTCACACAGCTTATCAAGGACTTTACAGAAGAGTACACATCGTGTTTCAGAGAAGCACTGAGTTTTGCACTACTTGTGCTGACATCAATCCTCTCACTGATGCTCACTAACAAAGACATCTTCAGCATTATTGTTTTGACTTCTTGGAGCTTACTTAGACGATGCTTAGCAAAATTTAGTACCTCAGCAGGGGTGGAGGGGAAGGTCTCAAACAAAAAAAATTGTTAGTTTTATTACCTTATTTTCATGTCTGAACCTGCTGTCAGTAATATGGGATTACCAGATGCTGGACTACAGTATATTCCGTGGATGCTGTGAGGAGAAGGCTAGTAGGGAAAAGGGATATATAAAAAAAATAAGTTATCACCAATAGCTGTTGCCATGCTTCAGAAAGGGAATGCATTCTTTACCACATTCATCCACCCAATTTCCAAATCTTTCTGACAAATGACACGTCACTTTAATGGGCCACATCTTAATGTATTGAGATAAATGACTTCCTCACATTTCACACAGCAATGCAACAGATCTCACTCTCCCTGTTTTTTTGGAATCTTGGAAGTTATATTCTCAATGATGGCAAATGAAAGAGATTATTTCTAAAAGACTCAGGCAGGAAAATCATGCTGAGAAGCACATGGATGCTCAAATTTTTATGCTACGAAGGCATTAAAGGACAGATATACAACAGAAAACTAGCTTGAATCAGAGAGTTCCCTGCGTGCAAGGCGTGTGACCAAAATGAACTCAACCTGCAATCTTTGTAACATTTTTAGGTAGATTCCAGATCTGCATTTAGAACATTAACCACAGCAGCTGTGGTTATTTTTGTGTATGTATTTGTGTTTTAAGAACGATATCCCAGATTGCTCCTTCCCCAATTAACTCCTTGAAGAAGAGCAACTTCATGAAGTGGAGCAGTGGCATTACATTACAGAAAGAATGTGCAAAAGAGCAGATGCAAAGTATCCACAATCCCAGAAACAGCAAGTAAAAGTAAATACGAGATGTTACACCATGAATTTTGGCTTTATCTTAATCTTTACAGGCTTGACCAGTTCACTGGTTTTCCAAAAACATGACTGGTTATAGTGAATATTACAAGTACATTTCACAGACAGTAGAAGATACCCATGAAGATTCAGGTTATACTGCTGTTTTACAAAGGGGATTTAATTATGGTGCCAAAATAAACCCCAGGGCAAGTTCCTGGTGCCAAACTGGCACAGTCCTGGAGACAGGTAACTGTACTGATGCACAGCATGGAGTCTGAGGTTGTTCTAGCCCCAGCCACACAAAAGAAACTAGAAAAGAAAGAGATCAGACCTGCAGTTCTGAAAGAGGTGGTGCACTGCTGGCCCACAAAGTGAAGCGTCGATCGCCAGTTTCCATATCCCACATGGAGACTTCGTTATTGCCTTGAACAGCTACAGGAAAGATTGCAAATGCAAAAAATATAGAACAGGTCAGGTGGCTCTCACTACCCGTTCTACTGACATGACACAGAGGGTATGACAGAAACAGTCTCCACTTGCTCTCTGCAGCATTTGTGTTAGTCTTGCTTTAGCAGTAAAGCCATGCATGTGTCTTGTTCAGTTTACCACCTGGAAGCAGCCTCACTGTAGTTGTAAGTGCATAGTTTAAGAGAGTTTAAAATGAAACCTGCTTTAATCTCCAACCCTTTAAAAAAGTTATTAAAACCTCACTTTCTTCCCTGGATAACTTCTCATCCTTCTTCAAGAAGGATGGGTGGTCATCAGGGACTTTGGAGATTACTCCTGGGCAGGTAAGAGAGCATGAGAGTTCTAATGCTTAGAAGATGAGAATTATAAAGGCTGCCTGTCATTTTCATAATGGCTTAACACTGCCTCTCCCCCCACCCCCTGCTTCTTTAATTTCAAAATGCCAGGAAGAGCACAGTGGCAGAACACAAGTATGAACCTTCCCTTTTTTCCTGTCCCCAAGCAAAGCACAAGAAAAACTACAAGGAAGAAATAAAACAAAAAAATCCAACTCCCCCCAGGGCTTGAAGCAGAAGCTGAAACAAAAGCTCCTTTAATCACAACCTCTGGCAACCGTGAGGTAAGTTTAAGACATCTCTTACCTGCAATTACCCAGGACTGATAGACAGGATGCATGAGCAGGCGTCTGATTCGGGCCTTGGAAGGATGAGAATGGCTGGAGATTGGTAACTGAAACCTCATGTCCCAGCATGCCATGGTACCATTGCTTGTTCCTGGTGAGAAAAACCTCTCCATAGTCAGATGGATAAATATATGGGGTCTTGCTCATATCCTTGTGCTCTTTTCCTAGGGAGATGGACTTTAGCCTCAAGTACTTAGAGGGCAGAATACTTCCCACAAATAGATCAGGAGGTATTTCTCTCCCCTTGTTTAAGAAAAGCATATTCTAGTCAAATCAGAGCAAGTAAAAGCTTGAGCCATAGTTACTGTAAAAGAAAACCAGAAGGAGAGAGAAGCTAACAAGAACTGCAGGCTTACCAATACACAGCCAGCACTGGTGTATGTCCACAGCAAATGAAGTTATGAGGCCTAACTTCAAATCATGCTTCAGTGTCCAAGCGTTGCTGCTAGATCGCAAATCCCATCCAACCAGAGATCCATTAACTGTACCGTAAGCCAGTACTGACTGGGCTCCTGAATTGAAGTGATGCATATCTACCACACAGCCATCATCCTTCAGATCTAAGGACCTGGGTTAAAAGAATAAACTGATTTAAAAACAGGTGTGACTCCCTCCAAGTTTAAGACTCCTTCCAGCAACTAATGCTGAGCATCATTTTCATGTCACTTCTCAAGGCACCTGCTAGAAACAACTTTCCAATTTTATTACAACAGATCTCTCAAATCTTCCTGCCAGTAGGAACCACAAGCTTCTTACAGGCTAGTAAGATGCTGTCAGCAGCTCTTTGCAAACAAACATAGCTCTGTGCTCTGGGTCTCTCAGTGTGTTTGGTATTTCTCTCCCATTCATGGTCCATGTTTATCAGATATTCATTCACCCAGAATTTGTGGGTAGAACACCCCTCTCCATGTTCTGTCAGCACTGTCAATCCCTTGCTTTGTGTGCCAATGAACATCTTCATCGGGCACAAAAGCAGTGTATAGCAAAAGGGAAAGTCTGATTTGTAGTTTCCATCTCCATCAGATTTTAGTTATTTCATTTCCCAGATAAAAGAGGATATTTGAGATAGCTTACTTTTATTTTGGACAGAAAAGAGGTCTTTGAGATGGCTCCTAGACCGGCTGGGGCCTGGACACATTCCTCATTCAAGCTAGAAGATTAAGCTGTTGAATCAGTGCCAAATACTCAAAAACTGCTCATATGGAGATAGGTAAGAGAGAACTAAACCACCCCCAAATAGTATTCCCCTAAATAGTATCCTATGCCTCATATCTTTGCCACCTTACTCACATTAAAAGCCTGGGAGAAAACATTGCAGGCCTGAGACCAAACCACATATTGCACATTTGTGTTTATCTAATGACCTGCAAAAGGATCTCCAAAATTACTTTGTAAGTATTAACATCATAACAGAGGAGGTAAGAAACCACCAGTCCCAGTGCCTAAACAAAAGAATTGAGAACTATTCAGACTGACTGTTTCAAACTCCTAATGAGTGCAGTGACACAAAACACATCAATAACCTACAGCCATCAATCCTCAGCCCTGTATGGTTGCCTTTCAACCCTTCTTTATGAAGCAGGATAAGATCATGGATTACAACCTTCCAGTACAGCCTAGGCTCAGCCAGCAGGAAGCCTGGAGCAAACCAAAGGATGTAACTGAGGAATATACTAACAGCTTAAGCTCTGCAGTGAGATGTAACTGCTCTAAGTACATACCTGCTTTGTATTGGATGGATTTTAGGAGATTTGGGGAGCTTTGAAGCTTCAATACCAAGAAGCTGGATGGCACCATTATCCGAAGCTATAGCCAAGTAATGTGAGCCTTGGCAGAATGTAAGTGTCTTTACATGGCCTCCAATCCGGGAGTATGTCAAAATTGATCTAAACAGCAGAGAGGGGGGGGGGGAAGAGAGATGTTTTGTGTCAAATAAAAAAAAAATTACTTCTCTCAAACACCTACTTAAAAGCAATGACTTGAGTGAGCTCTCAAAATAACATTTTCTAGGTGATCCAAAATCAGAAAGCAACATAGCCTAAGTCATCTCTGCAGGCTTAACTCCTCATCTTTGAGCGCCAAGGTTATGATAGTATCCAACTGCAGACACACATTTGTCTGTCAGTAAAACAGAAGTCTAACCTAGATCTGTACCAAAGTTGCGCACTGTAGTGTCTGTCATTTAACTGACACTGCAGTCCACTACATCTTTTTCAAAGTATTTGGGAGAAGAGGATGTCTGTCTCAAAAGATCTCTCTCAGAGAGACTGTCAGCCCCACACCACACATATTTTAACCAGCAACATAGCTCTCCTGCATCAAATACCAGTGGATGAGACAGCTACACATAAAGCTAATTTGTTCCAAAAACCTCAGCTGACTTTGAACAGCAGCACCAGAATGTATTAATGTCTGTACAGATATGAAATCAAAAAGCCTGTAATTACTACAACTGCGAAGCAGTCCCTTTACATTTGCTAGCAATTTTTTTCTTTTATTAACTAATTGAAAAAGCAATCTAATATTTTACACTTGCATGCAAAGAAGAACACCAGTATTTTTCATTATTGAAATCTCCAGCACACCCACAAGCGATTCATATTTTGCTCCCTGACCTAATTTATTTTGCACTCCGAAACAGCAGCCCCAAAATCCTGTGAGTTTTAAATCTACCTGGTTGTAGTGGTTTTTCCTTCCATTTTTTGGCTGTTCCAGATTTTCACTGTGCCATCGTTTGAGCAAGTGGCAAAAATGGAGTGTTCATCAGAGACCCGAATGCGGTTCACCGCAGACTTGTGTTCATGAAGGTGAGCTACCAACAATCCTTTGGGACGCCATCCTGCAGGGAGAAACAAAACCATGAGGTTTGGTGTTGATTTCATAACCTCGTAAGAACATGAAAATTGCCCTGTTTCACCCACCAACAGCTGTATCGGGATATAGTAATTACGGCTGCAAAGCAGAGAAGGCACTGAAAACACAGAGCTAACGCATTTTAAAGGCAAAAGCCTATTTGGTCAATTCTAAATTAAACCCTATTGGCAGATCTGGGTAAGAGTTTTCTTCTTGATAGGTTCCATATACATTCAGTGAAATTACAAAAAGTCCTTTGTAGATTTGTGGATATACTAGTGCACAATTCTCCTGCTGCGAGCCTACGCAGACTGCTGTGCTGCAAATGGCAATCCCTTCCATACCCAAAACGCACACAGTGAGCAACATATTTGAACAGACTTAAGTTCCTGCATTGCCTGTAGAGTGCCTGAAGTGACAGGCTCAGTGTTGCACTGCGTGCTTCATTGCCAGCCTTATGTACCTAATAAAATGAAGTAACAGCTCTTCTAAATCCCATGGAAAATGTATTCCAGAACTTCAAAAATAAACCAAGGAGTTGAGCTGCCACACAGTAATTGTTGCCAAGAAATTGCCAACATTTGTCTGATGTTTCCTCCTCTGAAATAAGCACCACAAAAGTATCTGGCTGCACTTCTAACACACATCTACTATAGTGAAGGATTAACAGCAGATGAAGATAATGAAGGACACACCACAGCAAATTTCAAAATAAGACACAAACTTTAAATATGAACATTCTTCTGGCACTCACCCACGTGGCAGAGCAGATCAGCTGCTTGTATTGGGACATTATTTCATAGGTTGTAAAACTCTCTTTGGAATACAAACACATGACTTAGCCAAGCTCAGTCAAGATTAGTTATGTTCAAACACCATCTGGTTGGACCATTTTCCTGATGATTTTCTACTACTTTCCTTAAATTGACATGGTAGCTGTATATGCCCAGGTGTGTGCATTTATGCTAGATTTACCAAAAGCCTTTGGCACCACCGTACTGATTTCTGCAAGCCTTAGCTGGTACACATTCTGCTTCCAACATCTGGAGTTTAAGCATATGAATTGCCATTAGTTGGCAGTCAGGAATCTCCATATGGGATAGAATCACAGAATGGTTTGGATTGGAAGGAACCTTGAAGATCATCCAGTTCCAACCCTTCTGCCATGGGCAGGGACACCTCCCACCAGACCAGGTTGCTCCATAGAATCACAGAATCCAGGGTCATCAAGTCCAACCTTTATCCCATCATATTCCTAACCATTAGACCATTAGACCATGGCCTCAATGGTCCAAGCCCCATCCAACCCGGCCTTGAACACTGCCAGGGAGGGGGCAGCCACAGCTTCTCTGGGCAACCTGTGCCAGTGTCTGACCATCCTCACAGGAAAGAATTTCTTCCTAATACCTTATCTAAATCTACCTTCCTTTAGTTTGAACTCATGCCCCCCTGTCCTATCACTCCATGCTCTTGCAGAAAGTCCCTCTCCAGCTTTCCTGTAGCCCCTTCAGGTACTGGAAAGCTACTATGAGGTAGCTGCCTTTTCTCCAGGCTGAACAACCCCAACTCTCCCAGCCTGTCTTCATAGCAGAGGTGCTCCAGCACCCCTGATCATCTTCGTGGCCTTCCTCTGGACTTGCTCCAAGCACTGGATACCCAGCAACAAGTGGATGGAGTGGAGAACACCAGCATAAAATGCTGAAAACTAATCTAGGTAAACCCTAATCTCAGTTTGAAACTTTGAAATTTAAGTTGGGGCCATAGGAAGATGACTATGATTTAAAATCACGTGTGGCTGCCAGAGCCCTCATTAGCAAAACCTGGATGTTGCTCCTTTCTGATAAAGAAAAGGGAACAAGAGGCAAAAATGTCTCTCCTTCCCCTCTGAAAGCAACAGTGTATTATGGGAACACACATCTTCTCTCTGTGGCTGGGCACTGTGTTGCTGTCACCACTGCTGGTGGGGCAGGCTCCTTAGTAAACAAAGGCAGCTCAGACAATCCACCCCAGCACACGTGCCACTGGGTAAGAAAACCTGGCCAAGAGGTTACAACAATCACAGGATGGCTGAAAATCTGGAGCCACCCCAGGCAAAATAGTCACATTTCTCACCTCTCAACACAGTGCTTCTCCCCTTGCCCAAACCAAGGCAAAGGCTGTTACAGGATGGCAAGTTATTGGCCAAATACCCAGTTACAAACAACCCACTTCAGAAAACTCATCAGAACAAAGTGCACAACCTGGACTTCAGACCAGTGGTTTGGCTCCGTTACTACAAAGGTAAAGATCTCAGGTCCAGACCCTTTCATAGGTCAAGCATGTATTTTGGCAGACAGATGTTGTGCATAGTAGGTGCACTTCCTAAACTAATAATTTCCTCTTTTCCTCATATTTTGCATTTTCTTCCTTTAGATGATGATGTTTTGACTCAAATGACATATTTACTTAATTTTTAAATAATAACCTCAGTGGCCTGTGACTCACCTGGAGGTGGGGGCTTGCTCTCCCACTCGGCATTCTCCATCATCTGTTTGGCAAGCCTCTCTGCATTACACTGCTCTCGCTTCTGCTGGATCAGCTGCTGAAGCTCAGTTTTGCAAGTGGTGATGCGTAACTGGTGTGCAGCTGGGGACGCTGTACTGCTCACTGCCTGCACGGTCGGCTTCCTTGGCTGAACAACTGTTCCATCAGATGCCTGTAAGAGATAAGCACTTTAAAACACATGCCTTACATTGTACACACGGATAAACCCTGCTCTTAAGATTACTGGGTCACACTGGAGAGAAGTGGAAAAATCTTTTTTATTGAATCAGTTAGCATTAAAAAGAAGAATCATGCTTGCATAAAAACAATTAAAATAGTGAAAATTACTATTTATAGAAAAGCTTAACCATTCACTTACTCTACCCCGTTTGCCTAGTCTGTTCTGTATTCTATTTGTAGAAACTTATGTGCTGTGCGTACCTCTTAATATGATTATTACAGAAGCAGTTGCTGCTCTCAAGACTGACAGAATTACAGGTTAGCTCTCAAATGATTATTTGTTTACACTGAGATTTAAAAATAATAAGCAATTTGAGGAAAAGTCCTTCCTGCCAGACAGCTTATAATTGGCTAATCCACAAAGCTCCATCTCTTCATGGAAAGTATCTGTTTGTCAGTGAAGCTCTTCTGTTCAAGCAACTAAACTTCCATCCTCTCTCAATCCCTATTTTAAAAATAAGAACTTTAAAGTCAACTACGCTGCTGGAGAAAACACCAGGGAACAGTACAAGTGTAAATTAACCTCCAAATAAAACAAGAACACTGCATCCCTATACTCCCACTTGGCTTTGAAACAACTGGATCATTTCAGCTTAAGATGTGAAGATAGTATATTTTTCAGCAATACCTGTGGGGAGGATGACAAAGTGGCACAAATGCCAGCTGAGGACTCTGAACGAAATGGTTTCCCAGCCTGGCTAGCTTCAGGATCAGTAGTTTGCCCATGTCCTTTGGGTATTGGCTGAGAGATGTTAGTTGGTTCCAGGGACCCAAACATGCTTTTCCATTCTTCATTGACATTTGAATCCTGCTTTACATGTTTTCTAGCTATAAGCAATTGGGAGGGACGAGAGGAATGGAGAGGAAAAAAAAAAACATAATCATAACAACATTCACTCAGGCTGGTCATTATTTTCAGACTACATGCAAGTCCAATGCTTACATGCCAATTTATTATCTATACAGTTAATAGAGAAGAACATACTGCTAGGTTGTTGAAGCTAGCTGACAGGGATTTATGCAGCAATCAGAACACAGGTGGCAAGTGCTCTGTTTACACCTTCTTAATCCTACAGTTGACTTATGAAATAAATCATTTCAGTATAGGGAAATTTTGTGTCTAGAAGACTGCAGGATTAGACTCCGCATGATGATTTTTTCTTATGAGAGTTACTCCATTAGTGGCATAAGACAGGGATGAATTTGTAATAGTACAGTATGCAAATCATTGTCAGTGTCAAATACAACCAGTTTTCCATCACAATTGCAACATCACCTGTAGATTCAAGAATGTTATCTGTAAATAGGAAATATATTTATTTTCAGCATTCCTCTGGAGTCACTTAAAACTGTAAAATACAGAAAGCCAAATTAAAAGGTGGGGCAAATTAAATTGTAACAAAGTCAATGAAGAAGTTAGAGGCATGAAGACTTCGCAGGTGAGAGTTTTAGGTGAAGTCAATCAGCTCAAATACAGACTTCATATGCTAACTTTTAAATCCTGTCCACTCGTGACTCCACAGGATGCAAAAAAACCTTGAAAAACACTGCACTTATGTACCTTCCTCTAAAATGATACACAAAACGTTTGCATACTAGCATCTTATTTCTGTAAATAAGATGGCAATAGCTACCTGGTTTGGACATATTTCTGTACTTTTACATCTGAAAACACAGAACCAATCAGTGGTGTACAGAGGAGTGCCCTGTAAGAAAGGCTATACCACAAAATATACCAACCACGTTTGTCATCAGGCTCCTGCTTTGTTTTAACAAGATCCACTTGTCTCCCAGTTATTCCCAGAACCGACAAGTCAATCACCCCTTTCTGACTGCTGTCATGCAGGTGGCTCTGATCCACTATATTGGCTTTAGCTTTATTTGATTTTAACATAAAGTCTTTCAATGCTAACAGTTTGTCTTCCTCCTCCTCAGTCATCCCCTGCAGAATAAAAGGAAAGATAGTATCATTTACTTTTGAACAAGAACATGCATCAAGGCATGAAAGTGTGAGTAGCTGTTAAATTAAGGACTGGCTCTGAAGTGGAAGGAGAGAGCCCATCATCAGAATTCAAGACATCAGTCTATCACTCATACAAGACTTTGGGTAAGCTCCTGTAGAGTAAGAATATCTTTCCTCCTCAGGAACAGGGTGAAGAATCATGAAAGGGCAGAATAGCATTTAATATTGGAGCATTGTCTGATGCAATCTGCTTAGTTGCCACCTAGGCCATGCTTAAAGCCCACAAACACACGCACACTCAGCTGCAAGCTTAGGGTCTGTGGAGACATACAGAGCCCAAGAACCTCAAGCCTGACTTTCAAAGTACAAGTAAAAAACAATCACTTGGGAAAGCAGTTTCTTCAACAGCTGTGCAATGGTAGGGTCCTCTGGGGGTGGGCAGTCAGGGAGAGCACCATTCCTCTTCTTGTGACGCATCTGAAGGTGTCGGAAGAGGCTTGTGATGTCCTTTGATCTTAAGACATAATCAAATATGGAACGGCTGACAGGCTCTTTAAGTACACTTAGCAGGACTATTTCTTTATCTATCTGCAAGTCAAATAGAGAGATCAGTCAATGAGGAGGATGATATACATACAAACATGGGGAAATCTAGCAGTAATTGCTGTCATCTCATGTCTACAATGTTTGTACTTTGTTTTTTATATTAATATTTGCAATTGTCCAGTTACTGACTTTCAGGCTAGGAAAAAATAATCTCTTTCTCTGAAGACATGTTCCAAAAAAACCCCAGTTTCCAGCTCAGACCTGAAGAGATGCTTTCAAACTTAAAACAACAAAAAAATCACACAGGACTTAAAAATTACTGTGCATGATTGTGCCAACAATCTAGATTCAACTTCTTTCCCTCTGTGAAAATAAGATCTTTCCTCGTGTTGGTCCTATCAGATTTTTATCAATTTACTTTCTCTGTTCTCCCAGCAGTCTCAGAACCTTAACTTGGCATTGCTAGATGGGATTAAAAATTCTACTACTAGTACAAACTTTGTCTTTGTCCTACATTTACCCTGTAAAAATAGCAACTAGAAGAGCTCTTCCCTTGTGTCAGCCAGATTACCAGGTTTCTTCCTATGTAGAGATGGGAATAAGGATGCACAACCATGTAATTAAGTAATATTCAAAAGCATATTGGGACAATAGTAAACAGTCATAAGAAATGGATGAGTTAGGGCATAATTTGGAATCATTAACTGAAGCAGTCCTAATAAAGATTGTTTATTACTATTAAAAAAAAAAATCCAAACAAGTTTCTACTCTCCCAGGTGGCAATTCAATGTCTGTTTGTGCCCAGATAATGTGTCTGGGCATATGAAGTCTTGTACGCAATCCAGATTAATTGCAGCCCCAGTGTTCCTTTGAATTTATACTATTAGTACTTGATTTTTGCTGTTTCAAGAGTAGATCTTAAGATGGCAGGGGCAGGGCAACCTTAATAATGAAATAGACTCTCAGTTATAGTCCCACAGTTGAATGGCCAAACCTAATTTGGCCCAAAATTATGACATAAATGCTTGTATAAAAGTTGGAATACTCAAAATAATTAATGGGAGATGGTGGGGTTGGGACTGCAATTCTTCCTTCACAACAGTGTTGGAAGTCCTCATTCCTGGAATGTCCTGCTAACTGCTGACATGAGAAACTATTTCAAAATTAGTCCAAAGTGAGGACTTCTTTATTACAATCCAACTCAATGTTACCTTCAACTTGCTTACTATATTTATTGTTGTATAGCAAAGAAAAGATTTATATACTAAAATTAAGCAGGAAGTGAACAAGATGGAAATTTATCAATCAATGCCTAAAACAGCACAAGGTGTCTAGGGAGATGTGAACAAGGAAAAATATTGTTTTAGTGAAGTTACCACCTGCACAGTTTACAAGAAAACGTTTAACACATGATGCACTTTTCAATGTAAGTTTCTTATCTGTTTAAACACCTGAGAGATGCATTCTGCAGTTCTGATCATACTATCAGCATCACACAGGTCATTCCTAGACACATGCTGTTATAAAATGACTTAACTTATGCATGCTGAACACTCTGCCCTTGCCCTTGGCAAAGCACTGAAACACAGAGAAACACAAGAGCTTTACTGTAAACAAGGCAGGGCTTGAACCAAAGACATACCTGTTGATTTTAGGCTTTGTAAAGCATTCTGCAATTTGCAATGAATTTGAGAAAACAGTCTTTCAAATATGAAAGGCAATGGCCATTCTGTCAATGTCTGCCAGCAGAGATCAAAAAACTATCATCTTTAACCTTAATTGAAAAAAAAATAACAATCTAATAGTCTTACAGCCAGGACCAAGGCCAACACAGACTTAAGTATTATGACTAGTCAAGATATATTGACATTAGTATTTGAAATCTTACCTGTATTATTGGTTGTGTGATAAAAGGATGGAGGTACGGCATTAGCTTGCAGTAGACATCAGCAATATTTAAATACTGTGCTACCACAGTGATAAATCCAACTGCACCATAACGTATCCAAAGATTAGGATGGCACAGGAAAGGTGCTGAAAGAAAAATCAGGCTGTTAAAACATATCGTTCATATTAAAGAGAGGGGATCATCCTGTATATGGCAGCCTGTGATGTCATTCCCTTCCCCCAGAATTACCCCCAAATGGAGCCTTCTCTCCTGCAGAGGGTCAAGGTTAAAGCACCCATAGTAAGAAAATTATTTCCTATTTATTTTTACTCTCCTAATTGTCAGCTCCAGACTTGCAAAGAAAACTAATCCAAAAATAAATCCCAACCTTATTCTGGACAATCATGGAGAAGCCTAATACAGTGATTTTTTTTTTCTTTATAAGTGAATCCTTTATTCCTTCATTTTTCCCCTATCTTCCCTGAACAGTCACTATATTGTAACATTATCAGTAGGTTTTCTTGTCAGGCTCAGAAGTGCATCTCAATTACATGGGTTTTAAGAAGTTGTAAACAAGGGACCATATGGGATACAACCACAGATCATCTGCCCCAAATTCTACATGCACTTGAAAAGCCATAACATTAACAAGCAGCAGGATACATCTCAAAAGATCAGCTGGTCTTTTCTTTTCTGTAAATAGCTGGTGAATCT
Source organism: Aegotheles bennettii (assembly GCA_013398125.1). Lineage (NCBI taxonomy): Eukaryota > Metazoa > Chordata > Aves > Caprimulgiformes > Aegothelidae > Aegotheles > Aegotheles bennettii. The sequence continues at coordinate 427,315 of VZRW01000762.1, forward strand.
TGGGTACATCTAAATTAAGCTGGTAAACCTGATGAGGAAGGAGAGACTAACTCTGTATTCAAGGTTCTACTGAGTTAAATGGGATTTCATGGTGGTAGAAATAGGACGAGAAAGGATCACATTACTGTTTGAAGGACTGTGTTCCCCCCTTCCTCAAAGGCTAATGGGTAAGATTTTGCAAGTTATCTGCCTGATCAGCTTCCAAAAGTAACCAAATTATAGGAGGAAACAGCATGAAAAACAAGCAAAGATCTTAAAGCAGAAGATTTTGGGACTCAAGGCTAAGCGTGTTTGCTGCTGTCCTATATAAAATCAGAGAAGGCGCTTCAGATTTGTTCCACCAAACTTATTATTTTAGAGTTCTGAGCACTAATATGGTCCAACTACCAATAGTTCATTAACACAATTTTGTGTAGATTGTAACAGTACTATAGGTTTGCATATTGGACAGCTAAGCTGACCTGAAGGTTTATGTAGTCCTAAGATTTCTTTTCTTAAATAGGCAAACAAGGTGTTCTCCAGTATTGCAACTTACCAATATCACAAGCAAACTCATAAATATGGGGCTTTTGCAGAAGTCCTAACTGGCACATACAAGTAAGAGCATTGAGGGCTTTATAAATGACAAATTCTTCAGCATCACTGAGACCTTGCTGAAGCAGAGGTTTCAGTATTGATGAGCTTTGCCAGCCAACATAAGCAGCAACACCTGAAACATAAAAAGAACACATAAAAATCCAAAGTAGCACTTCCTTGTCTTTCCTCATCAAAGTTTAAAATTGCTATCCCACAGAGACATCTCAAAACACATTATTAGTCATTAGAAAAAGAGGAAGTTGCTTTCCATTCAAAGTTAGACCAATATTCTGAAAACTGTTGGACAAAAGCAGATCCCTGTGCCTGCAGAGGTCCTTCCAGATGCCAGGTATAGGTGTTGGCACACAGCTGACCAGCAGAAGTCTGAAACATCAAGGCAAAACCAGCAATGCTCCTAAGGGGTGGGAAAGCAGTGCCTGCATTTGTACAAGGAAAGGACAAAGGAGCATCGATGAAAGGTTCTGCTAGCAGGATTTTGTCTTTTAATTTAGCAGTGATGGGAATTTGAGTATCATTCAAATTCCTGGAAAGACTGAACTGGATACTAGACTAATTATCAGCAAGGAAAGTCTGTAACATACATTCACTTATCCAGGAAAGAAAGAACCACTAATAGTCAAAAAGGAACTGTTAGGACAACCTTCTAAAACTCTTCCAGCCCGAAATGGTTTCAAGATTTGCTGTTTAGTTAACCAGTCTCAAATTATTTGTCATAATGAAGCCACCTTTTCCCTAGTTTCAAAAATAAATCCACGTTTAAAATGTATTTTCAAAATTTTAGGAAGCAGCCAAGATCAAAAGCAAAATGAAAGCCATTCCTTTGAAGCTGCTGGACAAAAATGTATCAACTGCATCCCAGTAAAAGAAATTGTTTTCCTATTCTTCTTCCTTTCTCACATGAAAATCAGCTAGTGTCCACATGAGACTGTCATCTGGAATTGCTTGTTTAGCTTAGATAACCCATCTACAATAATTAATCTCAGGCAATGGTCAGGGACATGTACCTTGTTGAATTTCTGACCTTTCCTCTAGCTTTATGTCCGTCAAGCTAACATTCCTTCCCACAAACAAGTGGGCAAGTCTTCTGATTGTTCTCAAGAAAAAACCTAGTTTTTCATTTAATAGCTCAGGCTTGTCCTTGCTTTGTCATACATGGTACACAGCATAGACCATGACTGCCTCTGCTTTCAACCCAGTTATTTGGGCTTGTTAAATACCAGAAAATTCAGTATCTTCCCATCAGAATCAAGATTAAACATAAAATAACTTTACCACTTCTACTATAATAAGATACTAATCAATATACTTGTTCATGTATTAATGCTGGGCTTTACAACCAGTTGCTAAAAGGAAGAGAGGAAGAAGAGAGAAATGGCACAGGTAAGAGAAATCCCCCCCCAGTGCCACTGTTACAGAAGGGCATCTGCCCACAGCCACAGGCAGCAGTGTCTGCACACACTTCAAAACTGAGCTCTCTGACTCGCATTTAAGATGTGCAAAAGCTTTAAGTAAAAATTTATCCAAATTCTTCCATGGAGGTTCTGAACAGGTACTGGGAGAGAAAAGAGTTAAAAATACATCTCTCTACATGCCTTTTGCAAGAAACCAGAACACTGAACTGTGCTACCCCATTGCTCCTCAATGAATTCTGACAGGTTATCAACATCACATCTTGGCAGGTTTGCCAGCACTGCATTCTGTGGCTTCCAGTCATAATGGAACGTGTGCCTACCATAACAGCCCTGCTGGAAGTTTGACCATGCTCCCTTTCTGTGCCATGCACCTGAAGGACCATTTTTTCCCCCCAGCTACTGCAGTCTGCCATGGGAAAGTTTTCTCAACCTGCAAATCCTGAACACTGACTCTCAGTGATAGAGAATACGTGGAACAATTTCCAACATACACGGAACATGATCAGATATACTGAGCTGATACAGAAAGCCAGGATGTCACCAATAAGACTTTTTAAAATTGTTATTGAGTTTTCTGAGCTGATAGGAACTTTAAGTGAGGTTTTAAAGCACTAAAGTTTTCAAATTCTAATTGTAGCCTACACAGATGCATGGTTTCCACTGAATGAACAGGTGTACTGGAATTAATGGGACACGCACATCTGGGAAGTGATGCACCTACTAGACAGCTTGCAGAAACTTTAGCATTTATTTGTCATAAATTTAGGCTTTTCCAGTTAGTGGCTTTAGCAAAGACTCAAAAAATTTAAAAATAAATAGCATTTAAAGTTTATTTTTATGTTAACCTAACCTAGTCTTAAATGTCACAGATGCATTTGTGTTAAATATTTGGACTAAAAGATATTTGTATTTATGTGGTTCCATCTTCGCTCCCTAAAGAAACATTTACACCCAATAATTCAGCAAAGTCTTTTCCTATAAATTCTAGAAGTCCTTTCTTTTTTTCTATTTCCACATGACCGTCAACAGTTTCCAGGATATGCAAAAACTAATTTATTTACATTATTATCTCTCTGCTCTGGCTGAAACCGAACACTTACCAACAATGCTGTCAAAGAAAGCTCCCCGAAGATGCCAGTCATTCTTATCATTTAAGAAAGTGATCATATGAGACAGAAGAACATCATTGGCTTTTTGACGTCCAAAAAAGACACAGAGGCGTGTTATTCCATTTTCCATCAGTGTTTGTTTCACAATATTCTCTGGGTCACTTAGCAAAGTCACAACTTTCTGCTGGACCATTTCATGCAAGGCTTGCAACTCTACAAGAGACAGAGTGCACACTTGAGTTGGAGAAACAATACATGCATGTGTATTCCCTGCTGCTAAAGGGACTGATAGGTCATCCTGAAGAACACCCAACTCAGTAAAATGGACAACACAACAGAACCTCAACAATTCCAACAACTGGTTTACCAAAGACTTCAGACTAAGCACAAGGTGGTGGCAAAGCTGAAAAGTACAGAAATGTGAGACATTCTTACCAGATCAATATATTCTAAACTTGTCATAACTTCAACTAAGATGATCCAGCCCATTATATGGGCAGGTGAAATGCAGACGTGAAGAAGCATCAGAATGAGCCAGCAACAATGTTACAACAGTAAACAAAATGCTTCAAAGCAATTCTGGTTTGGTATGTTTATTTGACTATCAGTTTCAAAATTTGTGAACTGACAACAGATCAAGTAGGTAGATTGGCTTCGTTAGGATACAGAGGAACAAACAATACTTGAAAAAGTGAGGTCTTCCAATTTCATTAAATATCGGCAATTACCCTAACGATACCAATGAAAAATTTGAAGGTGACCTTGCCCATGGCTTCTACTCCACGATGCAATGGAAAAGAAAAATTTGTATTAAATGGAAATAATGGAATTGTCAACGCATTGGCTCTGACTGAAAGCTATACAAGGGAGATTCTCAAACAAGTAGCACAAAAACTTCAGCTATTGCTGTCCCAGCTTTGCAGGAGTAATTAACATTTCCCTGCAGTCAAAAGATGAGCGAATTTGCTTTCTACCATGGCTCTGTCTGCCAGTCACATGAAAAAATTGCCTTCTGGGTTCAAATTTCTTATGATTGGTTTCTAAAGGGTAAAAAGAATAGAACTATTCAACCTTTTTTCATGTCCAAGCTATTTTGAGGCATAGGGGAGAGTACTTCTTGGAAATACAGCCTGTACAATGGGGCTTCCTTTCCCTCACTTCTCAGCAATTCTGAGCACCCCATGCCTTATGTGAAGGAACTTGAAGGGGACTTTTTAAGTTTGATTTTGGTAGGTTGTTTCTGTGGGTTTTTTTAAGTATCACCCTGCAGCTATTTAAGAGATGATTGAAAAATGCCTCTTTCCCTACCAAATGGAGTACATGTGGGATGTTTATCAATTATGATTAGTTGCAGACTGATCTACTTAGCCCAAAAGAGAAATGGCAGGTTTTGACCACAAACTGTTCCCAGCTTAGAAGACTTGCCCTGCATTGTTCTGAAAATTGATGCATCACTAAAAGGCACTGGAGCTGAAACACAGGTCACTTCTTATCATCCCTCCCTCCCAAGGGCAAGAAAAAGAAAAAACATCCTTAGAATTTTAATTTGTTCTCGGCACTACAGTTACAATAGCATTACTGCCCAATGGCATCCATACATTCAGCATCTTTAGGCAAAAACATACACAAGAATTGCTTGGCACAGGAACAGAAGAACAGCTGAAAAATACAGTACACTGAAAAATACAGTACAGTATCACTATGCTGGAATTTGTCAGGTTTTTCAAGGCTAACACTGTCTGGCTCTTCAATGGAAGCAGTATTTGGAACACGGCCATGCTTTCACAGCTGACTTGTTTACAGGACCATGAGTGAAGCTGGATATGCAATCAACCAGGCAGCCAGCATCACAGTCAAATACCTTGAGAACTTTTGGAGAAGAAAAGTGTGCTCATATATACACTTTCCTGTCTTTCACAATGTTTAGAAGGGAGGTGTTGGTTTCTGCACGAAGCTGTAACAAATACACTTCAATGCTGGTCAAGGCAAAGCATTCTTCCCATATAATAGGAAATCTAAGCTTTAAGAGAGGAGGAAGATCAGTGCTAACTAGGAGCTTTGGCTCATGACTTGCTATTATAAGCAGGCAAGGTAAGTAGAAGTGACACTACCTGTGTCATAGTTATCACTAGGGTGAGACGTTTCATCCATTTCTTCACCATTTGGTTCATTTTCCATATTCAGATTTTTCAGCTGTACCAACTCCAGAAATCTCAGAGCTGTTTCTGCCAACAACGCTATGTTTTCTGCAAAGGAAAACATTTTGGTTAAGAATTGTTCTACTTTGCCAATTTACATGAATCTGATGATCCCCCAATGAGAGATGATAACCACTGACAGCTCCAGTCATGATGGGCAAATGGGATTGAGGTTACACATGCTCTCGTCAACCCACTTGTTTTAACTCGTTATGTCCCTGACCCCAGCGAAGCTACCGAGTACATCAAATCACACAGTACTTCTTTCATGTAAATGACTGGAAAAATTCTAAGGATATCAAGCACAACAATGAATAATTTCAGTCTTGTAAAACTAGCCCTAAACACTGCCTGATCTCAGGCTAATGATAAAATAATTTAATAGAACTTAAAGGCCAATTAACCTGAATTAACTAAGATGCCCATGTGGTAGACTGCAATGAAACAATGGTGACAAGCCACCACCAGGATCTGGACCTTAATGAATAACCCTTGAGGGCTGGATTCCAGTTTTAGAACATTTGTCCCCTTATCTATCCACACAATTTGGTGCCATTCTGCACTGTTTGGAAGCTGCTGAAGCTACTTGGGCTGTATTACATGGGTCAGGCCACTGGTGACAGAGGAATAATCCTGTTGAGGCACAAGTCCCACTAAAGCAGCCGTTGTGTGTCTCATCCACAACAGCAGCACACCAAAGGAGCCTGTCCACAGCCCAGATCAAATTCTGTAAGCCACCAGTGTGACCACTTCCAAAGTGTGTTGTAGTAACACAAGTTAACTCAGGTATTAGACTACCTTTAAACTCTAAATTGTTTTCTTAAAAGAAAACCTATTTGAAATTAAGGCAATTTAATGAGACTTAATCATATACAGCTCAAATAACCTTTACAAACTTTAGAACATATGTACTCAGTTTGAAAATCAAGTTAAACCACTGAGCATAGAGACAATCTCTGCATAAGCAGATACAGCTGGAGTCTAGAGGTACTGAGACCTGCAGTCCTTCTGCACTTCCAGAAAAGGAGATTGCATTTTGTTTTTTCCATTTCAGCTTATTTAACAAGTCCAGCTTTGTATTAGTTAATTTAAAAATTAATTATGAGTATACTAGAATTTTACAAGATTTGGGTTTTTTTCTATTATACAAATAAAAGTAAGGCATAAGAAAATGGTTCTTTTATGAAGTCCTAAATGTGGAAGACCAAGGTGACCAAAAGCAATTGGTTCTATTCACTAACTATACATTGTCTTAAAACTAACTATTGATCAGCTTACTTAGTAAACAAAAGAAAAACATCACCTGGGACATTTTCAACTGAACTGCTTTTATAACTTCAGCAACAAACAAACAAAAAAAACAATACACTTGGAAATATGCTAGTCATGGCAAATAAGGGTACACAATAAATAGTAAATATGGGTATCACTGCAAAGCTTCTTCCTGAACCAGGCAGAACTCGTGTATCTGGATAACATACTAAGAAAACATCTGCTACAGTATAAGCTAGTCTATTACACAGAAAATAATGTCATTTCAGCCCCTGAATATCAAATTTCATTTTGTGGGAAAATAACTCTGAAGCACAGCAACATACTGATGCTTTAAGTTAGTTTCATATTTATCCAGTTCAATCAACCCACTCGATGCAAACTATCTGAGCTAATGAAATATCAATTAAGATAAATTAATAAAAGCAGGAAAGGGTGGGCAAGCTCAGAAAGCCCCATTTGTATATTTAGCTACAGAGTGACTGCTCAGACAAGTATTTTTGTTTGTTATGCTCTTGCTTATCCAGGGAATAGAGTCAGGGCTGCTTCCCCCAGCATGAGGCTCTTAACTGCAGCCCCTTACCTCAGCTATGGGCAGACCTGCTGTGTGCTACATCCAGGCCCTTGCCCCAAGCACATGTGCACATTCTGCAAATTGCAGGAAAATTAATGTTAATTTAAGGGGAAAAAAAAAAGTTAATTCATCTAGCAGAGAGCAAACACATTTTGCCAGCCATCTATAATGTAACTATTTCCTTTGAGTGCTGATCTACACTGGAAACTCATCTGTTAGTATAAGTCAACTCATTAATTACTAAGTTGCTGCCACCACCTGCAACAGTTAGCTTAAGTGAACAAGGGTGTCTTTACCCGCAGACATTTCTGAGACTTGTGGGGAGATACACTGAAGCAGAAAACAGCAAGCTACATGATGATTTTGAGCAGAGGAGGAAACAGTCAAGGAAATGCAGAAAAGCCCCAGATTTGGAGTTTTGACTAGATTTCCTCTTACCAGCATATGCAAGTCTGACGATGGTGGCTTCATCCTGGGCCAAATGTGCAATGCCTGGCAGGATGTATTCTGGGTAAATGTTAATATCATTGCGTGGCACCTCTTTGACGAGAGCGAGAACTTTAGTTAGTGTCCTCACAGATTCTGCCCTCACCCTGGGCACAGAGTCGTTGCTGAAATGTAACAGATAAGGAGTAATACGATCCAGAAGAATCTCTACACTTAATCTTGGTGCTAAATGAAGAATCAGCTCCAAAGCAGCCAGTTTTGAATCACAGTATTTGAGAGTCTGTAAACAGGAAGTTATCACAGACACTAGAATAACCAGCCCATTTTCTTTTGTCTCTCCCTCGGCTTTCTCTGTGCGATCATGCCCACAGAGATTGTGAATGATGTTGTCCAGATCTTTACGTATGACCAATATACGCTCGTCTGCTGATACAAACGTTTCCTTGGCAAACTGGGCCATGTAAGGCTGAAGGAAAGTGTAAAATATTTCAGGAAATGCATTGTTACGTTGCTGTTTCAAATAATCTTCAGCTGCTAAACGTTTATCTGGCTCACGATGGACCATCTGAGTGACCTTGAGAAAGGCAGAAGTAGGAAGGAGCGGGAGAGAAAGATTAAAGGTTTAGACATTTGTAATACAAAAAAACCCACACACACAAAAAAATAAAAAACAAAACCAAACAATAAGCAATTTGTCACCAAAGTAGGTGAAATAAACTCCAACCAGACCACACAAATGGTTCTAATGCTGTAGTCCACCCTTACCAGTTCTCTGATACTGCGGTCTTCAATTTTGTTAAGGACTTGATCGGGGGAAAACAGGCCATTTCTGTAAGCCAAAAGCTGGGATAAATCAAACAGGGGTACGCCTTCTGTGAAGAGCTCTGCTATTACACAGCCTGGGGAACACACACAAAAGGAAAAAAAAAGTCAAAGATGTCAGAAGATTGCAAACAGACACTTTAACTTTGCTTTCTCTATGCAGACAAGAACATATCCTACGTGACACTTAGCTCAATTAAAAATAAGGCAAACAAATTGCCAGATTAACTTGTGGAAATAAGATAGCGTCTCAAGCTCCAAAAACTGCCTTTTGCACTTGATCCCTGAAACATCTCCCAAGTATTTTATTTCAAACACGTCAACATCAGAGGAGTTTGCAATTAGGCAACATGAGGCAGTGACTTCAGCCACCTGCCAGATGGAAAACACACGACAAGAAAAGGAACCCACATCACTGTCACGTGGAAGAAGAGTGCCAGTAAGTCAGCATGGATCAGGCAGTAGGTCAAAACTAAGCAGCCCTTTCACAGAAGGTAACGAAATAACCTCTACTTCCACAGTGATGCTGGGAGGACAGCATACATTCCCTGAGACTCATTCACAAGCACAGTGAGAAATTGCAAGATTGCCAATCACAGCCCCTCCTGCTGTGTATGTGATGCACGTTCTCTTCAAAGGTCCCACTCCCACAGCTTGCTCCCAATGGTCAGCATCTTGCTTTATCAGTGGAGTGCCCTGGGAGTTTGGCCGTAAGAGCAGCTTGTAAAATGAAGTAACCAAGTTCAGTATTTCAATCAGTTTAAGAAAAAAACAGAAAAAAAACCCCCAAACTTACGGCTTTTAAGCTGCTCAAGACAAGCCTGAGACTCAAGATAGGCTCCTCCAGTCAGACTCTAATTTATCAAATATTTGAGAGTGGGACTGTGACGGGAGCTTACTTAGTTATTCAACTTCCTGCCTTTGGGGAAAATGAGATGAGAAAGGGCTTCTAAAGCCAATATTGCCAAATTGCTCTGAAGGCTGGCTCAGTCCCCAGGCAGCTGTACCTTAGGGTAACCAATGATGGGCTCCTCCTCTTGGGTACCACGGCCACATGCTATGTGTCCCCAGAACCTTAGCCACAAGAAGATGATGGTCTGTGGCTTGCAGAAGCATCTCTTTTCCAGGGCAGAGCTGAGCCATAACAGAACAGTTTGTGATTTCCCTCCTCAGATAACCTGGTGATGCACTCAATTTCTGTAGCTTACTGTACCGTGTCTGTACTTTTTCAGTGAACGAAAGATTTGGGGTTGGGTCTTATGCTTAAAATAAGCAAGTTTTTCCACACGTTGTTCTCTAAGCCCACTATAAAAAAAATGAACCAAAATACCCCAACCCCTGAAATAAGCTTTTCTGCACCCAGACCACAATCATAAGCAAGACACTGGTCTCTCCTGGTGGCTTCAAGTACCTGCGGAAAAGATATCCATTGCACGTTTCAACTCCCCTCTTGTTCGCTGATTGCTGTTTGCCAAGTCCACCAAGGGAGTCGAAGGGTCCCGCATGTTCTCCAGCTCGGTGGCAAACATACTGCCATCGACAAAGCGCTCGGGAGCGATGTAGCACGTTCTCCTCCGGGATGTGTCGAAGAAATAATTGAAGTCAGCAGGATTGTCTTCAGGAAGGTAAGTTGGTTTAAAACTGGCAAAGTCCGTTAGAAGAACCCAGTTCCAGCTGGTCACCATGATGTTTTCTGTTTTAATGTCCCCGTGGCGGACTCCAGACTTGTGTGCTTGGTCCACCGCGGTGAGGATCTGGAAAGCGATCCACCTTTTCTCGATGTTGTTGAGGAACGGCCTGGTACTGATGCGGTCGTAGAGGTTGTCCCGTACGTACTGCCTGAACAGCATGGCGGCCTTCTCCGACAGGGTGGCCTTCTGGAAGGGCAGGCAGTTCTGCGCCGAGTGCAGCCGTATCTTCAGCTCCTCCAGCTCCTGCTTGTAGCTCGTCAGGGGTAAGGTCGGATCCTGAATGGCGAACACCTTCACCACCACCAGCCCCTCCCGGTGCTTGGCTCGGGCCACCTTGAAGAAGCGGGTGCTCCCCAGGCTCTTGTCGTATTCGAAGTCGTGGATGTCCGAGAAGTAGCTGTCCACGGAGAGGATCTGCGAGGGGGCGATGCCAGCCAGCTGGTTCCCCATGGCGGCTCCTCCCGGCCGCGGGCGCCGCACCGGGGCTCTCCCGCCTCCGCCTGCCAAGAACA
>VZRW01000762.1:445282-466049 GCA_013398125.1 Aegotheles bennettii
CCCCCCCCTCAGGCTTTTCTCCTTTGCTCTGTTCTCTCCACTGCTTCAAGAAAAGCACCTCTAGTGCATCCAGGAGCGGGATGATTTTGCAGCTTCTCTGAACTCTCGGCTTTTTTCATATTGATGCATTGTCATTTATGCATCTTAATACGCGAGTTCTATATTTTTTAAGAATCCTTGACATTATGTAGCTATTCAAAATCACATTTTCAACAAGCAGGATAAATCACATTCTCCTACGTAGCAAATTATTATTTGTCTATCAGCTCACAGCAACAAGTCTGATTTCTGCCCACTGACTTCACTGGAAAGTTCTCAGTTGCCTATAATGAGAGAAAAATTAGGTCCAAGAGTGTAAAATTTTATCTTCCCCAGCACAGAACAGCATATCCAGGCTTTCAGCCATGACACCAGTGAAATTCTTTTTTGGTCTCACTGAGCCATGACAACATGATAGTCTCTTAGAGCTATAGATTGGATTTCAGGACAGAAATTGCTCCTAACAGTGAGTTTGAGTTCTTGTAGGGAGAGGTAAAAATTCAGCCAGAAACTTGCTGTGAATCTGTACATCCTGGTTGAGCTGTAGGCCAAGAATTGCAGCCTCTTTGTGTCAATAACAAAAAAACACCATGAAAGCTACTGCTATTGGTTTACTAGAGGATATTTTCTCTCTCTGTCTCTCTTATATCCCATTCAGAGCTTACTGTTCCTTATTTCACATGTCTCTGAAATTCAAGCTATTAGTGGTTGCTCTTTAAGGGACAACAATAATTTTAAGTTGCTATAAAATTAATCTGAAGCAGAAATTGCATTTTCATTCACATTTTTACTGTTTGTCTAGTGTATTTTAAAGTGTTTGGGGCTTTAGGCCAGGCATTGGTATAAATCAGAATAAATACTTGGCTGACTTACTTGGGTATCTTCCTTCAGCAATCTGTTTCTAGCTCATAGTTTGGCCTTTTTTGCAGCTGGGATACCTATTTCTTCTCTCCTGCCAGCTTTTTGTTTTTGTTTTTTTTTGGTGGTGGTGGTTTGTTGGGTTTTTTCTTTTACATCTTCTGTCTGAAGCAAAAAATTATCTTGGTTCAGCAGTCTAACATCCTACTTTGTGATTCCTCAACAGTATTTCCAGTCAAGAGTTTTCAAGCTTCTTTGACTTCTTCCCCCACAACCCACCTGCTTTTAAAATATTGCTTATTACTTCATTTATGTAGTTCTCTGTAATTCATTTTTCTGAGACAACAAATAGGAGTATGTATGTTGATAACTGCCAGCATTGACACCCATTGCTGTTTATGCCCAGCCTGCCTATCTGTTGACTTTAGTGAGGCTGCTGATGTAAGGTTTGCAAGCCTCCACAGGAAAGTATGTGCAGGTCCTTCTTATAGAGGCCCTTCTTTTAAAAATCCCTGTGGGTTACAGTTCATCTCCATTCTCTCCCCACCCCCTTCCTGAGTCCCCTACTGTGTTTTCTGTGGCCTTACTCCCAAGGCATATTTGAGCCTAAATGGAGACGAGGGAAATAGCAGTGAGAGTCACCTCCGCTGGCCGGCTGGAGAGCCCAGTGCTCAAATTAAGAGGGAAAATCAGCTTTTGTCCTTGGTCTCCATCATCCCCTTTGTGGCAGGGGCACCCACCCTCATGGAGACTCGGGCTTTCAGACTGTTGAAACCCAATTCTTTCATGCCTTTACTTTTCAAGCCCTTCCCTTGCTTTTCGTGCCCTTACAGTGATTGTTGCCAGGGCCCTCAGCCAATAATTGCTGGCTACAGGTCAGATTTGACAAGGATAAAAATGGAGCCACGACAGAGGGCAAATGGAGTCGGTCCTCCTTGGAGTAGTGGGTCTGCAGTCGGAGACTTTCCCCTTGGGTCAGGACATCACCCAAGGTACCTCCCCAGGGTTGAGAGCCCTTGCCTTATTAGGTGAGTGATTGTGCATTGTTGGGGAGACAAAGGAAACCGTATAGCAGACTTCCAGTACCTGAAGGGGACCCCCTGGAAAGCTGGAGAGGGACTTTTTGCAAGAGCATGAAGTGATAGGACAAGGGGAAATGGGTTCAAACTGGAAGAGTGTAGATAAGAAGGACATTTTTTATGATGAGGATGGTGAGACACTGGCACAGGTTGCCCAGAGAAGCTGTGTCTGCCCTCTCCCTGGCAGTGTTCAAGGCCAGGTAGGATGGGGCTGTGAGCAGCCTGGTCTAGTGGGAGGTGTCCCTGCCCATGGCAGGGGGGTTGGAACTGGGTGATCTCTAAGGTCCCTTCCAACCCAAACCTTTCTATGATTCTATGATTCTATGAAAGCTTAAGAATTCTTAAGTCAGCTGTGTAGTATTAGCCCTGCCTGGCATCCAAACCTATGGTTTATTAATGTTTGTCAGAGTGCTAAACATTTTTTATTAGACTAAATCTCATTTTGAGTGCCTGCCTCATCTATTTTGTGAGCCTCCATTACATCCTTCTACACCAGCATCGACTGGTCTCCACCATCCCCTTCTAAACCAGCATCAACTGGGAGCCATCTCAGTAACTGGTGAGAAGCTGCAGCTGACTTGGAGTGACTGCATGCCTCCAGAGGGGTTTGATTCTAGGTGTCTTCTGGGATTCTGCAGCCTTTAAAAAGGCTGAGTGGGATGTTTTGTTGTCCTTCTGTTGCTTTTAACTGATTTATGTCTCTTTTAAACTTGAGGACAGAATTTGGGTAGCAAGTGCAGTGAAATAGCCCTGTTAGCATCTTTGGAAAATAATACTTTGAAAAGCAGCAGAGAGCAAGCACCTTCTGCCTCGTACGAGAGTAGGGCTGACCATTTCAAAATACTTGCAGAGGAGCAAAGCACAGGCAAGACCCACTCTCCACCATGTGCTGCAGCTCAGCTGGCACAGCAGAGATGGATGAGGAAAACATATTTTCTTCATTCAGTAAAAAGTCCATTGCATTAGAAGCAGCAAGATGAACTCTGCTATGCTTCCATTTTAAACTAACTGTGTGTTGGGGTATACACAAGATAATCTTAAAGCAATATTTTTCATTCCCTGCCTGCAAAAGATTCCATTTTCCAGCTGCTGGAAAACATAATGAGCTGATCCTGTAATGAACTCTCATGTAAGAATTGCCTCATTACCATTAAATGTTGCTAGCTTTTAGATTTGTGTTCTGCTCCATAAATTCCAAAAAGCAGCTCAATGTATTTAGGAACTATTTCCCTGTTTTAAAAGGAACCAGAGTCTATTCCAGGACCCAAGCCAGAACCCTTACAGTTTAAATGAAGACAGATTGCCATGAGCTGATTTCAAAAGATGAAGAAAAAGTTTTTGCAGAGCAATTTATTTTTTTCTTTTTTTTTTTTTTTAAAAAAGGAACAAGAACTTGTGCTTTTTGTGTTTTTGAAGAACAATGAATAACCTGAGCAAAATTACACTATTGTATGTGCCCCCTAGTCAAGTATTAACGTTATAATCTATTTTCTTCCCTTGGCAGAAAGTGTTAAAGGGCCAGAATCCATTCTCCCTGATTCTATATGCCAACTCCATAGGGTTCAATTCACTCCAAACCAAGGTGTAGCTGCTTTGAATGGACTAATAATGAGATCTGGAGGATTTCTCCCTTCAGTTGTTAATTTGAATATAGTCCAGGTCACTGTTAACCACTTTAGGTCAGCTCTGTGTTGCCTGACTTCTGTAAAACAATGAAAATCTCTTCTAAATCATGATGGGTGTTTAGTCCAACTTTTCACTTTTATTGGGAGCCTGAAGTACTGAATAAGAAAAAGAGAAAATTTTCTTTTCTTACTTAGAAAGGAACAGGCAGAGCAGCATGACAAATTTGCACTGTTATTCATGTTGCATATGCCCATAAGAAACAGAATGGAATTTGCTATGGGCTGCAAAAGTACACCACAAAAATAAATTCACCAAGGAGAACATTTTGAACTGTATACCTTCCAAATATCTGGGAAATCTGCCTGGGCAGCACAGTGTTTTGTATCTTAGTGGACCGTGATACATGCATGTTGGATTTAACTTACGAATCTTTCCCAAAGAAGCTAGAGAATGGAAAAAAAATATAATGAAGTTGGGCATTCATCATTTTCTGTTGAAAACTGGCTGCTTCCAGCATGTCCAGGCAAATTTAAACAGATAAAAGGGTCAACTAAACAATGATTGTATATGTACATAAATTAAGATATGAGAGCTTCCAGTAATTTATTTTATCTATTAAAATGCTGCTGTGATTTTGACTTTGAGAAAGGAATTGCCTTAGAAGGATCAGAAGACAGTATCCCATGGCAAACAATAAAAATTGGATGGAAGAGGATATGTATACAGTCTGTTCAGGGGGGAACATGCAGCTGTGTCTTAATGAAAAGAAAGTATTGAATTTATTTGATGTCCTAGGGCTGTTTCCTTCATAATCTGTGCAAGAGAGTATTTTTAATTATTTTTAAATTTTCTTTTTTTCATAATGTCTTTCAAAACAAGGACTAGTGTCAAGAACCCCTTCTTTTCCAGCATTAGCCCTGGTATTTGGCTATTAATGTACTCATTACATAGGATCCCTCCTGTACTGCTCCTGGAGAACTGCAAAGCAGTCAGTACAGAAGAGCAGCCTGGAAAGCTGTGGCTGGACCTGGACTACAGGTTTTGATGTGTAGTGGGCAGAGGTGCAGATTGTACAGAAAGGGAAAGCACAAGGTCTAACATGGCAGCGCTGGCAGAAGCTTCTAGTCTAGTTAATGCCTGTACCAGGAAACCATTGGACTCTTTACAGGGCCTTCTTTTATTACCTGAACCCAAAATACAACTTTACTTGTCGTGTCCTGACTAAAAGTAGTGTACATACAGCACGCTGAAATTCCAAGTGTGGGTATATAAAAAATTTAACTGATGTACCCTATTCAGCCATCTCCTGGTATTCCTCTCAGTTGAAAAAAGTGGTTTTTCTTCTGTTTTTTTCCTCAGAAAACCTGTTAACAATTATGATTTCTTATTGCAAGAAGGGCTGAAAAATTTGGCATCTGAACATTACCACCTTATGGCATGTTGTACCTGATCAAAACCTTACTCACACACACACTTCACAAAAGCAGAGTCCATGGCAGGAACAGGTGTAGCACTTGGAAGTGCTAGTTATGCTGTCAGTTCTCTTTCCATAAATGTTTTTAAGTCAGGGACTTTAATTAATCACTCACATGACTTGCTCTCAAACTCATCAGTTAATCGATTCCAAATCTGGCAGCCATCAGCGTTGATACAAGATTTACTGCACATGTACTCCCAAATTTCATTTGAGCCATATTTTATTGCAGATATAAAAAGGCAAATGCCATTGTCAATTATGAATGAAACCAAGTCAGGATAAACTGAAGAACAAAACTTATGAATATACCCTCAGCAACCTGACAGCATGGACAAAACTACCTGTGAGTTGACATCTAGTACTTATTTGCTAGGTCTTCTTGTAAAAAAACACCTCTTTCTGCAAACAACATGAACTGTGTTCATCGTTTGAGATTCTTTACATTATTAGCAGCTTGGCAGGGAGTTCAGAGACTCAGCTGAGGAAAATGTTCAGGAGATCCTATATAGTTTATATCAAGATTCTGTGCTGATCTTTTGTACATATGCCTTCCTATTTTACTAGAAAGTTTTCATAATTTTGTATTAGACAGGAAATTCATGCTTTTCTACGTCTTTGGGGCATTTCTATACTGTAAGTATTCTGAAATATGATTTGAGTAATGAGAATCATAGAATCATAGAATGGTTTGGGTTGAAAGGGACCTTAAAGATCATTCAGTTCCAACCCCCCTGACATGGGCAGGGACACCTCCCACCAGACCAGGTTGCTCCAAGCCCCATCCAAACTGGCCTTGAACACTGCCAGGGAGGGGGAATCCACAACTTCTCTGGGCAACCTGTGCCAGTGTCTCACCATCCTCATCATAAAAAATGTCCTTCTTATGTCCAATCTAAATCTACCCTTTTTCAGTTTAAAACCGTTGCCCCTTGTCCTATTACTACAAGAAGACCGGAATCTGTTTTTTTACTCAAGTAATGCATACAGTTTGTTGTGTACTTTAGAAATTAAGACATTTCCCATCAGTGCTGTTAGACTTTTACAGCTTCTGGAGCTGATGTGCCAAGGTGTAAATTTCTTCTCAGTAGTGGTCTGGCTCAACATGGGGCCTAAAAGAACCCATGGCAAAACAAGGGAATAAAGACAGAAGACTCAGGTGCAAAGAGCATACAGACAATTCCTAAACAGCTGAAGAGCTTGAGTACAAAATAATCCCATTCCTCCTTTGAAGACAGCAGTGCACAGAAATCTCTATAGCTAAAGTGCATTATTTTCTAGCCTCAACATACATAAAAAAATATTTTTATGATGTAGTCAACAATAACAGGCCATTACCTGATGAAGGCAGTGGTACCTTAAGAACCTCACTGAATGGTGCAGAGCTGGGTCTTCATGTTTACTCCAAAAAATGCCAAAAGACAGGATGTCCCTGTGTAGGAAGGAAATTCCATATCCTCACTGGAAGAGTATGGTGACCAAAAAGAGGAAAACAAAAAATCTTCCATGAAAGAAGAAAAGAATTCTGAGGTTCAAGAAGCAGAAACCAAAGTCTTGATAACATACCCCTTTCTCCCAGTCCTTTTCGTTATCTGAAACATACCTTCACAAATTAGAAAGTTTGCTAGTAATGATTTTTTTTTTCTAAATAAAAACCCTACTAATGGGTTCTATTTTCTTGTTTGTTGTCCTGGGCTGGCCAAGAGTAGGCAGGGCAGAGGGTGTAGAACAGCCCTCTGCTTTGAGAATGGAGGAGTAGGGTATACAGAGGATTACTGGGGCAGGAAGAAAACTCAGCTGGAAAGGGTTTGTGTTCAGGCACAGACCTCATGCCTTTTTCTTGGAGCTGTAGCAAGCATGGGGTTTTATTGCACTACATCCACTTCACCTTTGGCCATAACAGAAGAAACCCTTTCACCTCACACTTCAGGGTCCTGAGTGCTCTGGGGCAGGCATAAATGTTTCAAGAAAGATGAGGACTATCCTTTAGTCACACACCCTAGAAATCTCCACAGGAACAGCCAGGTTTGGCTTTAGGTCTTGAAATTACATGTGGGCTGCTGAAATTAAAGCTACTCATTAACTGTTCATTAATTCCTTTCTAGAAGTAATTTATTCTTCTTCCTTTTTTTTTTTTTTCTCCACTAGATATTTCTTCCTCTGTTTTTGTGGCACGATGATAACCTGCAGGGATAAATGGAAATTGAGTTTGTGCCCTTATTTCTAGAGCAATTTGGATTGGTGTTGTATTGCTGGAAAAAAACAGCTGTCTGAGCTGCTAGGCATTTCTAATAATAATTTAGCCACTCTTCCCTTATTTTTTTGAGCTTCTTTTCTCTGTTTTTAATTTCTTAATTATTTCCTTGTTTTCTTTTTCCTAATCTTCACATCCAGCTTACATATATGTAGTCATATAAGGTAAACAAAATACAGATTTCTTCAGTAGTGATTTGTAACAGTGATGTAAAATTGAAAAGGAAAAGTAGTGTGGTACACTAAGGAACATATATCTGCAACATATCTTCTTCATTGCTCTAGCCTATACTCTTCAACATATAATCTTTGTCTTTTCAATTGAAGGACCTGCAGGAAAGCCACACCTGCATATCTGATTAGTTAAAGCTAAGCAAATCTGAATGTTAATTCAGTAGGATCCCCTGAACTGGTGGACAGCCAACTCAATTAAACAGCTATTCTGATAAGGAGAGACAAAAATGCTTTCAAAAAGACTTGACATGGCATAAAGTACCCACCAAAGTAAAACCACAGCAGTAAGGAGATTATTCATAGAGTTTAATTTTTCTTTGGGATTTATTTCCTTATTATTACTGGAATCTCTGTTCATGATGGAAGTGAAGTTTGGCATTTCATGCTGATTTAAGAGCTTGCTAATACTTAACTCACTGTGTCACTGATTGAGTATATCCCTGTTAGGCAGTTTCACTGTCATTAAGTATAATTGTGCTAAATTAGCAACCATGGAGATGTTCTGGTTGAGACTATCCTGGTTAAAGTGTTTGTACTCTACCAGCAAATGTATACAAATGACATAATTCTGACAGAAAAAAACTGAGCAATAGCTAAGAGAAGGAATTTGTAGGTGCTCTTCAGAACAGCAGGCAAGGAAGTGTCTCCACACCAGCATCTCCTGGGGCAGGGAAGATTGCTTTTCTCAGCAAAGTCAGCAAAACATTCATGGTCCCTGGGCATTGCTTTTGATACAGGTATTTCTCTAAAAGAGATGCATGAGCACTGCAGACCAAGGCTTGGCAGAATCCTGACTTTCAGAGTGCTCAGCTCTCTTCCTGGGTAGAAATTACCTGCAATGTTGGTGTTTCTCTGGCTTCCTCTCAGCACTGTGCATAAGTACAATTTGCTGTAAAAATTCTTCAAATTATTCTCTTAAGAATTAACGTTGGAAGAAGGCTTTTTCCTTTTTTGAGCTGTTCTAATTAGCCCATGGTGTCAAGTCTAACATGATAATTCTGTAGGCCAGACATTTCTCCTGAGGAGTAAGGAATAATTTTAAATGGTCATCAGGAACTTCATGGTCTTGAAAGTTCTTTTCACTTTATCGGTAACTTTAGATAATTGTACTACAGTATTCCTTTCAATTTATTGCTTGTTTCTGGAGTTACTAGGTAAAATAACAAGCTGACATTGGTACTCTATCATATGCTTTATTACCTGTATGCAGAAAGTGGCCAAAGAACAATTTCAGATAACCAAGTGTCTTGATGCTTAAGAGAATTTTCAGTATAATTAATCAGCATCTGGGGACATTAACTTGTTTGCTTAAGAAGGATTGTTGATTAATTGAGGTTCACAAACTAAAGTTACACAGAATGCAGAGTGACCTTTAGTTCAGCCTTGAAACCTTGCACTGAAGGGTGTTTCAGAGGATTATTTGAAAAAATGTTTTTCATATCTAATAATTTGTCTTTTAACCATCCTTAATTACTAGCCATTTGATTATCTTTTGTGTCATGTCCATTGAGCTAAACTAACAGAAAGTTATCTTTTTTTTTTATATTAAAGGAAGAGTAAGAGTTGTTCCTTACCTACATACAGAGAATCTTTGAGTAACAAATCTTTGCTTCTACTAGTGCTGAAACATGTTAAAGTATTATTAATTCATATTCATGTGCAAAGAACAAACAAACATATATTTTGAAACTATACTGATATAATCTGTCTTTCACAGCCTGCTTCAGTCAAAGCGCCAGGACTGCATTAGATGGGAAGAAAGAATGAATTCCAGAAGGAGAAATCTCCATTGATCATGCCCCTTCCCAACCTCTAGACATTCAAGCCCAGATACCTGCAACAAAGAACTTCACAGCTGATTTTGACAGTTAAGCCAAAGGAGTGATGGACTTTCTCAGGTAACCAGGCGAGATGAGCTGTATTCTCTGGAGAGCAGGGGATTTGGTTTCATAGCACATTATTGCCTCCTGGAGATGACCATTTATGCTACTTTCACTGCATTGTTACAGGAATAATATTACCATATAGCAAATTGCTTTTTCACCAGCAGCACCTACCTTCCACATACCACACCTTCACATGCACTTCTTGGCAACTCTTGCGCAGCAGCACACAGATCCCCATGCTGGCCTGGCATGCCAGATGGGATGTCTTGGCTTGTGCTTAAGACTAGATGGCAGGTTTTGTAACATTTTGCTGCTAGTAATAGGAGCATGCAATCTCCAGTTCCTGAGGTACAGCATCACTCCTACCCCCATGCCAAGCCTTTTCTGAACGGGCTTGACCAGCTTTGCAAGTGCAACAGTCATTTTTCTCAGATACCTGTAGATAGGGACTAGAATAATACTGTCAAACCAGCTTTCAGATCTTGTGAGTAAAGAAGGATCTGCAAATGTGAGAGGCTAGTATAATATGTTCTAATGCCATGTATCATATAATGCTAGTTCCTGGGTATTTGATTTAACATCCTGGTACCACAGCGTTTCTATAGACTTTTGGAGCAGTTTTGAGTAAGGTCATTGTCTCAGGAGCTAATGACTTTCAGTGTTTCATTCTTTTATGTTTAGTTTTTAATTATTCCGTGTTTCATTCTCTCTGAAAATTGAGTGCTCTCTTCCAGCAAAGAATGAAAGAACATGGGTTACACATGGATTTTATATTCTTGTTTTAGTTAAAAAATTGCTGGATGAACAAATCAGAGAGGTCACATTTTGACCAAGAGATTACTCAGTCAACTTAACTGACCACTAGGTTGGTCCATGTGTCACTCATGGAAGCTGTGTAATTTCCACCCCTGAAAGTCTTTGGTTACAGAGCAAACAAATGCTGTAAAGAATAGCATACACAAAATTTAGGACAGAGCAATAGTCTATATCAGTGTTTCTCAGCATTTTTTAGTTGAAGAACAAACCAAATTTTAATTGTCATAATTGTTTTCTTGTATAACTAAACAACATGTGGGCTGAAATGGGACCATTCATACTTCAGGTTTTTTACTGTCATTTTTATTCGTTTGCTTATACCTGGCTATGTATTTTGCTGACATTATGGGGTTTTAAATCATTTGGTAAATGTGCCACCTAAGATCTGATGAGCCAGTGGTGAGAAAATGTTGAGAAGCATTCAACTAGCTAACTTCTACAGACCCTTTCTATCCATTTGCTTCACAAGTCTGTGATGCGTGGGGATTTGCAAGTAGGTGTTCCCTGGCACCCAGCTTGCACCATTCACTCCAGAGTAGTAAGAGTGAGGATGTGAGATCTTCCCCTGCATCCCTCTGGTCCTTTTACACACACTGTTAAGCTACCAGGACAAACAGAAATGTTTACTGCTGCTGTGTGCAGTCCACTCATCCGAATTTCATTCTTTCCTTGACCTTTCTTGTAGCAGCTGTGTGTAATGTTTGTAAAAGCAGCAAATTTTGAGGCAAGGGATTTGTCTATAAATTGTCATTTACTTCTACCTGTTTTATTTCTGATTAAAGGTCCTGACTGACAAAATGAAGTGTAATCTGTTTCAAGACTGGCCTAGATAAATACTGCTTTACAGCTAATATTTTATGAGGCTTTTGTGAACTCTAAGTCAGTATGAATGTCAGCATGGGAAATATATTTAATCATCCTGCACAGCTGTTTTTATCAACATTTTATCAAGCATTAATAAACAGCTGATAAAGCTCTCAGGGGAACTTGCCATGATGCATACTGAAATTGGTTTGTCCAACCTGTCCCTTTTGTTGCCTACTGGAAAGTTAATGCTTTAAATTGGTCGGAGAGTTTGAGAAAACTTGGAAGAATTCAGGAGTGGTTACATAGGTGGTAAGACCTTAGCCCACCATCTCATGTGAAATGAGAAGACAACTCATTTCACTGGAAGCAAGACCTCTTTCTAATGCTGGGCTGAATTCTATGATTTGCTAATTTATATCAATAGCTCAGCTGCTCCAGATGGAAACTCCGATTCACAACCTGGAGGGCTGCAGTTGAAATGAGGGCAAGGCACTTCCCACCTGCCTGCAAGCTCCAAAGGGAGGCTGTAAGTGGAGTAACTTGGTAAATGCTATTCTGGACTAATACTTTTAAAAGACTGGGCTGGAAACCTCTCAGTAAAATCAATAACAGCATTTCCATTATTTCCAGTAAAATCATAATTTCATGCTGAAGAGGGAGGAATGTAATTTCAGAGTGACTTCTGTGACAGTAGAGACCATATGCCCATGATTTACCTAGAAAGTTATTTTTCTAGTGCCCAGGAATTTCTGTTTTTTATTTCAGTCAAAATTACTCTGTTCACAATATTTATTCATAATAAACACATTGCTTTGTAGGTTCATCTTTGTTTGCTCTGTTTACCTGACAGAAGTGACTTGGTGGGACAATTGTGCCATTAGGCAAATGATATTTAGGGTAAAATGTTTGAATTGTCCTTTGGCTGGAAAAGCATGTGAGTGTTACTGATTGTTGTTCATTGTGGCCATTTTAGAACTTAAAAGGTACTGAGGGAGTGCTTCAGCTCTGAAAATACATATGCTTTTGAGTGAACAGAAGGATCGTATTGTAAGTGAACTTCTGTACTGCTGTTCTGTGACCTTGAAAATGACATCACAAGAGTGACAAGTGTCTTCCTGTGAATTTATGGTCATGTTCATAAATGGCACCCTATAGTATCCCAGTGTAAACCCTTAGAAGCCTGACATGACTTTACTGGGGGTATTCTGGATTTACATCAGTGCAAATTCACTGGAAAGTGTCCTCTGATAACTCCAGTTCAAATTATTTTATAATTCAATCTGGTAGTCATACAAAGGGGATTTAATGTCAGCTGTAACAACTAAAGCCTTTTATTTACAGCCAAGATGTAACATGTGCAGTGCTCTTGTAAAATGCCTGTTTTGCCTTTTAGTGTCCCTTCAGATTTTGGTAGAGAAGATCACAGATGAATCTAAGAATGGAGGTGAGCCTTGGTTTTCTTGCTTTCCACAGAAAATGCATGTGGTAAATGCTTGTCTTACAACTGTGTTTCATCTATGCTACCTGTATGTACTTGCTTTTATTTTGTCCAAAAACATGAGGTAATTTTGCAGTGGATTGC
The DNA here is from genome assembly GCA_013398125.1 of Aegotheles bennettii. Lineage (NCBI taxonomy): Eukaryota > Metazoa > Chordata > Aves > Caprimulgiformes > Aegothelidae > Aegotheles > Aegotheles bennettii. The sequence goes on from VZRW01000762.1 coordinate 457,937, forward strand.
AAGTGGGTAAAAGATGGAGGCAAGAACATCCTGTAATTTAATACTAGACATTTGGAATTATTTGTTTTAAATGCTTAGTAACAAATGCAAATTGCATCTATTTATTAGAAGATTCTTAGAGCATTGCAGGTTTGTTTAATATCCCTGCTAGTCAATGTAACCATTTTGTGGTTACTGAGTGGTTATTTACTGGGAAGACTGGGAGGCAACCAGAAGAATGAGAGTCCAGGTAGCAGATCTGGGAGACAAATATGTGCATTCTGTCTATGATACACTGTATGCAGGAAATGCTCAGGTAGCTGTTAACAAACCTTTAAAAGTTAGAATCTAGGCCAGTGGGCAGAAAATGTGTTTATATATGGCTATTCTATCATCAACATGCAATGACTCAGTGATGGAAAAATTCACTTTATGGAGTACCAATGTTCACTTCATCATAGCAGCCATGATAAGACCTACTAGTTACTGAGACTTAAAGAACCTCTTACCCCTGGGTGAGATTTGGCCTGTATTTCCAGCTGCCTGAGCTTCATGTCTTGTAAGAAGAGAACTCTGCAAATGCATCAGGTAAATTATGCACAAATACTCTATCAAAGACACAAAAATGGATATAAAGACTGCTTCCCTTTTCACCCAAAGTGCTTGTTTCTATCGCCACAACCTTCTTTTATCTCACACAGTACATTTATTTTGTTTCCATTAACAGGCACTCTGTGCACCCACTTAATCAAGGGAATGAAATAACCCAGTACTGTTGAATCAAATTCTGATATAGTAAAAATAAATGCAGATGTTTCCTATATGCAGGCTTCCCAGGTGGTTAATCGACAGTTTAGGCAAATGTTATTTTCTTGCACTGTTAATAATTTTTTTGTTAAGTGTGTCATAATCCATTTATTTACAGAATCTAACATTGTATTGGCAGCAGGCAGTATGGGGTGTTTTTTGTAAAGTCAGTATGAAGATTGTTATTTAAAGCAGAATCAAAGACTTGCAAAGAAGATAGGGACTTAGCTCCCATGAGGTGATAAAGGAAATTGCATTGAGACAACAGAGCAGGAGGTTAGCTTCCTGTGCTCTGGAATGGAGAGATATGAGAAGCAAAAGGGAACACTAGTAGATCACAGGGTAATGGCATCACATTATTTCATGGGATGCCCTGGAAAAGCAAATGGAAGGAAAATAGTATTATGTGTTACACATGCACTGTAAGTATCTATAGAGTGATTGAGTGTGTGAAGATGGGCTTTAAATAAAAAAATGGGTGGAAGAGAGGGGAGAGACGCCGTGTTAACTCCAGTAGTGACACACTAACTCCACTAGAAACCCTATCTTGCAATGATCTCCTGAGAGCATGAAACATAACTCTTTATTCTTCCACCCAAAAATCATAGCAGCTCAAGAGCATTCAATAAGTTGATTGTTCTGTGTACAGGAAGCCCTTGAGGGGTCTCTTACAAGGAAAACCCTGAAATGGAGGCATGAGGAAAATGGAGGCTTCCTTTTCCATCACTGTTTCCATCAGCTTTCTGCATCAGATCACGAAGTGGGTATCTTCTCTTACAAGATAAGTTGCTGGTGGAGAGCTGCAACAGCCTGAAGTTGATTGGAGCAAGTTGAGATGAGCTGGAAGTGCGCTGTATGTGGCACCTTAAGCTGGGGCCTACAGTGTATATGCCAAGCTAGCTTTGGCAACACACTCTTAAGAGTGTGGTTTGAAAACCACTCCTTCAATTGAATGCCCGTAATGCCAAGAAGAACTATTCATGGATGGAGTAAGTTTCCCTGCACTTCAAAAGGCAATGTGACAAAGGTATAATAGCCCTGTATCTAATCCCCAGTGTGGACGTTCCCATTGCAAGGACATGGGGAAAATTCCTCTGCACAATTCCCTGTGTTTAAATAAATTGGATGATATCATTCTGCTTATGTCCTGATCTGTGCCAGTTCTGCAATGTTACTTGTCAATTTTTCTACATAACCCACAGAGTTAACGAGCATTTCCCAGTTATATGCTGCACTGAGTAACCCAGATACAGTATTTGCACGCTAATTTTCTTTCCTGACTGACAAATTGGGTACTGTTTATCATGAAAACTCGATTGAATCTGGAAACAGCATTTGTGCATATTTGGTGTATCGTATCGATCATAACAGGGAGAAAGCCAAGAGAAGGCCTTCTCCATAGAAACACAAGGTTACAGTGTGTACCGGGTTCCCTCAGTGATAAATGGCACTGACAATGTGATTGCTCTGATCGTTTAGTCTCTAGAGGTATGTCTATGCAATAAATTTTTTACTAACATGCCCTTCACTTTCCTTTTTAATCTGCTCAACATTTTGGCTGCCAGATTTTACAAAAGCCAATCACATATAATTTCTTGCCAATGTCCTTTTACTAATCCTTTTACTCGTATCTCTAAGCCTGCAATTTTATATTTGAATGTGAACACAGTAGTATCAAATCATTCAAAGCAATTGATACTTCTATAACTATACCAGATCAAGATCTGTTCTCATTTACCCATAAGAATTCAGCAGTAATTTAGCTACACATACATATCTTTTTTTGCTTTTTACAGTGATTCAAAAAGGGAATTTGTCACATGGAGGAAAGCTAAGAAAGGGACCTCATTGCTAAAGAGTGCTCTGGAAGCCAGCAGTTTATATGGGCTCTTTAGAGGAATTAGACAGATTCACGCACAAAAAATTTCATCTGGGCTGCTACACCTGAAGACTCCGCTTCTGGTGCAGGAAATCCTTGACCTGCAGATTGCTGGAAGCTGATGTATCCCGGGGAAGCAACGCTATGTGCCTGCTCTGCTTTTAGTCAATTCTTTGTACATCTGCTACAAGCCATTGCAGGAAGCCCATCTCAACGGACGTGTGCTCTGACCGGGTGTGGCTGGTCTCATGAATTGCTTAAGGCAAATGGTGGGACCTACATAGACAACCTCCAGAACCATAACTCATGATAAAAGAACATGACAATAGTCCTTCCATTTGGTTTATCTCGATTTCAGTAAAGCATTTGACACTGTCTCCCACAGCATCCTCGTAGATAAGCTGATAAAGTATGGGTTTGGTGATCAGGTAGTGAGGTGGATCAAGAACTGGTTGAAGGGAAGAAGTCAGAGAGTTGTAGTCAATGGGACAGAATCTAGTTGGAGGTCTGTGACTAGTGGAGTCCCTCAGGGGTCGGTACTGGGACCAGTGTTGTTCAATATCTTCATCAACGACCTGGATGAGGGTACAGAATGTATCCTCAGCAAGTTTGCTGAGGACACTAAGCTGGGAGGAGTGGCTGACACACCAGAAGGTTGTGCTGCCATTCAAAGAGACCTTGATAGGCTGGAGAGTTGGGCGGGGAGAAACTTAATGAAATTCAACAAGGGCAAGTGCAGAGTTTTGCATCTGGGGAAGAACAACCCCATGCACCAGTACAGGCTGGGGGCTGACCTGCTGGAGAGCAGTGTAGGAGAAAGGGACCTGGGGGTCCTGGTGGACAGGAGGATGACCATGAGCCAGCAATGTGCCCTTGTGGCCAAGAAGGCCAATGGCATCCTGGGGTGCATTAGAAGGGGGGTGGTTAGTAGGTCGAGAGAGGTTCTCCTCCCCCTCTATTCTGCCCTAGTGAGGCCACACCTGGAGTATTGTGTCCAGTTCTGTGCCCCACAGTTCAAGAAGGACAAGGAACTGCTTGGGAGAGTCCAGCGCAGAGCCACTAAGATGATTAAGGGAGTGGAATATCTCCCTTATGAGGAAAGGCTGAGGAAGCTGGGTCTCTTTAGCTTGGAGAAAAGGAGACTGAGGGGTGACCTCATCCATGTTCACAAATATGTAAAGGGTGAGTGTCAGGATGATGGAGCCAAGCTTTTTTCAGTGATGACCGATGATAGGACAAGGGGCAATGGTTGCAAACTGGAGCACAGGAGGTTCCATGTGAATATCAGGAAAAACTTTTTCACTGTGCGAGTGACGGAGCACTGGAACAGGCTGCCCAGAGAGGTTGTGGAGTCTCCTTCCCTGGAGACATTCAAAACCTGCCTGGATGTGTTCCTGTGTGATGTACTGTAGGTGACCCTGCTCTGGCAGGGGGGTAGGACTAGATGATCTTTCGAGGTCCCTTCCAACCCCTAGGATTCTGTGATTTGGCAGAAATGGACAGGGACAGTCTCTCACCTCGTGTCAGGGCCCTGAGGGCAGCCCCACCTCTTCTAGGGGTTTGGCTGCCTGGGCTCAGGGCCAGTCTAGTGCCCTGTGGCACAGCTGGTGGTCTTACAGAGAGTCCTGGGAGGACTCAGTGAGGTCCCTCCCCATCTTCTGTTCACCCAGGATCTGGTTTCAAGCTCAGACTCTGGTTCCTTGGGTCCTAACCAATCTACATTGCAGCTGCATCATGGCATGTCCATTCTTGGCTGTGGACCCTGCTGATGCCTGCACTGACCCTGACCCATGAACTAGCTTCTCAGCCTGATCCTGGACCTGCCTCATCACCCATGGACTTGCCTGATGACCTGGGCTCCAGGCTGCGTGTGGCTGCCCTCCCTGAGGGCAGCCCTCATGCCCTCCCAGCCTGCAGACCCCTCATGGCTCACAGGTACTTATCTCATAGCTTTTTATCTCATTCCTTTGCTGTGCCACACCAATGTCTGTAGCCCATTCTGAGATCTGATATGCCATGACCAGGTTGCTGACCCAATCTGTGATCCATTGATCATTGAACACGGAGTAGGTGATGAAAGGTTGGTGTTTTGTGCACCCAAGTGTTTTGTGCACCTTTAACTGTGGGGCACAGGCACACACCCCAGCCGTCACCCCCCATAACATTGCCTGCTTGCCTCTTTGTCATATGAATCTGGCACATGTGGTCCCACACACTGGGAGAAAAAGTGATAGATCTGACAGTAATATTCTGGTTGATCACACAGCACTAAGCATCTTATAATTCAGTTACATCTTTGCAGCCCTAACAAAGGTTAGGGCTATGGATGCTCAATGAACCCCAGCAACAATGGTAAAGTGACTAAGACATGTCTTGCCTGTGGTTTGTAGAAGTTTGCCAGGGGATTCTTTTGACTTCAAACAGGAAAAGATAATAAAATGGCCTGGGCTGAAACATGGCTTATGGCACACTTGCGGCCACAAGGTAGGATAATTAGGATCACTCCAGCTACCATCAGATTGTCTATCAACATATGCAGTGTTCAGAGTTGAGAGAAGTTACTCTGCGTACTCTGCAGTTGGAATCTGTTCCTCTAATTTGCCTCATGAGACAGAAAATCGGTGGTAGGTTTTTTCTTCCTGCCTTGAGAATTCAGTGTCAAAGGAAGCTAGTGTCAAACAGCCCTGACGAGCGATCATTTCTGTGCACAAAACACATAATTCAAGTTTCATCACCCTTTCCTGTCAACAAGTTTCAGTGCTGCTGGATCATTGCTATGTTACCTTCTGCCTCTGCTAGAATTGAACCATGTCCAGGATGAGAAAGTACATATAGCAAGTCATTTAGACAAATTGCCTCAGTAAAGCATCAACTTATATTAACAAAACTTTTAAATATTTAATATTTCATCTGCTCTGTATTTGCTTCACTGTAGTTTTGTTTTGTTTTGTTTTAAATAAATTTATTAATCTCTTCAATATGCTGCAGTTCTGTTTCACCCTCTTTATAACTGTGATGCATTTTTCTCTTTCCCCCCCTTGTGTTTTGGGTCAGAAGCATTTTAAATAGATTAACAACTCTTTCCCTGTCTGCCAAGATAACTGCCTATAAAAGTCTGGTTTCGAATTCCTTAGAGTTGATGAGGGACTGATGCCCTGAAGCATACAGTTTGGTATCCCAGCCGGTGCCCTTTCTAATGAATGTTCCCATTATATGCTTACTTGTCCAATCTTCTTTTGAATCTGAGTGGCATTTGACCTCTGAGATTACCCAAAGCAAAAAAATTCCACATTTTAATCACTTCCTATTCTATTCAGAAGAAAGTCTGAAAAAAAAAAAAAGGACTCCATTCCTGCATTTCAGATGTGCTGTGACTTGGTTCTTCCTCTACACAGGGTAAAAGCAAATACGAGCTCAGCCCTTCTTTGCTATACCTTTTCTTCCGTATTCTTCTGTGTCTGTCTCCTGCCTGCCCTAAACAGTCTGCAACTTTTAAATCCTTCTTTATATCAAAGCTTAGGTATCATGATCATTGTCTATCTCATGTCTTTGCATTTCTGCAGCTGTTTTTTGTGAGATGATGATACTGGCTATGGGTGCTCCCAGATAGACACATCCTTAGTTTCTAAAATAGTAAATAATACTGCCTCACCTCATTCTCTAGGCATGCTTTTTTGATCATCCATTCATAATGTGAGCAATACTTTGTGCCTGATATCTTCAAAGTGCCTGTATATTCTCTACACTAGAGATCCAGGCTGTCCAGAACTGACAGTTAATTCAACCCTAAAATAATTTTTAGAGTGTGTACAAAGCAGAAAGAATGGATTGACATGCAGCTACTAGGAAGACTGTCCTTTGATATATAAACAGATAAAGTCTAAACCAGACATAATTTTCAAGAATCCATTTTCTGAGTGTTTTTTTACTTTCAAATGCCATTGTCCAAGTCAGGTGTTTGCCAATTTACTACATGAAATTCAGAGCCTGTTGGCCAGGCTTTTATTGTAACTTGTCATACTGATTTTTACTTGAAGTCATATGCAGGTTTCCAACACATTCTTCTTTTTAGCTGATTAATACAGAAATGAACTGGCCTGGGAGGTAGACCTTTTAAAAATGGAATCTCTTATAAAGTAGGGTATGTTCTTTTCAGTAAATGCTAAACAGCAGGGCTATTAATTGCACCTGAAGTTTCAGGTGCTCAGCACTTGGTCCTTACTTTCCACCAGCTTTCAAATTACATATATGCTTTCAATTAGATCCTTTATATCCTGTCATTGGGAGTATTCACATTGTCCACTCTAGGTTAAGTCACATTTTATGCACTCACAATATGTCCTCTCCTTGCTTGCTTACTTCACCAGCCTCAAATCTGAGATCTTCACAAAGACAAGAGGAAAGACCCTAGAATTACCTAGCAGTATCTCCTTAAACTATAGGCTAGGCTAGGTCTCTTTAAGTGAGAGGAAGGGGTCCCAAGGTGAGCCCTTATAAAGCCAGTATTGCAATCCCTTTCCTTTCTTCTGTGGTGTGTAGCAGTTGTATCAAGGGACATGTTCCTAGGGGAACATTTAGAAGGGCTTCGGAAAAGGAAAAGAATTACAGACCACAAGGAGATGGTAAAAAAGGTTAGTTATTTTTGGTTCTCAGCTGTTGAATTAACTTGAGAACGGTAGCTACGTTTATAAAGAAAAAAGTTTTATCCAAGTATAAAGCCATAAGGAAATACAGCAGAGTATATTGTGCAACAAGCTTGAGAAGCAAAGTTGAGTTACTAGAAGGTGCTACTTCTACTGTCATGAAGTGTCTCCTTAATTTCAAGGAGAAAGTTGTATGTCAACTCTGGAAGAATGCATGTTGAATTTCCCTCTTTTCTTTCCCTAGTCTTATGTGAGAAATATTTTGAAAGGCTGGTGTCAAGTGTTAAAAGGTGAATTGCTGGAATGAAACTCTGAGAAACCCCTGCCTCTTGTTTAGGTGTGAAGAAGAGGAAGGTATCTCAAAAACAAGCAGCACTTCTGGCTCTTACTATAACTCTTCCGATAAGATTTTAAAAATAAAATAAAATTAGATTTCTAAAGCCTCTTATGGGGCTCCTAGCAACAGTCTCTTATCCCTAAGCACATCTGCAGATCTGGTCCTTGATGTCCAGTATGCAATTTCTGTAAAGCTTGTACTTAAATAAAAGAGAGTTTTCTTGATAATCTGACCTTTTACATCTCCAATTATATCTTAAATAAGTGGGCCCATTAAAGACCAGGACTGTACTGTAAGTGTTCTCCACCTGAGGCAAACCTTCTGTAAAAGTGCCTTTGCATAGGACTCTTCTGAGTAAGAGATGGAAAACACTTGATGAGTTCTCTTCAGAGATGAGAGATTTGTGTGTCTGAGAGAAGGAAGGCTAATGAGAAAAGGCCCCCTTCACTGCCAATACTTCTCCCCATT
>VZRW01000762.1:466066-483928 GCA_013398125.1 Aegotheles bennettii
AGCCCCTCTAGCCATTTTCTGCTGGCTAGGAGCCTAGTGGGTTTTTGGATAAACTACCCAATTTCCTTTGTTTGAAGGCAAATCTGAGGATAGTTACTGTGCAACAACTCTATAGGAGGATTAATTGTGTTGGGCAGATAAGAATGTGGGGTTCTAACGTGTTGGACCTTGGATGAGAGAGAGTTAGAGGTGAGAAGCTCAGATGGCTGTCAGGTTCACAAGCAGCAGACTTCAGCCTGGCCTTTGTAGCCCTACTGCTCTGTCAAGCACCCTAAAATTAACCCACAGTCCGTCGGTGCAATGAGGAAGATGTTTTCATGCTTCTTTGAGACATATGTGATTAATTAATTGATCTTTTATATTCAGACAAAGTTAATAGTCTGCCCTATATTATGTGTTTAGTAGACAAATAAAACACAGTGGATTTCTGTTATCTAACTCTACCATGGCTGCTTGTTGCTATGTGTGGGAAGCTCCTTCAGGAAGAATTCAGTAGGAAAAAAGCCTTTTGCTCCTTCATAATCCTGTAATATGAATACAGAATTGCCTGAGCTAGAATGTCAGAATAATTAACAATGAAACACCAGTAGCAAGGGAGCTATCAAATGGGATATCTCTGGATCAGTATTGGGTCTGGTCTTAGCTAATGAAAACACTAATTAAGGTTTCTATTAAACAATCTGAAAGATAAAGTGAAGCGTGCATTGATCAAATTTGTAGGGGCCAGGCTGTAGCTACAGAATGATTGATCAAGAGATTTTAGAGTAAGAGGCAAATTTTAAATAGGGTGAGATTTTAATTTAGATAAATGTTAAACAATGCACTAGAGGGTTACACTTTATAAAATGGAAGGCTGCTGATTAGAGTTTGGTAATGTAGAGAAGAACTTAGGAGAGTGGGTAACTTGTGGGGCACAGTACCAGTGGAGCTTTAAAAAGACAAACAGCTTTCCTAGCTGTACAGAGAGTAAAAGGGAGGTCATTTGTAGGACAGTGTCCATAAGAGTATGTATTCTGCATTTCTAGTGTGGCAATGCAAGTGTAAAGCTTCAACCTGTTATCCATATAAAATAAACTCTTTAATTGTGACCTCAAGGTTGGATGGTAAAGGAATAAAGTTTCTGAAAGTGTTGGAGAGCTGATAAATACGTGCACATAGCCTCTGAGAGGCACATGAGCACAGTGTGCTCCACTGATAGTCCACCTCTCAGACATGTGGCACCTAATCAGGCACCCTGCATATGATTCATTGATGCTAACTCCTGTACTTGGGAAAAAGCAATGGGAGGGAGCTGCTTTGGTCATGGAAAATGTAGCAGGATTTAAGTGTAGGAGACTCAGCCTCTGTCTACCACCTTATCAGCCTCTTCCTACCAGCTACAAAACTGAGTTCACAGTATCTTCTGGTTGGTGGGGAAAGCTGGTGAACATGAATGACATAACCGAGGAATGAAGTTTTGATAAATGGGTGCTGCTTTTTGAGCCTTTTTTTAGAGCTGTGGTCTGTCTTTCCTAAGAGCGACTTCATCTAGATTCAGGCCCTGGCAAGGCAGAGGTACCATTCCAGTCAGTTGCTTCCAATGACTTGGGAAATGAGAAGTCTCTAGGAAGAAAAGGGGGAAGCAAACTGCTTCGTGCATGTGTGGGAGAGGTAGAAAAAAAATCTCAAAACACTCCAGTGTCTAGGAAGGGTTATAGACCAGTTACCTCATTAAAAAGTTCTAAGTAAACTATTTGCAACACAACTTGTAGTATATATAGTTATTTGTGTGTCTGTGTGAATGCATCTAGTCAAGAGCTCTGTATTATGCTTGCGAAGTATTATGAAAACTCAGGTAAATTCTTTCTTGCAGTAAAATTAAATATTATATTTTGGCACTGCACCAACAATGAATCTATACATTTGGGAATTAGTTTACTGGTGAGATTTTTTTAACCATAACTTCCTTCTTTAAAAAGCACTTATTTTTATGCAGAATCAATGATACCATTGCATATGCTTAGGACTTTTTACAGTAATAGCTTCTAATTTCACAGAATTGTAGAATAGCTGAGGTTGGAAGGCACTCCTGGAAGACATCTAGTACGATACCCTTGCTCAAAGCAGAGTCAGAAAGAGCAGACTGTTCAGAACTGATTGTAAGGTTTTGAATATCTCCAAGGTTGAAAACTCCACAACCTTTCTAAGCAGCACATTCCACTGCTTCATCACTATTACAGTGGTTTAATAAATAAATTATATTTAGATGGAACTTCCTGTATTTCAGATTGTGCCCATTGCCTCCTGTCCTTTCATAGGGCACTGCTGAGAAGTCTGACTCTGTCTTCATTTCCCCTCCCTCAGGTATTTATGCGCATTAAGGTCCCCCTGAGCCTTCTCTTCTCCAGGCTGAACAGTCCCAGCTTTCTCAGTCTCTCCTCCCATTAAAGATTCTCCAGTCTCTTAGTCACCTTTGTGGCTCTTTGCTGAACTTGCTCCAGTATACCTATGTCTGTCTTTGGACTGGGGAGTCCGTAACTGGACACGGAACTAAAAATATACTGTTTCATTAAAATCTTAATATGCATCACTGATTCAGGTTTTCTTGAGGATAGAATTTGCATAATTCAAAATAAAAAAGGAACTGGATCAAGTTTTAACTAGAATTGAACTCATATATCCTGCTTACAATAACAGGAAATTAAATTAGTTGAAAATCTTATACTAATGGCTATGCTGGAATTATTGTTATTTATCAAAGCAATAAGGTGGGGGAAGATAGAGGAAGGAGAAAATGACAGTACATAAGCCCAAAATGCAATACTTGCTTTATGCATACAGGATATGCTTAAAGGATCCAAAAGCTATGGCTTCATTAGGATAGACAAGTCTTGGCTCAAGGAACTTTGAAATGAAAGGTTTTGGAAGATGAAGGTCTCTGGCTGAGACACCAGGATGACAGAAGATGACAAAACAGCTCAGATGAGCAAGAGTTACATCTTGCTACCTGCGCAGCTACTAGCAGCTTGCAGGAAATAGTAGGACAAAGTCTGTATTTGTTGATCAACTCCTTATTATATTTGTTTTTGGGGGGGTGGGGGTGGGGTGTTGTGTATATATGTTTATATGCATCTAAATAGCTATATACATATACCTATGTAGATACATATGTCTACCTAGTTCACTCCATGCAAAGAGAATTATTTACCTCTTTTACAACATGGTCTGGATACTATTTATGGATTTCAGCTGCTAGTGTTATATTTTGTCACTATCATTTAAGATTTTTATAATACCGGGCAGGGGTTGTCTAAGCGCTGTGTGGGAGCGGCTAAATTCCCCTTGACTGTTACCACATGCATTAGTTGAACAAATAGGTTAATGCTGTTCTTGTTGATACTGGATAGTTGCCATGCCAGAACTGAGGAGTTTAGGTCTCTGTTGTTTGCTGTTTTCTGAACATATAAGGAATTATTATTTTAGTATCAATTGGGTTCATTCCTAGGTAAAACTACAGTTTTAAAATTTCTTAATTTCCCCCTTAAATATATTGTGGCATAAGAAGATAGGGGATTTCTTTACTAAAAACACAGGGCACAAGAAGAAGAAACTGTTCTTTCAGGTGCCAGAATGCCTGTTTGGAAATTTTCGTCACATTACTTTAAACTAGAGAAAAGGGAATTTTTCACTTAAACTCGTAAATTAAAATGTTCTGATAGCTGATATATTATGTTGAAAGCTTGTTTTGCCTTCCTTGGCTTGCTACTGCCTTTTGTAAAGCAAGATGGAGGAGGGGAGAACACTAGTGGTATGTACCATTGAGACTTATTCTTGTTAGTGCAGGTTTTTCTAGTTAAGAAAGCCAGTTTAATACTTCACTATTTCATCTTTGTTTCAATAAGGAGTTTAAGGGGCTATTAAAAAAATTGTAAATTTCTGATATTGGCCAAGTTATGTCACAACTAGATGATGTCCTCCTACACTCTTGAGGCTCCAGCCATCTGTATGACTGCAGATGTCTCCTTTGTGCTCAGTAAGGATCCATATGCAGCATATAAGGGGTGGGTGTACCCATCACTGCTGAAGCAATGATGTTGGGCCAGCCTGAAACAAGACCACTGACAAGTGGTCTGTTTCTCTGGAAGAGCTTGGTCATGCACTTCAGAACTTTGCAAAGAAGTGCCTTCAGCCTAGTATGATTTTTTTCAGTGAATGGCATAAACCATAACACTGTGATCTTGGATAAAAGTTAGACGTTATGCAAAACAAATATGTCATAGTATTTGTACAGTTTAAAGGAACCATTACAGCAAGGTGGAGCTCAGAGCTTTCACCTGCTTGAATCTGCTGTGTCTGTGGCATGTGTCTTTAGTTTTGCTATCCTTGTCTTTCTGTTTATGGTGACCCTGGCTTTGCAGAATGCTTGCAATTAAAATTCTTGTGCTATGTGGTACTGAGCTTCATAACGTTCCCCTGGCTTCACAGTAACAAGTGTACTTGGCAGTTTCCAGTGCTGACAACTCCCATTTTCTCCCTCTGCAGTTCAGATGGTCAGAGCCACACAAGTGCCAACAAATTTGATAAAGCACAGAATCAGTGTTTCTGACTTAGCAGGGCTTTGTATCAAAGTGAGGGCAGGAGAGTAATTGTGCTGAGTCCCCAAAATTGGCTGGCATCTCTGGATGGGAAGTGAAGTGATACTGGTAGATCACCTTGTAAGCAGGCCTGGTGCCATCTAAGCAGATGGACTGAAGTATAAGCAGCCAAACAGTCATTCAGGAACACAAAATGGATTTGTTGAAGGCAGGTTTCCAAGCATAAAATGTCAGAATGGTTGCCTGTGTCAAGACTCCAAACCTGAAGGGAAGGGTATGTGCTAGTAGTGTGGGATGAGCTAAGACTGAAAACAAACATGAAAAACTGTCTTGGATCCTTTCCTGGATCCCATTGAAAGATTTTTTTTCATAGCTGTGAGACCTAGAAGGGATGAGTGAGAGCAGAGTCCTGGCAGAGCAGTATTATTTCCCTACCACAAGGATCAATTTCCACAAACTGTGCTGACAAGCTGAAGAAATTATTATTTCTTTTGCCTCCCACAGATGTTGACATGCAGGAGGCCCATAACATTGCTCTGGCTGGTTAGTCTTTGGCAGCTGTATTTAATAGCTTTAGGACAAATTCTGTAGTAATATCCAAGCTCTAAATAATTTTTTGTAGACAGAAGTGTACTTTAGTAAAGACTTAAAAGACTTTGAGTCAATCTCCAATGGTTGTGTAGTTGTAATGGGGACTGAGTTGCCTCGCTGTAATAAGAACCCAGCTCCTCTCTAGGATTTTTCTGCTTAAAAGATCAGCAACAACAAAGCAGAGGGGAAAAAACAACCCAAACTTCCATAAACTAAAACTCAAGTATTTAGGAGGATAATTGATGGGAAAGTGCTTTGCTGCTTTTCTACCCACTACGAAAGCCAGGCAAACACTTATTACTTGTCTGCTGATCAAAGGTGCAAAGTAGAGAAGGGCTCACAGAAAGAGAAATGTAATGACTTGAAAGGAAATGAGTTTGCAGGTAAGACTCAAGGCAAAGGCTCCAATTGCAAGCTAAGCTTTATCTGAGCTTACATTGTTATGCCCTGTCACTGGTGCCTTGCAGTTCCAGTTTAGGAAGTGGCGAATGAAAGAAAGCATTAATCTGGCTGAAATCCACATAACAGGATTGTGTGCAAAACAAAAGTGAAATCAGACAGTGCAGTCGCTGAAATACAGCTTGAGGAGGAGGAGGGAATATGCTAGAAACAGCAGTTTTCTAACCTCTTTTCTGCAGCTGAACAAGCTTTAAGAAGCATTATGATTTATTCTTCGTAGCAAAAGGAGTAGGAAAAATCAGGACCTAGTCACTGTTACTTGATTTTTGCAGCAGAATATTCCTACGAGAAGTAGGGCTGTTAAAGCATGCTGACAGGGAAATGATTTGCATTTGGTAGGACTGCCCGTCAGTTCTTCCAGCTCACACTGCCCTTGTGGCACTTTAACACTGGTCATTTGTTGTATGCTCTGCATTTGATGTTTTGATTTTCGCCAGTTGCTCTGCAGACGAGGATTGTGCAACAGTCGAAGACTACCAGTCTTTCAGAAGTGGCAGAAAACAAGTATTTGGATCTCAAACTCCAGATGGGGAAGCCTCTTTAACTGTGCAGTAACAGAAACTGCTTAAATTATGGATAATCTGCTGCATAAGTCTGTCTTCACCTATTTCATAAAGCTTCCTATCCATGCAATTTGGAAACTTGTATCAACAGTGAAAGACAAGAGGATTCAAGAAAAGGTAAAAACAAATTCTAAAAAAACCCTCCTTCTGTTGTAACCCAGTGGGGTGACCTAGCTATATCTTAAAGAGAGAGGATCAGAAGTTTATCTGTTTTTCTATGTTTTCTAAATGTCAGTATCTGGGAGTAATGACTATGTTTAAGTTTTTATAATAATTTTGTGACCTTGAGAAAACTGGCCCTGAGAACAAATAATTTTTGACTGAGGAAATTACTGGACACTTAAAGCAATTGGGATCTGAGACCATGAAGCTTTAAGTAGTCATTACCTGTCTGCTGAGGATCACAAAAGTCCATGTTTCTGTCATGAGCAGTTTTCAGTTCATTTTCAATCACTCATCTCCATCTCAGCTGGCTGAAGAAATTGTTAAACTTCCTTTTACTTTTCATAGTCTTGAATCCCCCTGTTACACTAAGGGGGGTATATTTGAGAAAATTAATTCCTAAATATGTATATAAAACCAACCAGATTTCCCTTCTCTTAACTTTTCTGTTAGCTGTAAACATTATGCTCTGCTCTTCTTTGTACCCTAAGGGCTTTGTCTCTACTAAGAGATGTTAATTAGTCTGAGATCAGGTGTAGGGACTGGTCAGTACTTGGGCTCTTTGTCATGTAAGGCTCTGTTAAATAAAAGGTTTAATTCTTGGCAGTAGGGCTTGTAACTTAGTTTCTTAAATGTTTTGGTAGATCATGATTTCTTGACTTAAATACAACATGGATATCCTTAGGAGAACTGAATTGTTGCTGTTTCACAAGGAAATGGAAGCTGTTCAGCATGGAGGGGAGAAGGGGTGCATCTGGAACTGGGCCATCTCTGCTGTTACAGTTCTTTTCCATCCAGCCTGTGCTCAATATTAAGCTGTGTGATGAGCATTCAGAAGCAGCCTTTAACAAGAGCGGAAATTCTGCATTCCTTTGAAACAGTTAAACTACTTTGCTTTTTGTGCACTAAACTTTTCTAAATGAGAGGTCAGCAGGCTAAGACAGGCACATTCCTTTGGCATGATATATTTTGGAAAAAAAGTACCACGGCTATAACTGGCGGGGGGTGGCGGGAAATCTGCTTTCCTGTTTTGGTACAGTAATGTTCATTATTTTCTTTCTTACTCCTAATGTTTTTACAATGGCTAACAGTTCAAGCACTACACGCTTAAAGAAACATGGTATTCATTCCCCCTGGGTTTGTCCGATGTTGGCAGGGCTGATACTCACCGACTACCAACGTTTGCTTCTCTGAATCTACAAACACAGGGGTGGGAAGTGCAGTTGAGCTCAGCAGGTTCCCCTGCATGGTGTTGAGAACAAGCTTTTTATTTCTGCGAATCACATTCTTTTATCTAGCAGGGTAAGTCCTCGGGATTGTTTGCTTAATACTGACTCAATGCCTTTTAATAAATATTATCAGTGGATGACTGACTGCTTTTTCTATGAGGATATTTTGTTGCTGTTTCCTCAATATTCACTCGTTACTGATCTGGACAGGTATTAAATTAAAGCTCAGGAGGGCTGACGGATCCATGCTAACAGTGCTATTGCCATGTTCCGTTCAGACAGCTTTTGTCTGATGCTCATAGCGCTGCTTGTACAGTCACAGAGGCAAAAATCACAAGCAGAGGATGTATGCAGGGCTAGCTGGCTAATAACTCTGAGTTGGTTAAGGTTGGTCCTGACAGCTGAACCTCGGAGGATGCATAGATCAGTTATAACTTGAACATGAATTGGTGAGATTGCATGGTTTAGACAGCAACCTGTAACTAGATGCTAAATCAAATCGTACTGTGCATGTAAGGATGTGAATACTTTCAGTGTGATATACTTCTGGCGCTGCTGCTCCAAACTGCTGGAAGAAATCCATTTAATCAAAGCAAGCATTGATGTGGTTATTAGCATGTTAGTCCCAAGACACAAAGCTTTATCAATATAAAATGAACTGGATGTGATGCTACTG
This sequence comes from Aegotheles bennettii, assembly GCA_013398125.1. Lineage (NCBI taxonomy): Eukaryota > Metazoa > Chordata > Aves > Caprimulgiformes > Aegothelidae > Aegotheles > Aegotheles bennettii. The sequence continues at coordinate 474,321 of VZRW01000762.1, forward strand.
TTCATTCTCTTTACATTGCCTGATATGCAGTGAATGTAATGAGGCTTGTTGAAGAACTGCTGTTCACTGTGATGTTCCAGAAAAGATATGCATCCTAGGAGACGTGTTCGCTGATCAAACATTTTAAATTAAATACAACATTAAAATACGTGTAATGGTTTCAGTATGACGTTGGCTTTGCATGCTCACTTTAGTGAGTTGCATTTTGCTCTGGAAACTAGACAACTAAAAATTCTATTTGCTAGTTGCTTAGAAACTTTACAGAAACTGATCATCAGTAACAGCATTAGACATGGGATATTTCAGTAAAAACTAAAGCTGTGAAATTAATGCATATTGTTCAGAAAAGAGATTCTGGAAATTACCACAGAATCTTATAAAACCCAAGAGATACATAGACACATGTCCTTCTTATAATCTGTTTAAGAACATCCAGACTTACACTAAGAAGGATAAACTTGTTTGCTTCAGGTATACTGTATGGTTTAGGCAGACTATTTTCATACTGGCAGTGCATTAAATAATTGTTTCCTTTCTTGGATCACCTTCTGGAATCATTCCTTACTGATTACTGAACATACCAGGCTCAGGAGCATGGACTTCACAAAGTATCGGTATGAGCCAATAATGGAATTATTTATGGTCTTTAAGATTTTCTCTCCTACTTTTAACTCAATCTTGAATGTTTTAAAGCACAAAAATCTGAAAGCTTCTTGACAAGCTTTATTGAAGTGATATGAAAATGTGTTTTATGGATATATGGTAGACTTTCTTTGAGTGTAAGTGACATTTTAACAGCATAGTTGAGCTTAGGAAGTAATTCGGGTTAAACGAAGCTTTTATCTAGACCTGTATAGCTATTTCTTATGAGAATATGTAATTTTTTAAGAGTAATTCTTATCTAATTCTATACATTGATTTTTTTTCCTTAAAAGTGTTTATGATTAAGTTCTTAGAATGTATTAGGTATTTAATATTAATTCCATCTGAGTAAGGAAATGAATGAAACAGTGTCCTGGGATGTGAAACTGTCATTGACAGCTGAAGTAGAATTTTTTTTCTTATAACTTAAAAAAAAAGCTCCAAATAAAAATTATAATCTAGGTACTTAGTACTGATATAGAAAGGAAGACACCAGAGAGATTGTGAAAATGTAATGTATGTTTTGATATGGTTACTGCTTCTTTTGGGGAGCTTGAAAATCAAAAGCTCTGTGAATTTTAGCCTTGGAAGTGACTGCAAGCAATCCTGAAACAGCAGCTGAGCAGCCCTGGAAATAAGTTTTCCTCGGTGGCTATGCAATGGATTTGTGGCTTTAATGAGATGGCCGACTAATCCCAGTCAACTCCATTTCTGAGAATATAAATCAGAAAACTTTGTTTGCTTCTGCTGATAAAGCTGCAGTATAGCTGTAAATGTGGCAATTATTTTCCTGTCAAACATTAAAGGCCTGTTATTTCAAGGTGTTTAGAGGCCTCCCTGCTTAGATGAAATACAACAGAAAGCAGTATGTGGCTTGTTTAATGGTATATATGCTGGGAGGTTTATCTCCTTTCCTTGAAGTAAGTTTTCAATTCATTTGTCAAAGCCAGAAATAAATTTTGCCTTTGTTGTTAGTTTGAGTGTACTTGAATTAGCATTTGAGGAAACTACTTTTCAAGAGTATTGTAAGGTTACCTCTTTCCAAAACATGGCCATAAAACTTAGGCTTCCTGTTGAAAATGCCAGTTGACTTTTTTCCTGAAAGAAACCACAGGATGCTTTTTTCCTTTACGATTGACTTACAAAGGACATCTGACCAATGTTAAAGAAAATGGAGGAACCGTTGCTTTGTGCTGAGAAACCACCAGCTTTCCTTCTGAATCCTACCAGTGAACAGACATTTCTTACAGACTCTCCAGCCAATACTTCTTTAGAATTACTTTTCAGCTACGCACCAGCCACAAGATGAATGCTAAAATAATTTCTGTAGCCAACAGCTCATGCATAAGAGTGGTACCATCAATGAGCATTAACAGATGGGGTTTGATCCTTTAGGGAAACCAACAAATGAGCTCTGGGATCTGAACTGAGGCAGCACGGAATGATTTGTACATTGTGCTTGGCATTGAGAGTATGCATGTCTTTAGAAATTAACACAGCTGCTTTGGTGGAACCCTTTTTAGCCTCTTTTCTGAAAGAATTGAGCTCTATCTGTCCCTCTCCCTCAGTAACTCTGGACCTTGTGGATAGAAGAATGTCAAAGATGTGAAACACCTAAACACTTAATGAAAATAAGACTGGTAAGGGGGAAGGTATCCTATTAAAACTGCCTTTAAGAGCAGCATTTCATCAGAAATCATGCAGGGGAGAATAATCATGAGTACTTCATGCATTGGAAAAACTCCAGTTGGTTTTGGCACCTCTCAGGTATTAAAAAAAACAATAAAACAAACAAACCCAAGCCCTACCCTGGAGAATATCTGGTAGTGGCTTATTCCCTGCTGCAGTTTAGTCAGTTAACAAGTCAATCAGAGTATCTGATTATATGCCAAGCCAAACTGCTGGAGGCCAGGCAGGATATTCACCTAACTGTCTATTCCCTGCAGGGGAATTTGCCTAACTGGCTATTCCCTGCCATGAAAACCTAGTTGTCTTTCTCAAGTTCACAGTTCCATCACTGCTTCCTAAAATATTTTTGTTAGAGTTGGATAATAGCACCTATGCTGAGCTGCATCAAGCTGTCTTTCCTTCAAATCACTGTCCTAACTCTGGCTGGGCAGGATTTGTAAGTCACTTTAAGGTCCGAGTAGGAACACAGTACAGTTCCTCTTGTGAGGGTGTTCTTGTAACAGAGCTTACCAGATGTTTGCTTGTGTAGTGCCTTGTTCTTTCGCCTTACCTTTGTTTTCCTCAAAAATGGCAACCCTGTCCAATTTAACAATTGAAGTCTTAAAGCAGCTGTTTGAGGAAGACAGTGCTCACAAAGGGTGGGGTCTTTAATCAAGGAGAAAAAAGCTTGCAGGCTGCATGCAAATAGGAAATAAAGTACACCTTTCAATCAGTATTTAACCTTTGGAATAATTTATATGTTGTCACCCATACTCTGAAATTTTGGTTAGAAGCTCTTAGAAAATATTTTATACAGAAGAAATAAAGATTATAGGTCTTTGTGCACAGTTTACAGGCAGAAGTTGTCTGTTACATATAAAGTCAGCCTGGATTACAGAAATCATTCCTCACAGCTTTAAAATCTACATTACTTGAATCAAAATGGCACTGTTGAACTTTGTGTGTAAATGTAGTCATTATATGCCAAGCAACATCACCATGACTGAATCTGACATGTTTGACAGGCAGTTCCTGAAATTATAGGACTACAGGTATTTTAAGGGACACATTTCATGTCCTCAAGTGACAACTTAAGACTTTTGCAAGAATCAGCTCTTCCAAGATTTCAGACATCTAGTCAGCTTGGAGATGAGATACTGAGGATGCAGCTAAAGGGTCTCAATGGGCCACATTACCCAGTAAAATATCCAGCAGCTTTTGCTGAAATAGCTGGCACTTGATCTCTGCTCTGAGGTTAACAGTACCTCCCATCACACCCAAGTTAACCTCTAGCTGGAAATGATGCTGTCTCTTAGCGTATGGAGAGGTGAGACCTATTTTTGCTAGTGTTGTAACAGTGATAATGCTTGTATTGTGGCTGTGGTAGTCCAAGTGTTACTGTTGAGTTAAAAAAAAGAAAGAGGGGGTACCTGTAGTCTTGCTTTCTTTTGCTTTTCTAAAGATTTCTGTATCTAAAAATGCATTTGGTGTTGCTGCCTCCAGTTTCCAGTATAAGCGCTGTATGAAATACGTGGTTATTACAAATGACACAGTACTTCTCCAACTAAGAAATCTATATAGTTATAGCTGGATTTTCAGTGCTTTGTGTCAGACATGACTAGTCACTTTTTCAAGCATACATTATGTCTATCTATATACACACATTTTAAGATGAGCAGATTTTGGTATCATCATGAGAAAGCAGCAAGTAATACGAACCACTTAAAGGAAGCACTATGCTAAACAAGGATCCTAATCTTAAGGGATTGAACTTTTTGACAAAAATGGAGAGGAGCTGTGGTCCCTTAGCATCTTGAAGAACTTCCCTAGCTGCTTATGGACTGTGGCAGCTCTTGACTAATGATCTATACTATTCAAATTCTCACTTTAAGAAGTTGAAAACTTGCTAATCTAAATGGTCAATGCTTCTTTATTCTTTGGAATCTAAATTTATGAGATGGTCCACTGAAGAATTCTTACACAGTTGATATTTACAATAGGATTGTATTACATTTCCTGAAACACTGTTTTTCATTTAGGCACTTTTAGTGACACTGATATGATCACAATCAGATATGGTAAGGTTCTTCACTTTGGCCAGTATTGTGACTGGATGGCTGCTGATGACAACTATCGCTTGGGGAGTGGAGGGGAGTGCAGTGGGATGGCTGCCACTTCCAAAATCCAGTAAAATGAAAAACCTTAACAGAACAGGCAGTGCAGTAGAAAGCTTAAAGATTAGAGAGAAACTAAGCTGGACTTTAACAGCATTATTTGAATAACTGGTAGAGCAGTGTATGTAAACACAAGTATGTCAAGGGTGAAGGCCAAGAGAAAATATTTCAAAACTAAGATATATTTCATTAGTGTACCTTTATTTGTGTACAAATTAAACACATTACTTTTAATTTAAAAATTCTCTCTGTCCCATCACACTGTTTCCTCCCTTTTTAAGCTGTGAATAAATCTGCCAGATGCAGATGGATTAGATTTCATTTACAGGACCTTCATGTTATCATTTCTAATGCCAGGGAAAGACAAGAAACCCACCAAAGTTTAGGTAGCCTTTAAAGTTCTGAGGCAGTCAAACAAAACAGATGCTTGTGATTTCTGTTTTCTTAATTGAAACTAGCTTATCACACCATCAGTTGTACTGAACACATGTTACGAATAAAAGGTATTGGGCTCACGTGCACTCAGTAACACATGTATATATTCACATTTCTCCACAGGAAATTAGACAGAAATACAGCAGCCCTGTTTTTTACCATATTTTAAAATGAATTAGAGCAGAAAATGCTCAAGAGGCATTAAAAAAGGCTAGTTGAAAATGCTTTTGAGTGCTAGAAATTCCAGGACTGTCAATCCCAACAATTACAAAAATTATTCAGCCTTTCAAATTCTGATTTATTTTCAGAGAAATTTAATTTGGCCTTTCTATTCAAGTTTGGAGGTTCATGCTTTCAAGCTTTCTTATGCAACTAAAAGGATTAGAAACTATTTTCAGTTTAAGCAAACATCTTTGATATAATAGCACAGTTTCAGGAACTAGCATGTAATGTCAAAGACTATTATATTAAAGCCCAAGAACTGCAAATGTTGTTAACACAGCAGTATTACAGGAATTGGGCTTTTGGTTGTAGCCCTTCTCTGGTGCTCATGACGTACCACGCCTCTTTCTTTATGGTATTTGCTTTGCATCCACAGGAAGTATGTTATAGGCTACTACAGCCTGAACTCAGTCTTCAGGGAGGAACCTGAATTAGTGATAGCAATCTTAATAGTGGTTGCCTTTCATAGTAATGTGTGGTATTTTCAATGAGGGCTGACATTAAAAAAAACATATTTGCAACCATCCTATATATAGGACTCAGAGGTGTTGGCACTGCTGTTTGGAACTTTTAAACCTGAACAAATTTAATGTAGGTGCTCCTTCATTTCCAGTCTCCAAGAGGCACTGTGTTTGAGCAGGGCTAATTTTACATGGAAGGACAGGATGTCATGCCACAGCTGTTTTGAAAGGTTGAATGGAATTACTGTCATAAATGACTAGGGTAGTTCAAAATCATGTAAACATAACAAACAAAAAAGAGTACTGCTTAAAGATAAGAGCTTGTGAAACTTGTATACCTGCAGTAAACCTGAACTCATTAGAAAACGTTTGCTAAAATGTTCCTGTTGGGATCAGAAGCCATTGTGTGAAGAGCTGCAAAAATGTATGAAGTCACTTGTTCTTTTCTTTAAAGTGGATGTACTTTAAGTGGCCTAGAACCTGGGAAAAAAATAATGGTAGTTTTCCTCTTGTCATAAACTACAGAAGAAAAGGGGATTTTAAAGGTTTTGGCTAATCTAAAGATAGACCTTATTTTGACTCACTGATTTTCAGTTTCTCTGTGTCAATTCTGCATTCTTTGCACTTCAACTCTAGAAGCAGGACCTTGATTAATCTCTCTAGGATGTAATAGCTTTATTGCTGCAAAGCTTGATTTCATCAAATCTAGCTCTCTTCAGGTATTCCAGTGAGACTATGGCTTAGGATATAACAAACTTTATCAATAACTGAAACACTAAGGTTAGCTTATTTAAAATCCTTTGTAATCTGTCCCAGGAAGTGAAAACCAGCATCAGACTATTTACAAGTGTTGAAGATGTGAGGCTGTAAACAACCAAAGATCAATTTTTCAAAAAGGGGAAACAATTTGAAGTGAAAATCATGTGAGATACAAAAGACAAATTCTTAAAAGCACCTGGTTTACTGGAATTTATCTCTACTGAAGAAAATTCTCTAGGAGTCCTGTTCTGCAACTTCAAGAGTAGCAAAATTAAGGTATTTCTTTTTTTTGTTCCTGTTGCACACACACATTACTAATTTCTAATTAATCTATGTTGCTCCTACAATGTCAGAGGCTTCTAATGATAGTTTCATTTTTTGCCCCTAGATGGATGATTTTTCACAGGAGTGATGAATCAGAAACCTTTACAGCTTGATATCTTTCAGTTCAGCATATTAAATAAGCCATAGATTTATGGCTGGGTAGATACATAATTAGATATAACCTAATGATAGATATAAAAGTATAGATTTATGAGTAAGTAAATCATAGCTATGATAGGAATTGTAGAAATATACAATGTAAGAAATATTTGATGTGATATGATAAATATGATCTCATAACAATATATTAATACATATTATAACATGATATTATAATCTTCTTACCTTGAACTTATTATATGAAATACATAAGATATATGATAGAAATTATGTCTCTGATTAGGTATAAATAGATTCTGGGCAGTTTTCAAATAGTATATAGAATCTTCAGGATTGTAATTTACTTTAAGCTGAACTTCAAATAGGAATCAAGCTTTTCACTCATCTATCATTGCCAGTTTCTCTGGCCTATAAATAGGGTTGTATCCTCAGAACTCCTCAACAGATCTGGATTACGTTGGAGGCCCTTGAAGATGGAATAGGAACTGCTTAATATTTTTACTGAAAGAGAAACTTCTTTTTTTCCTTCTGAATAGGCAGTTGGTGTTCTGAATTTGTACAGAATGTCCCCACTAGCCAGATGGTGGGGAGGAGGGCATACGGTACAATTTTCAACTCTTTTTAAATTAAATCCCCCTCTGGTGCTTCTTGGCTTGTTGCAGATGCACAGAATGCAGCTGACGTTCATCACTGATTTTACTGGAAGGGAAAGCAAAGGGCACCTCAGGGCCCTTTTAACCCTCCCATTGTGACAGGCTGGTTGAATATACCCTCCCAGCTCATACGATACAGCCCTGGGGTTTGACCACTCCAGCCAATTTCAGCTGTGGCTGTATCCAACCATTGGTGATGTATGGACTTGAGTATGGGATTTATTATTTAAAGTAAGAGTTGTTAGGCTAAAGATGGTGATGCGTCAAGAAAATACTCTAGCACGTATTTGCAAGGCAGACAGGAACCTTCTTGCGCTGCCCTGGAACGGATGTTTGTTTTTTAATTCCCTTGTGCTGAAATCTGATGTTCATCAGCAGTTGCATGGGAGCACTTCCGAGCTCTTGCTCCCACCTCCTTTTTGTCCTATCACAGGCTTGTAGGTAGGGAACCAGGTCAGAACAACCTTGTTAAATTTGGGAATTTTTACTAAGTGTACTTCACTAAGTTTGTAAGTGTTACATAATCCATGTGTGCAGTTTTTACTCCTCCCCTTGCAGCCCTGTTGTTTGGGTCGATTAAGAATGCATCTGAATACAGATTTAGCCATTCAATTCACCACTTGGGGCTACCTTCAGTTTAGGGGTCTTTTATGCTAGAGCACGTAGTTGCAATAGAAGCATGCTACATTAATTGTTTTTATCAGTAACCTCTACCAGCTTTAAAAATGTGACATCAGATCACTTTTGTTAAGACATAAGGGAGGAAAAAACCCTCTGAGTACTTGACTTTCATTTACATACACACAGTAGTAGTTCTGCAGATAAAAAGGGAAGTGGAATGTGATCTCTCCTGTAAAATGAATTTGTCCCAACCTGAAAAGCTATAGCATGCTTTCACTAGACAAAATTTTTGGCTCTGATTCTGAATAAAATTTCACAGTCCAACACATTACACTTAAGTGATTTATCAAACAAGTTATCTTATTCTTGCCAGGAGCTGAAATCTTATAACTACATAAACATCTGTTTACTAACTGCCAGCTCCTTACCAAGTGTTACTTTCACCCCATTTTACCCCCACCAATAGTTTTGAAAAAGAACTTTCAAGTGCCAGAGACTTGGCAAGATTACTTGTCTGTAATATATGCAGCATTCCTGAAATTCTTGGCACATTAGCCTCCAATCAATTCAAACTGAAGTACTTCACTACTGATGGGATTTTTTTTTAACTGTTTATAGCTTCGTTGTTGAAATGTCTTTATTCTCCACCATCAACCATCTTCCTATAATGTAAGTGAAATATTTTAAAAGTAAATGAGTTGCTCTTCTTTCCTGTTTAAGGAATTGCAGTAATCCTCCTGCAAGACATAAACATTTACTTGGGAGCAGTTTTCCACTTTCTGCTGTACTCAGGCCATAACATGACTGCAGCTGCACCTGATAGGGCAGAGGAGTGGTGCCTTTCTCAGGTAGCAGGCAGCCTAACAAGGCGTGTTGCCTGCCTCAGCTAAGGCTTCCAATAGTAACTTGCTTCACAGCATATTCTAATTATAGAGTGCAACCTCCTTGGATGTGTCTCTTACAGAAAACAGGAAACTAGCTCTTCACAAAATGAGTAGGATTGTCCCTGGAAGTGTGAAGCCTCAGTAGACAGGATAGTGGCTCTTCTTCTGAGGGTTTCCCCTTTAGTAGTGAAGCTTTTACTGAAGTAGTCAACTTCAAAACAATCACTGAGGGGAAAGCAGAAACAGCTGAAGAGCTCTGTATGCCCTAAATGTAGGGAGGGGAAACCTCTGTGGAAAACATGCAGTTAATATTTTTAACTATTTCAAAACTCTCTTCCTGAAGGAAGAGAATGGCGGGTGAATATGTGGGAGAGCTGGAAGGTATTGAAAAGTATAGAAGATTAAATACAGGTTTGAGACAACAGTTGAGTGCTATGGTCAGAAAATGAATTAATCTAGTCTTTCCCTGAAAGACAGATTAAACCAGATCTTGAGTCCTTTGAGAAGAGTGTATATTCACAACAGTTCAGGCTGATTTAAGGTTGGAGCTCCCATAGTCCTGCCAGTGTCCCATGCTGTCTCCTTGTATCACTTCTCGGAGTTCAGCAGTAAGGCAGATTGTTGGGTTGGGGGCTGACCTGCTGG
>VZRW01000764.1:9695-29080 GCA_013398125.1 Aegotheles bennettii
AAGGCTCTGGGTTCTGGTCTCACAGCTGAGGACCCCTGAGCTGGTTCTTGCATTAGTTGGGTGTTTTTACAAGAGGAAAGGACAGGTTAAGGATTGATGAATAAAAGAAGTGTGGTGGGTGACTGTGCTGAGGTGGGAAGGCATCACTTTGACCCCCCTTTGCCCACTCCAGCTGCTCCCCACCACTCCCCCAGCCCTTGCCATGTGTGCTAGGGATGGGCCATGAAGCTGGGCCTTTGCCCACGAAAGGAGGGTTTGCTCTCATCTCTCCAGGCTGATCCACCCAGCTGGGCCTGTCAGAGCCACATCTTTATTCTTCTGAGGTGCCCACCATGTAGTGCTGCCCCTCAGGCTGGTGCCTGGCAGGGATGCTCTCTGCCAGCCCCGCAGATGTGACACCAGGGAGATGGCAAGGTGTGCCCAGTCCTGCCGAGGTCCTCGGCTCCAACAAGCCAGCGATGCTCTGCTTTACCCTCTGCTGTGTGTCCTCTTGACCCCTAAATACTGACCAGGATGGCCTGAACCGGGGTGTGAAGGAGAACACCAGTGGAGCATCCCTTGGGATGGGGCAAGAATGGGACCCTGGGGTGGGTAAAAGCCCTGCACCACACTGCAGCTCTCGAGCTCCTCTGCAGAGCCTGGCAGCACTCTGATGTGAGCTTCCATCAGGAGAACAAAGATCATCGCTCCACACCTTTGTTCCTGGAACAGAGCAACTCAACTAAGAGAAGAGCGAGAGGAGGGGAATCAAGAGCTGATATAGCCCATGTCTGGGGGCAAAGGATGCCCTGAAAAGAGGGAAACAACTTGCCAGTGGCAGAGGAACCTCTCCCACCATCCAGAGACAGGTGAAACCAGAGCCAACATCCACTTCTGAAAGGATTTTCCTTCTTGGCTGAGATGCACCGAGGTGCAGCAACACCGTGGAAGCCTGCAGAGAGCCAGCACGTCCCTGGCCAGGCAGTCACACTGCTGCTTGCTCCACCTTCCCAGCTGAAGCCTGGCAAGAGGCAGGATTTGAAGTCCAGCGCTTGCAGGAACCAGGGAACAAGTCCATCGCCTGAAGCCTCAGAGCCACCAGGTCTTCTAGTGAAGCTCTGCAGGCACCGGGCACCTTCCTGGGTGAAACCAGCCGGTGGTGCTGTGTCCCCAGCCCTCGCCGGCAGTGTCAGCAGTGGCTAAGGAGCTTTTGCCTGTCACCCCGGCAGTGTTCTCCCTCCAGCACCCGGCTGGCAGGGTGGATGCTACATGTGGGTGCACCAGTGCATTCCTGTGTGCCCATGGGTGCTGATGGAGAGGGGGGAACAGCCCCGGCGGAGCTCTGCCAGCACCACAGATAAAATCATTCCTCAAATACCTGCAGCAGGCTGGGGTTTAAGCAGCCAAGGCGGCTCCCACATACATTTTGCAGGCTAGAACTGCATCGTTCATCATAGAATCATAGAACCATTGAGGCTGGAAGAGACCTTCAAGATCATCCAGTCCAACTGCCTGAATGCTGTTCAATGACTGCCCTGACAGACAGATATGGATATCAATTAAATCTGGGAAGGAAGCAAAAAATGTATGGGAACATTTCACAAGCATAGGAACATCCTGAGGGATCACACACTTTCACCCATGTTTGCCAGCCCATGGGCACCGTGCTGGGCTCTGTGGTGCCAGGGACAGGGGGCTCGGGAGTCCCCACCGTGCTGGCTGGCCTGACCCTGCCTGTGCCAGGGCTCAAAAAAGCACCAAAAAGCTGAGGCGAGCAGGGCTGGCTGCCGAGCACTGGGAAGGAGTCACTGGTTTATCTGATAGGATTTAATCAGCCCTATAATTAGATTAATTTGTTGATTTGATAGCAAACCATTTCTCGCCGTTAGATTTGTTTATGTGTGTTTTATGCTTCAGTTTGGCAATAAAATAGGAACTGAGGAGGTGGGAATGTCCCTCCCTGTGCCCGTGACGTGCCCCTGCGGAGTGCCCCAGCTGGAGACGCACATGTGGGGACTCTGCTGGCTCCTCGCCTGGGGCAGGAACAGGCAGGATGGGCAGGATGGGCAGGATGGGCAGAAGCAGGCAGGATGGGCAGAATGGGCAGGATGAGCAGAAACAGGCAGGATGGGCAGAATGGGCAGGAGCAGGCAGGATGGGCAGGATGGACATGATGGGCAAGATGGGCAGAAGCAGGAAGGATGAACAGGATGGGCAGGAGCAGGCAGGGTGGGCAGGATGGGAAGGAATGGGCAGGATGGGCAGAATGGGCAGAAGCAGACAGGATGGGCAGGAACAGGCAGGATGGGGACGAGCAGGCAGGATGGGCAGGAGCAGGGCTACCACCTCAGGGTGCACCCTTCTGGGAGCAGCTGGTGGGGATGGAGGTACCCAGGATGGTCTCTGTGGCAGGAGGGACTCCATGCCCTACGCTGGGCTCGGGGAAGCGGCCGCAGGAGCCGAGGGGCTGCAGCCCCCCACTCTGTCCCCTCCACCTGGGGTCTTCGCAGGCTCATTCTGTATTGATGGACGGGCACAGGGCTGAGCTCAGCCTGCTGCATCCTCTCCCCTGTGCCGGCAGAGGAGCTCCGGCCAGTCCCACCCAGCCACCTCCCCACATCCTACAGCAGCATCCCCTTAACGGGAAAAAACCCCAAACTGGCTTGTTCGAGGGGGGGTGGGGTGGACTGCAGAGTGTGCTGCAAACCAGAGGGTGCACACCACGGCACCCAGCAGCTGCTGCTGAGGGATGCGGATGGACATGGTCCTCCTGGTGCCTTCAGTGCTGCCCTGAGCTGCCACCACCCTGCCAGCCCCTGCCAGGCCATTCCCACCAGTGAGCCAGCAGGGTTGGCAGGGGATGGGAGCAGCACAAGGGTGTGCACAGGGCAGGATGACTCCCGACCCTCCTCCTCCTCCTCTCCCCAGGGCTGGGAGCTGCATCGTGTGGCATCCCCTAGGTGGCTGCTGGCATCTCTGCTGGAGATGTCCCAGTGGTGGGGCAGCCACCCAGCCATGGTCACCCTGCCACCGACTCCAGGTCCTTCCTTCACCTCGCTGGCAGCTAACGTGGCATCCCCGCTGCCGGGAACGGGCTGAATAATTAAAATTAAAAATAATGATTTTGAGGAGGGGTGGGGGAAGGCAGGCAGGAGAAGGGAAAGGCAGGAGAGATGTGGAGCGAGCAGGAAGGTTTGCTGGAGAAACCAGCGCGAGGAGCTCTTTGATGGGCAGCTCCTTTGATCAGAGATCTGAATATAGCCCTCACGTTTCCCCCGTGTGAGCCCGCTGCCTAATTACCAAACGGCAGGGCCGCTTGGAGGCCTCAGCACGTTGCTGTAATAGATTTCCCCTCGTCCAGCCTGGAGGAGGACATTGATTCTCCCCGCAGCCGCAGACTCATGCTAAACATTGCGTCCTATCGATTTGGCTTTTCTTCCCCCCCACCCCCGACCTCTCTTTTTCCTTTTTATTATTTTTTTTCCTTAAGAATTTTCTTTATTTTCATTAAATCATTAATCAGGGAGAAATCTACATTTTTATCATTTCTATGGCTGGAGAGGAAGAGAGGAAAGTTATATTGCCATAGAAACCGTTCCCTACCATTCTCAGCCTCGGAGCAGTCCCTCTTGTCAAAAGGCGTAATTGTTGCTCCTGATCTTCACTGCTCAATTAGCAGTGATGTCTCCCTTCAAGTTAATTGCTGGAGATGGGAGGAAGTAGGACAAATGTAACCTTTTAGATGAAAAGATCTTCCCCCCCCCTTCCCCGCCTTCCCTCGCCTGCATGCACTGGAGGGCCCCTCTGCAGCGAGCTGTGGCGGGGGGAGCCCCGCAGCCCGAGGAGGAGGCACCACCTTCTCCATAGCTCACAGCGGGCTGGGGACCCCTCCGCACCTTCCTCATCCCTTCATCCATCACAGGACCCCTCTGTATCCCCCCTCAGTTCCCTCTGGCTCTCCCAGCAGCATCACTGCCCGCTCAGCCTCTCCCCAGTCACTTCCATGGTGCTGGTGTCACCCATCCCAGCATCTCCTGGGCTGGGGCAACCCTTGGGGGTGCTCCAGGATTGCTGGTCCAGCTCACCCGGCGTGGTCCCACGCTGCAGCAGAGCTGGGATGGCCCCTCCTGCATCACCAACAGCGCTTGGTGGGTTCGTGGTGATGGGGTGGCTGTGGACCAGGAGCTGGGGGACCCCAAGGCAGCCTTGGGATCCCTGCTCCATCTCACCTGGCATGGTCCCACGTTGTGGAATAGCTAAGCTGGTCCCTCCTGCACCACCTGCAGTGCTGGTGGGTTCATGGTGATGGGGTGGCTGTGGACCAGGAGCTGGGGGACCCCAAGGCAGCCCCTGCAGGTGCCCCAGGACTAAAACCAGTGGGCTGAGCAGGGAGGGTACAGCTGGGAAAGCCAAGGTGAGGTTTGCTTCCTGCAGAAATAACCCCGAGAGCAGCAGTGCAGCTCCGGACCGGGTTGATTGGAGCAGTGACCCCAGGCAGGAGAGCTCAGAAACACTGCCTGGGCAGAGGGATTTTGTAGCCTTGAGGGACAATGGACAAGCCAGGCAATAGGTTAAGGAGAGGAGAAGTGTGGCAGCTGCCTGTACATTCACACAATCGAAGAGCTCTTAACCAATGCCCAGAGACACAAATCACCCGAACCAGGCACTGCGGGGAGAGCACAGACCCACCTGGGGCTGCCAGTCCTAGGCAGGGGACAGGCAGGGATGCAGCCCCAAGGGTCACCTTGAACACAGCCCGGCCAACCCTGAGGTGCAGGACCCCTCCCCAGGTCCCAGCTGATGAAGGGAACGTGCTCTCAAAGCTCAGGACGGGGGTGAGGGCACTGTGGAGAGCTGGTTACCAGCAGCAGAAGGAGGGTGCCAGGGCATCCAAAGAGTTTTCTGGCAGCCAGGAGTTGGATGCAGGGAAAGAGGGTGTCACCACCCATGGGGGACACCGGGACACCCCTGTCAACCCTGGAAGACCACTGAGAAGGTCCAGGGCAGATCCAGCTAGCAGAGGCTGACAGCAAGGAGAACTGCTACTGCTTGAGGACAGTCCTTCACTCTAGACCTGCTGTCCCAGCTCCATGCTAGGACACAGAGGGTCCCCTTCAGACCATCTCCCCACAGGCACCCTGGCTGACTGTCCTGGATAATGACCCCTTGTGATGTCCCCAGCACCCTTGTTCAGGGACTTCCTTGGGACCACAGCTACAAAGCCAGGACAGAGAGGACTGGGTGGAAGGGGCCTCCTGTCCAAGCTCCTTTTTACTGCAGCTCTGTCCCCAGTGCTAGACCCAGGCAGAACCACAGCTAGAAGCACCCCAAGGGTGCTCTAAGGAAGAACCTGTGTCACTCCTAGAAGGTCTTGAGCTCAGCTGAGGGACCTCCCTCCTTCAGCAGGCCCAGGGCAGGAGACCAAGCAAAACCCTACTCAGTGTAACCAACCCTCCTTAAAACCTTGCTGTCACTCAGCAAATCACCTGCAAGAGGACCCTGCTGGGAGGAAGAGGAGGACACTGTTCATCCCCAGCTCCAGACTGGTTCCTGTTTGGGTAAAACAGCAGAAAGGTTGGGAGTGAGGTGTGATGGTGGTGGGGCCAGCAGAGATTGTGAAGCGAGGGAAACCCTCACCTGGGGATGCTGGCACGGGGTATGGGCACCACTGCTCACACCTTGAGCAGGGGCAAGAGGTGCAGGGTGATGGCCCCGGCCACTGGTGGGCTCAGCCCCCCTGGCTGATCTCCTTCTGCCGAGCCAGGCAGTAATTACTCCCTTTCATCTCCCAGAGAGGGGGCTGGGGGAACCACTCTCATCAAACCAGAGCTGGGTTACACTCCCAGCTTCTGCCACTCGCAGGATGTGTGGCTGAGCAGATCCACCCTCAGCCCTGCTTTGGGGCAGTGTCTCCTTCACTGGCCCAAGGCCACCGCACCTCTGCCTGGATGATGCGTGAGGTCCTCCTGCTCCAGCACCATGTGCCCAGGCTCCTCCTGACCTTGGTTTGCAAGTCCAAGGCAAGACCCACCCCAGCACCATGCATCATACTCATGAGACCACACCTTGAGTACTGTGTCCAGTTCTGGGCACTGCAGGATGGGAAGGACATTGAGGTGCTGGAGCGAGTCCAGAGAAGGGCAACGAGGCTGGGGAGAGGTCTGGCAAACAAGAACCAGCTGAGGGAACTGGGGTTATTGAGCCTGGAGAAGATGAGACTGAGAGGAGACCTTATTGCCCTCTACAACTACCTAAAGGGAGGTTGTAGTGAGGCTGGTGTTGGTCTCTTCTCCCGAATTGCTGATGACAGGACGAGAGGAAATGGCCTCAAGTTCCATCAGGGGAAGTTTAGGTTGGAGATTAGGAAGAAGTTCTTTATTGGGAGGGTGGTTGGGCACTGGAATGGGCTGCCCAGGGAGGTGGTGGAGTCACCGTCCCTGGGGGGGTTCAAAAAACGGGTTGATGAGGCACTTGAGGCCATGGTCTGATGGTCTAATGGTTAGGAATATGATGGGATAAAGGTTGGACTTGATGACCCTGGAGGTCCCTTCCAACGAGAATGATTCTATGGTTCTGTGCTTCTATGCGCCCTGGGGCCACCTTGCAAACACTGCCCTGGCCACCTTCTCCAATGCCTGGGTGCTCTGAAAATCTCTAAGTCAGGATATATATATATATAAAAAAAAGCCACATGAGGCTGAAAAGAGGTTTTTTGGGGGCTGAGGAATCACTTGAGGATGCTTCCCTGCACAGATGAGCACTTGCCCAGCCCCTGGGCTCCGGAAGGCAGGGGGAAGCAGTTGGCAAGCCAGGGCTCAGCTCCTGCTTCCTTTCCGCTGGATGCAAACAAGCCCTTAACATTTCAGCGAGTGCTCGAGGAGACACAGGGGGTGCCGAGCAGCACTTCAGCTGAGAAGGTCGGGGAGGAGGGTGGAGAGGAGGAGAGCACCCAAAGGCACCGGGGGGCAGCTCCGTCCCTGGCGGCAGGGGTGGTGGGAGGCGAGGACGCCCGTCACCCTGGCGCCCATCACCCTGGCGCCCAGCCCCTGGCTCCACCACTCCTGCCCCAGCTGCAATTGAAGCTCACCCTGAATTTTCACGTTTAATGTCAGGTTTACATCTGATTTCCCCTGCGCCAGGTAAGGAGGGGCCGGCAGGCTTGGAGAGGGATCACACGTGGCAGCTTTTAATAGCAACCCGCCCGCCTGTCACTGGCTTCTCATCCTTCCCCTTGAAGCTTTGCTAATTGCCAACACGCCGGGGGTTGTGGTTTGGGTGTGACGTTCCCCTCTGCAGCCTGGCTCCCCCTCACTCAGCACTCGGAGGCTCTGGGGAAGGTGGGACTTGCAGGGTGGGCTCCAGAAGGGTTGTAAGGACTCGATTCCTTCTGGAGCTGAACCCAGGGTGGGTGGAAAATGGCTCCCTCCAGTTGTTCACTCCTCCAGGACACATCCTGTCCCATTTTCAGGGGAAAAACACTTCTGGAAGTGTATGGAGAGAACGTGGTGAGTTTGGGCTTTGGGATCACCCCCTCCCACTGCGGAGATGCTCTGCTGGACCAGGATGCTCTCCCACCATGGGACCCATGCACCAGGGTCAGCCTGTCCCATGCCTTGCCCCTTTGGGATCTTACCATGGGTGGTGCCCAAGCCCCCAGGGACACAGGGACATGAGTGGTGGCACGGTGTGGCATTGTGAAGCTTTGCTACTGGAGCTCCTGGTGGGCTGGAGCAGCTCTCATGTGCCAGCTGCTTCCCAGGGATGCACCACCTTCATCTCCCATGCTGGGGAGGGCTGGGGGCTGGCTGGGTGGGACAGGGACCTGCTGCCAGCAATGCTCAGCAGGGATCGGGAGAGTCAGTGCTCAGGGGCTCCAAGCCCCAGGGGCAGCTCCTTCGCCTCCCAGCCCGTGTTTGGGATCCCCTCCAGGGCGAGGAGAGCCCAGGGGCTGGGGGGAGGCGCCGGGCGGGGGAATGCAGGGTTGGGAAAGGGGCTGGAGGCTGGTTTGGGAGGGTGCCCCAGGGAGGGGCAATGCTGGTCCCTCTGACAGCCTCCTGCCCCTCTGTCACCCCAGACACCGGGTCTCACACGCTCCTTGTGCCCGGTTTGCCGTGGCAGTGAGAGCTCCAGCATCACCACCTTGCTGGCAGAGCCCGGAGAGGGACAGGAGAGGTGGGGATGTTTGCTGAGCCCGGTTCTGAACATTCCTAGTGCAGGGGATGCTACTTAGGACCCTCGGAGGTGGGAGACCCCCCCGGGAATGGCTCCTCCTGGTCCATGCTCCCTGTTCCCCTGCGTGTCCCTGCTGCACGCAGAGCCCTGCATTAGCACACGTGGGGGCTCTGGTGGCTCAGAAATGCTCCTTTTACCCCCTGCAATCCGGTTCTTCTCTTGATCACCACTAGTGATGGGGTGGGAGAAGCAGGGGAGCTATCCGGGAGCCCCCCCCGCTTTACCCAAATGTCGAGGCTGTTGGGAAGGGGTCCAGGCAGGTGTCTCGCTGGCCAGGGAGCCCACCCGGTGCGGGGAGAGGCACCCCCCGACACCCAGCTCCTGCTGCCACCCGGGTGAGTGACAGCTCCCAGCCCCCAGCCCACCTCCCCCCTTGTCAATCCACTGGGGAATTATTTATCCTGACAATAGCAATTGTCTGCACGGGCCCTTCCCCCTCCCCAGCACCTACCCCGACAAAGGAAATCATCCTGATATGAAAGGGAAAATTAAATTACCCCAATAAAGACTTAGTGCTGCTTTAATGACATCACCAGACTCAGGCGCTAATTAGCTGAGTACAAAGGAAGCTAAATGTGAAAACGTGAATTTTTGTTCCCTTTTCTCCTGTCGTAGAGTCTCGGGAGTGGGAGTCTTGGCAGCCATGGCAGGAGGAGATGCTCCTGCCCGGCCAAGAGGCTGCTGGCGCGTGCCAGGCTCCAGCAACCGGGGGGCCGAGCTCCAGAAGGTTTTGGGAGATCCCTTTGGAACCAGCCAGGGATCCTGGGGTGCCAACGCCTGAGCCCTGCTCTGTATCACCCCTGGCCACTGCAGTTTGCCCCTCTGCCATGGGCACACAGACACACGCTGCCCTCCTCTTGCCGACTGCATGGTGTGCATCTGCACACCTCGCATGGCATATGGCACTGCACTGCTCACAGCCCTGCACTGCACACACGCACCTCCCATAGTGAGCATGCACTGCACACCCATCCCTGCACTGCACAGCTCACACACCCCTGCACTGCAGACATGCACCTCCCACAGTGAGCATGCACTGCACACACATCCCTTCCCTGCACTGCACACACACACCCCTGCACTGCACACACGCACCTCCCATAGTGAGCATGCACTGCACACCCATCCCTGCACTGCACACCCATCCCTTCACTGCACACATACCCCTGCACTGCACACACACATACACACACGTCCCACAGTGAGTGTGCACTGCACACAGCCACCCGTGCAGTGCACACACCCCCCTGCACTGCATAGCTTATATCTCTTTGCACTGTACACACACACACTGATGCAGTGCACACACACCCCTGCACTGCATAGCTCACACCTCCTTGCACTGCACACACACACAGGTCCCACGGGGAGCATGCACTGCACACACACTTCCCTGCACTGCACAGCTTGCATCTCGCACAGTGAGTGTGCACTGCACACACATGCCATGCACCACATGCTGCAGTGCACTTGCAGCTCACACTGCAGATATGCACGTGCCTGCACACCACGCTGCAGATGTGCACACAGGAGTGGCACCCACATCTCTCGCTGCACACACAGCACAGCCATGTGCCCCCGCACCCGAACCCACGCACGTCTCACGCTTGGTGCACCCACACCTCCCATGTCCCCACACCTCCACTGCACCCCTGCACTGCGTGAACAGGCAGCTCCCACTGCACACAGCACGTGTACACACCTCACACCACGTGCAAGACCCATCCCCTTGCCCTTGGTTCATGTCCCCTCGCTCTGGGCAAGCATCTGGCAGGGCACCATGTCCTCGAGCCCTCCCTGCATGCCCCTGGCACCCCAGGCAGTGCCAGCACCTCCCTGGGAGCTGTGCCGAAGCTGCACTGCATCAAGGCATCATTTCTGCTTGCAGCTTGCAGGCTCAGCCCCCCCCTGTGTGGTCAGTGCACGCTGCCATGCCCCCCATGGCTGCAGACCCCTGCCCTGGCCCATGCCCACAGCCACCTTGTCACCCTCCCAGGCACTGACTTACCTCTGCAGCTGCACCCGTTTCCTTCCAGTCCCGGCTGAGCCGTGACAGCGCTGAGCAGTGTGACAGCCCGGGGGGAAGCTGACAGCATCACGGAGCTGCTCAGCGCTGCTGGGGACCCTGTGAAGGGCCAGGGGACAGTGGGCCAAGGGGGCTTTCTGCGACCCCCCGACAAGCAGTGAGCCCCCGGGCTGCCCCATGGGACCTGAACCCCCTGGACGCCCTCCTGGGCAGAGTGTGTGTGTGTGTGTGTATATCTTTGCATCCCTTTATTTACCATCCCTTTATTTACCTCTGTATTTGGGCTGTTTTTCCCCACTGGAGGTGCTGCTCCATCTAACACACACACACACACACACACACACTCACACACACTCCCTCCCGAGGTGGTTTTTCAGGGGGCTGTGGCGATGTGGAGGGGGCTCCAGCAGAGGCACTCGAGCTGCCCGCAGGGGTCAGGAGTCTGAGCAGCAGCAGAAGTTGCAAGGAAGGGAGGGGGGGCTGCTAATATATAAAGCCTCATTTTCCTTAAAGCTTAAATCATCCAGAGATGGCTGCCTTCACCCCGAGCCTCACCCCAGCCCCTCGGTCAGCACTCACAGCCTCTCCCCATCTCAGGAAAACTGGGAGGGGGGGGAGTATTGACCTCTGTTCCTCGCAGGCTGTTCCCTGTCGCCTGCTCAGGCTGGGCTGGCAGCAGAGTAGTGTTGCCCCAGTGCCACCAGTTGCTCCCAGCTGTCCCTGAGGGATGCTGGCCCCTGGGTGGGCAGCGCTGCCTGCAGCCCCCCTGCCAGCTCCTGCACTGGGTGGCACTGCTGGGGACCACCTGGGAGTTAAGGGGGTCCCTGTCACCCCCACTCTGCTCCCCCCACCTCCTGTGGCTGGGTTTATCCAGGCGGGATGGGTGTGAATGCCTCCGTGCCTCCTTATAATGACACAGCCGGTCTCCATGGCAACTCTTCTCTGCCTTTTGCCTCAGACCAAGAGCATCATCTGCTCCATTATCCCTGCAGGCCAGCGCCCAGCCTCCCCGGGAAGGGGCTGAAGGGGCTCTGGGGCTGTGGGACCCCTGCCTGCCCCCCACCTCTGCCTCGCTGGCAGTGCCAGCCTGGTCCCCGCTCCGTGGGCAGCTGGGGGGCACCCACCTGGCTGCAGCATCCCAGTCCCCAGCTGCCTCCATCATCCTCCAGCAACCACCTCCCACTGTGCCCAGTGCCGGGGATGCCCGACACAGCATGGCACAGCCTGCCAGGGCTGCGGGAGCAGCGGGGCTGTGTCTCGATGGAACCAGTATCCACCAGTAATGCTGTGTGCCCCCCCGAAAGCTGAACAATTCACAGTGAAGCCCCTTGCTCTATGTCCACCTCCTCCTGTGAACACACAGGCAGGTGCTGGGGAGGCTGAGAGGCAGCTGAGCATCGCTGGCACTGCAGAGGGGATCTGTGCTGGTGGTACCATCCCTGGGGGTGTTCAAAAAACGGGTTGATGAGGCACTTGAGGCCATGGTTTAATGGTCTAATGGTTAGGAATATGATGGGATAAAGGTTGGACTTGGTGACCCTGGAGGTCCCTTCCAACCAGAATGATTCTATGATGATACCAACCTGCCCATCAACCACTCAGACCCCGCCATGAAAATGAGAGGACAGAGCAGAGCACTGGGAACATTGCCCGGCACTCCAGCAAATCCCACCACCCCCTGCCTGGTGCTGTGGGGCTGGCCTCTGCCTCCCACCTGGCATGTCCCTTCCTGGCCCTTAAACCTCCCTAAGCCACAGTGGGATGGTGGCCTGCTGGGAGCAGCGGGGCTGGCAGAGCTGTGGTGGCACGGACCTGGCCATTCTGTGCCTGAGCAATGGCCCTGGGGACACCGGGCTGCCGGCCCCAGGGGCTGACAGGGGGATTTTCAGTGGGGATGCACATGGGGAATCATAGAACCATAGAATCATTATAGTTGGAAGGGACCTCCAGGCTCATCAAGTCCAACCTTTATCCCATCATATTCCTGACCATTAGACCATCAGACCACGGCCTCAAGTGCCTCATCAACCCGTTTTTTGAACACCCCCAGGGACGGTGACTCCACCACCTCCCTGGGCAGCCCATTCCAGTGCCCAACCACCCTCTCAGTAAAGAACTTCTTCCTGATATCCAAGCTAAACTTCCCCTGACGGAACTTGAGGCCATTTCCTCTCATTGTGGAGGAGGGGGGAGGAGGAGGACACGTGCATGTGGAGGTGTGTGAGGGGTAAGAGGTGTGTGCAGGGGACATGTGAGGAGCAAAGGTGTGTGTGAATGGGGGGATGTCCTGGGACAAAGGGGTGGATGCAGGGGGAAGGGGTGGTTTGCACACGCAGGGATGGAGCTCTGTGTGTGTGTGTGCTCAACCCAGGACCCCGTCTGTTTGCCTTCAGATTAAGAGGAGTCATGGAAGAGCCACATGGGGATACCCAGGAGAGCGCGTTGCAAACCCCTTCCCTGTGCTGGTGCACAGAATTCAAAGCACCCAAGTTTTTTGAGTGCTGGGTGGGTGCTGCTGGGGCGAGGGCATGGAAGTGGCAATCTGTGTGCTGTGGGATGCTATTGAGCTGATAAAAGGATAACTGGAGGCTCAGCCTACACGGGGAGATCCACCTGGGCTCTTTGCAGTGAGATGGGCAATGGGGGAGATGGCAGGACCTTGCTTTAGAGGCACCCTGCAATGATGGGACACCCAGAGTCAGCTCCCAAAAGGACTTGGTGAGGGGGCAAGGGGATGGGGATGGGTCAGGGGCTGTCAGGAGAGTGCTGGCGGGATGGTACCCGGTGCTCTGCAGGGCACAGGTTGCTGCATGGGGGCACGGTGGAGCTGGGCAAGCTCTGCCCTGATGCCAGGGCTCTCTGGCATGGGGGGGGGCTGAACTGCTGCATCCCCCTCCTCATGTCCTGGTGACAGCAGTCACCGGATCGCTGAGGGCACTGGGCCAGAGCCAGCACGTGGGACAGGGTCCGGATGCCGTGGCCCAGCCCTGCACTGGCTGGCCTCTCGTTTGTTCTCATTAAAGGCTGGCAGGGTGTCTAATTAGGCAGCACGAGTGCCAGCGCCCCGCTGACAGACACCTGTGCAGACAGACCTCCTCCTCGCTCTGCCTCGTAATGAGCTCGCAGGATGCCTCCGCGCTGCCCGGCAGGACCTGCTTGGGCACCAGGAAAAAAACCTCATCCTGGCCGGGCCATGGCATGGCACCTGTCCCCACTGGCACACCTGGCATCCCACTGGCACGCCTGGTACCCCCACTGGCACGCCTGGCACTGCAGCCCCACGACACACAAACCCCGTGGCCGTGGCATCCCCACAGGGCATCCCCTGCATCCCGCTGCTCTGGGCATCCCTGGCACCCCCGCCACGTGCCAGCGCCTCCAGGGGTCTGATGCCACCTCAGCACCCAGCCACTGTGTCCCCGTGTCCACCCCAGGGCCATGCCCTGGGAACTTGGGTCCATGGAGCTGGGGGTCTCCGTGCCCACTCGTGCGTGCCCACGCGTGGCTCATGGGCACAGTGAGGACAGGGCGCCTTTGTAGCCTTGTGGACTATGCAAGGATAATGAGCCAGCGGCTGCTTTAATTAGATTAATTGGCTCCCATTTGGCTCCAGAAGAGCTGTCAGGCTGCGAGTGCAATTCCTGCTGTACCTGGCTAATTACGGCACGGCGGCCACCACTCTGCAGCACTTACGGCCACCAAGAGCTGGCACTGGGCAAAACCATGCCAGGGAGGGGCAAGGGGCACCTGGGGGGGGGGTATGGCTACCAAAATANNNATTGGAGACCAAGAGGAAGAGAAAGATCAGGGGATCCTGAGGGTGATCCAGGCCCAGGGGAAGGGGCAGAGCTGCAGGCGAGCAAGGGCTGGACCCTCCCTGCAAGGAGCTGGGGCACAGGGATGGGGTTTGGGGAGCCCAGGAGCAAGAAGATGGGGATCAGGGGTGGGGAAGGAGCCAGAAGGATGTGGGGGCAGCAGATGGGTGGGGAAGCAGTGCCCCAGCCTAGGTGGCTGTCAGGGAGGTGGGATCAAGCTCTGTCCCCACTGTCTGTGCCTGCAGGAGGAAGAGGCATAGGTGGGCAGCACTGGGCAGGGCAGACGGGGTCCTTCCCAGCTCTGCTGGGCATGGGCACATCAAGCCCTTGCTTGGCACTGCTCAGAGCCACTGGCTATTTATAAAAGCCACCCACGAGAGAGTCAAGGAGGTGACAGCCTAAAAATAACCCCCTGGGCTGGGGTGACGAGGCGCCACTTCCCCACAGGCTGGAGAGTGGGAGGCAGTACCGGGGGCTATTTTTATTCCTTTTGTCCTCAGCCTGTTATTAAAATGTTGGCCTGCAGTGTCCACTGCAGCTGGAGCTGGCCTTTGCCCACGCAAGTAGCCCATCCTCCAGGGTCACTGTTCCTGGAGGTACGACCCACCGATGGCCAACACCGGGAGTGCAAAACAGCTGGTGAGCAGGAGCTGAGCAGCTCCAGGAGGCACATAATGTGCCAGACACCCCTACACATCCTCAGCAGACACTCCACAACCCCTCTGGGGACCCGGGCTACTGCAGGCGGCTGGTACCCCCAGGGTTTGGCCAACCATGGGACGCCAGCATCTCCCCAGGCTGTGTCCCCAGAGACAGGCAGTGGCTGTGCACAGGGGCTGGGAATGCAGCAGAGCACCCAGCTGATCCCACACACCACCTGGCATGGGAACAGGCTGGACCCTGCACACACTGGGGACACCCACCCACGGCAGGGGAGGGCAAGGGCTGTCCTGGTACCCAGCATGGGGGGCACATGTCACCCACATCCCTAGGGGATTGGGGCTGGGGGGGCTCACCACACAGCTCAGCAATGAGCCCTCAAGCTCCATCGCAGCTCCTCAGTGTACTCCGAGAGCCCTGCAGCCCCCAAGTTCTTTCCTGAGAGGGTGGTTGGGCACTGGAATGGGCTGCCCAGGGAGGTGGTGGAGTCACCGTCCCTGGGGGGGTTCAAAAAACGGGTTGATGAGGCACTTGAGGCCATGGTCTGATGGTCTAATGGTTAGGAATATGATGGGATAAAGGTTGGACTTGATGACCCTGGAGGTCCCTTCCAACCAGAATGATTCTATGATTCAAAGTCCCATGAGATACCAACCTGCAAACCTTCTGACCATGACACAGGTCACCACACATCCCTGAGTGCCAGTGCAAGGCCTTGGCTTGCCCGCCCAGCCTCCCAGCCCCAGCACACGTCCCTGTTGTGCCCACATGTCCCCATCATGCCCCCACATCCCCATCATGCTCCCACATCCCCATCATGCCCACACATCCCCAACCGATGCCCGCGTAGACCCCACGCCCCAGCGCCGGTCCCCATGTGGGGTGGCTGGAGGAGGTGGTGGCACTGCCAGGAGATGGGCAGGGGACAGCAGCTGGCAGAAGGGCAGTGAGGAGGGGAGGGCGGCCGGCTCCATCCTCGGGTGCGTGCAGGACACGTTCAGCTGGGAGCTTGTTAGCCCAGGCATTAGCAGCCCTGGCAAAGAGCTGACGCGGCTGCAGCACACACATCCCCAGGGCTCCCGCGGGAGACGGCGCTTCGATTCGTGCCGCACACGAGGCCCCCGGAACAGACACAGCTTGGATGGAGTTATTTTTTCACTGGTGAATGTTAATCCAGGCTCAGCTGATGCCTCTGCAGCGGCTGCTCGGCTGCCCACGGCACGAGTGGGGCAGCCTCATCCCGCGGCTCACCGTGCCCACGGCAAAGCGCCGTGCCCGGGATGGGGGGTATAAAGAGGAGGGTGGGTTGGCTGCCCATGCCTGGGATGGGGGGTAAAAAGAGGAGGGTGGGTTGGCTGCCCATGCCTGGCACCTAAGGGGCTGTGTACCCCCCGGTCTGCCGTATGCAGGGGGGCACCCTCCATATGGGGCCATGGGGGTACCCCCAGGGCTTCCCCGTGCCCGCGGGGTTGGTCATCAGCCCTTAGGGGGGGTCTGGTACCCCTGGCTCTGGCTCAGTGGGGGATGCAGGAAAGAGTGGGGTGATGGGAGAGGAGAAAGGGCTTCCCCAGCCGGTGAGAGGGGGGAAATTGTACGGTACAGACGGAGCCTGCCAGGCGTCCTTCTGACAGTGCATCCCGGGGCACCTTCCCCAGGAATAATAAATAACAGCCTGGAGAGGAGGGGAGGAAGGAGACCAGGCAGTTAGCTCCTAATTGATGGGTTTGTGCTCCTGCGGGGGCTGCGACCCCAGCTGCCCCGATGGCACCACGGGGAGCAGCAGCCTCCTGCCCACAGCTTGGCCAGGGAAACACAGGCAGGGGGAATGCAGGCAGGGAAAAACAGGCATGGAAAATGCAGTCAGAAGAAAAGCAGGCAGGGGAAATGCAAGTAGGGGGAATGGAGGCAGAGGAAAAGCAGGCAAGGGAAATGCAGGCAGGGGGAATGCAGGCAGGGAAAATGCAGACAGCTCCAGGTCAGAGTGGGCAGCTGGGGCAGGGCACAGCCTGGCAGAGGGGCAGCAGCAGCCCTGTCCCACCAGCCCCTGCCTCGGGGTCCAGTCAGGGCTTGATGCTTTTCTTCTCATTGCCTATTTAACTTTGTTTCTACTAAACCTTTAGAGGAGTGACCCAAATCCTGGTGTGCTGCCCGTCCCCTGCTCAGCGAGCTCGGGGTGCAGGTTGTTCCATCTCCTGCCATGCCCACGGTTCGGGACATCCCAGGAAAGGGCAGCAGGATGGAGTCCCTGTTCAGCCCAGACAGCTTGAATTTCCACGTGGGTTTAGCTGAGCTAAAACCAGCTCTGGGAGGAGACTGGGACACTTTTGGAGATATAATTATGGATAAAAAAAGCTTGGTGTTGTCCCTGCAGGAAAGAGCCACGTCCAGCCCTGCTGTTTGGGATGTGCCAGGATCCGACAGGACCACACCAACCTTTGAGGACCCCAGGCCCTGTTTTGGCCACAGCAGGGGGGGTCTTTGCCCTCTGCCCAGCCAGGCTGTGGGCAGGGGGATGCCTGGCCACCTCCACACACATGGCTGGTAGCCTGCTCCTGTGCGGTGGCCGGGTTCCCGTCCCGGATTACCCTCTCCCACTGTCGGGAGGGGGAAGAGCTCGCTGAGTGCCAGATGGTGCCTTTTAATTTTTATTCTGGGTGAGGCTCGAATCTGTTCATGCCCATGAGCAGGACGCCGAGACTGAGTCAGGCAGTGCTGGGCTGAGAGCCCTCCTGCCTCCGGGCTCAGCTATTTCTTGTCTAGAAACAAGAGCTTTGCAGAGAGGACCATTCCTCAAAGCATCTTCCAAGGCTCAACAAACATCCCTCACTGCACGGGGCAGGGCAAGCCTGGTGACCCCAACCCCTTTTGGGGTGATTTTGCCTGGTGATTCCCTCTTCCCCCTGCCTGCCTGCAGCCCTGCCTTCTACAAGAGCCAAGGAACCGGGTGGGCTTGAAGGATCCGAGGAGGAGGAGGAGGGGGTGATGAAGGCAGGGAGATGGCGGTGGAGGCAGTGCAGGTGCTGCCTGCCAGATTGCTGCCCGTGGCCTCCTCTCAGCTCCCAATTATCTGGGGTAATGGCAGGGGAGGGTGACCCAGATAGCGCGGGGAGGAGGATAATGAGGAAGATGTGAGTGAGGCTTTGGGAACGGGAAATGGGGGCGGGGGGGGACACGGGAGTGTGAGGAGAGGAGATCCAGGGTGAACCCTGAGCTGGGAGGTTGACCCCAGCCCAGCCCAGAGCATCCCCATGGCTCATGTCTTTCCAAATCCAGGCAATATACCCCTTGGTAGCCTAAAATGTCCCCTCCTGGATTTATGGCCCTGTATGGTTTGGGGTGGGAGAAGAGGTAGGTAGAGGTCAGGACCTGTGGTGGTGTCTCCCAGGCAAAATCTTCCTTTCCCAGTGAGCATTCCCAGCTGGGATGAGCCAAGAAGCTTGGAGAAAGCCATGCTGGAGGGGCTGGGCATTGCTGTGCTGATGTGGTGAGCTCTGCTTGGCTTGCAGAAGGGACACAGCTCTTGGTGCGGGACTGTCTGCTGTCCCCAGGGCCAGGTTCACACAGCTATGGGGTCTGCTTGAGGGCACCTTGCAGGAGAGCACCTGCAGGCCAGCGGAGGGGGCTCGGGGCTCCTGCCCTTGCTGGGCACCTTTCCTCCTTGCAAAGGGCCCACGCAGCAGTTCTGGGACCCAACCTGCACACACCAAGTGATATCTCGTTATAAATCTCTCAGCCCGCTCCCATCATCCCTTCTCCAGGAAGAGCTGAGGAAGCAGAGGTCTGAGCCAGCGCTCGTCCATCACCATGGAGAGGTGTCCCCACGCTGCTGCCACCTGCTCTGGCCACTTCTGCAATCTGCTGCAGCCACTTCCCTGGGGAAATGCAGCCTCTTTGCTGCCTCTGGGCTGCAGGTCCTCTCCGTGACTCGATTTCCCCCTTGGCTCACCCTGGGCTGGGGGAAAGCTTCCCTCTCCCCTCTCTGGTTGGGCTTTGAGGATGAGTTTCCCAGTCCAGCAGGGAGCAGGACACTGCCTGTCTGAGCCCAGCACCGGTGGGGGCAGCTGGGGATGGTGTGGGCATGGGTCACTGCTTTCAAATCCTACAGTGAGCTGACAACCCCTGAGCTGTCCCCAGCCATGGGATACCTGTCCCCAGCCTGGGGCCAGCCCTGTTCGAGGTGGAAACTGAGGGGTTTTGTCCAAGCATGGTGAGCACGTCCTGCTGGTGACATCCATGGCGTGGAGGAAAGGCCCAGGTTGGGTTGGTGCTTGGTTGCAGACCACAGTAGGGCACAGGGTCACATCTGAAGCTTTTTTTGGGGAGCAGAGTCTGCCCTGAACCTGCAGCGGGTACAGGAGAAGCAGCCCTGGGAAGAGAAGCTGCGGAAAAGGGACCTTCTGCTCCATGGGCCATTGTGAGGGTGCTGTCAGGTGAGCCCACAGGAGCATTCTGGCCAGGAGGTTGTTCGCTGGCTGGATGTGAGTGAAGGAGGGCATCGCTCTGGCCACCAGCAAGGACCTGGGGAACAAGAACCAGCGGAGCAGCACCAGCGTTTCCAGGCAATCTGGGCTCATCAATGCAGAATGTTTGAAGTGGCAGAATAGAAAATAGAACAGACAACGGAGGGTGGGAGCGAGGATGTGATGGAGGGAGGGGAGGAGTTGCCCCCCTTC
>VZRW01000765.1:0-15519 GCA_013398125.1 Aegotheles bennettii
CTGGGGTCGGACCCCTGCTCGGGGGAGTCCCGGGAGCAGCCCTAGGAGAGCTGCAGGATGGATTGGTCATGGTGGAACTGAGCCAGCTGGGAGGTGACAGCCCCCGGTGGGGTGGAGGGACAAGGAGAGCTGCAAAAACACACGGGTTAAGGTAAAGGTGGTTTAATAACTGAAGGGAAAAGGAGAAAATAAATCCAAGCCAAGCTGGGCACGGTGTCACAGCACAGGGATTGTCCCCTCCCTGTCCCAGCCTGACTGGAAAGGGCTCTGGGAAAGCAGAGCTCTGTATCCAGCAGCAGCTCGGCCCTGGTGTTGTACAGCCAATCCCTGGGGGAGCTTGGGGGCAAAGGTAAAGGAATAAAATAATTGTTTAATAAGTGAAGTGGTTCAATAAATGAAGGAAAGAGGGAGGAGAAGAAAATAAACCCAAGCCAAGTGATGCCAAGGCCTCACCACCTCCTCCAAGCTTCTCCTTCCTCTCCTTATTCCTTTTCCATTCACTTATTAAACCACTTTCATCCTAACCCTGGTGTTTTTGCAGCTCTCGCTGTCCCCTACCCCACCTGGGGATGTCCCCTCCCAGCCCTACTCCACGCCTGGGCCTGCCCCCAAGCCTGGTTGAACCTTCCTACCTCTCCCCCCAACTGTTGCCCACCATCCGTGTGGGTAACACCACTCTTCTCCCCCAGGACCACCTCTGGGGACACGGTGGAGCTGGTGGAGGAGTCCCTGGATGTCAACCTGTTGAACAACGCCGTCCGCCTCCGCATCCAAGGCTGCCCCTTCCTGCCGGGTGGTGTCCACCTCTGTGAGCTCCAGAGCCACGTGGTGCTCCTGCTGATCACGGGGCAGAGCGTGCACCGCCTCTTCCTGCCGCACCCCGCGCGCTTGTACCGCAGTGTGAGTGCCCCCTGCCCCCCTCCTGCCCCTCAGGAGACCCTGGCACAGCCACTGAGGGCATCTCAAAGGCCTTGGGGGGCTTCTTCTCAGCGTGGGCACAACGTGTGGCTTTGGGCCGGGGCAGGGATGGAGTGGATTTGGGCAGGGATGGGGTAAATTTGTGCAAGGGTAGAGTGAATTTGGGCATCCCTTTCCTCTCCTGGAGAGCCAATCTCTTGTCTTGTTGGGTCCTTTCCTCTCCTGGAGAGCCAATCTCTTGTCTTGTTGGGTCCTTTCCTCTCCTGGAGAGCCAATCTCTTGTCTTGTTGGGTCCTTTCCTCTCCTGGAGAGCCAATCTCTGGTCTTGTTGGGTCCTTTTCCTCTCTAGAAGAGCTGATCTCTTGTCTTCTTGGATCCTTTTCCTCCTCGAGAGCCAATCTCTCATCTTCTTGGGTCCTTTCTTCTCCTGTAGAGCTGATCTCTCACCTTGTTGGGTCCCTTTCCTCTCCTGAAGAGCCAACCTCTTGTTTTGTTGGGTCCTTTTCTCTCCTGGAGAGTTGATCTCTCATCTTCTTGGACCCCCTTCCTTCTGGAAAGCCAATCTCCCCTTTTCTTTGGTCCTTTCCTTTCGTGAAGAGCTGATCTCTCATCTTGTTGGGTCCTTTCCTCCTGGAGAGCCAATCTCCTGTCTTCTTGGATCCCTTTTCTCCTGGAAAGCCAATCTCTTGTCTTGTTGGGTCCCTTTCCTTTTGGAGAGCCAATCTTCCATCTTGTCAGGTCCTTTCCTCTCTGGAGAGCCGAGCTCTCAACTTCTTGGATCCCTTTCCTCTCCTGGAGAGCTGATCTCCCATTTTCTTGGATCCCTTTCCTCCTTCAGAGCCAATCTCCTGTCTTGTTGGGTCTTCTGCTGGAGAAATGAGGTGTGGAAGCCCCATTCGTACCCACTGGTGGTCCTGGGCGAGCAGGAAGGGAAACGAGAGCAGCAGTGATGGGAATTATTCCTGGAAAAATCCTTCTTATCCAACAGCAGCATCACAGCTGCTGCTCCACAGGTGCCTGGTTGGTTTTGTGCATGCTCAGGGTTTGTCCTTTCTGCTGTTTCCCTCCTGCAGGAGCTGATCACGGAGAGCCAGATGCAGTCTGTGTTCACCAACATCGGCAAAATCAACTTCAGGGACCCTTCCAATTACTACATCATCCCCAGCGTGCCCGGCCTGGCCTCCAACTCCGTGGCATCTGCGGCGTGGCTGAGCAGTGAGGGGGAGGCTCTCTTTGCCCTGCCCTCAGCACTGGGAGGGATCTTTGTCCTCAAGCTGCCTCCTCCCGACGAGCCCGGTGAGGAGGTGACCTCTCCTGGCTTGAGCTTGGGTGGGGTTTGGGGCGTGCGTTGTACAAATTCCCTCCACACACACAAAAGAAGTTCTTTTGCATCAGATCATCGAATCCCAGACTGGTTTGGGTTGGGAGGGACCTCAAAGCTCGCCCAGTGCCACCCCCTGCCATGGGCAGGGACACCTCCCACCACACCAGGCTGCTCCTAGCCCCATCCAACCTGGCCTTCAACACTGCCAGCGAGGGGCAGCCACGGCTTCTCTGGGCACCCTGGGCCAGGCTCTCCCCACCCTCACACCAAACGATTTCTCCCTCCCATCCCATCTCCATCTCCCCTCTGGCACTTGGAACCCGTTCCCCCTTGTCCCATCACTCCCTGCCCTTGGCACCAGTCCCTCTCCAGCTTTCCTGGAGCCCCTTCAGGCACTGGAAGGTGCTCCAAGGTCTCCCCGCAGCCTTCTCCAGGCTGAACACCCCCAACTCTCTCAGCCTGTCCCCAGAGCAGAGCTGCTCCAGCTCTCAGAGCATTCCCTGGATCACACCATCCCTCAGAAGCCCCTCGCTGGTGGCAGGGAATGGTTTGTTGATGAGCACTCGATGCATTTTTAACACCACTTTCATCTTGCAGGAACGGTTTCAGTTGTGGAGTTGAAGCAGAGCTCGGTGGTGCAGCGTTTTCTCACCGGTTGGATGCCCACCGCCATCAGGTTGGTGTCTGGTGGCCATCAGGTTGGTGTCTGGTGGCCTCTAAGTGGAACCAATTTTATCTTTGAGTCCCACACCTGGAGTCTGTGCTGAGGTCAAAGACAGGCGGGCCAGCAGCTATCAGTAATCCCCCAAAAGAGAGAACTGGGTCCCGGGGCCTGTGGCAGGATGGGAGCTGGGACTCGGATGCTGGATTAGCTCATCCTGATGGGGTCCTGCCTCTGTGTCTACAAATATGTTCTACCTAGTGATTGGCCTCCAAGGGTTTGCCCAGGCCGTGGTGGGCAGCCAGCACAGGTCAGGGATTACGGCACTCACATGTTCTTGCCCCTGTTTGAGGTTACGTGTGGGTGACACAGATGCTCTCGAGATCATTATGGTGTCTCGGACCAAATCCTGGACCCTCGATGGTGCCATGGAAACCCCATCTGTGCTCCAGCTTGGGTTTTCTTCGAAGCTGTTGAGATAAACCCTGTGTCCCCAGAGGTGACTGTGGCCCGTCGGACCTGCCCGTCAGCCTCTCCGTTCACTGCCTCGATCACGACGCCTTCCTCTTCGCTCTCTGCCAGGACCACAAACTCAGGATGTGGTCCTACAAGGTGAGCAGGGCCTGGATTCGGGGGAATTGGGGCTTGGATGAGGGTGGAGTGGCCGGTGTCAATTTAATCTGCTGTTAAATTGCTCCTGCAACTCCTGCACGCCGAAGTTTGGGGCGATTTTCATCACCGCGTGTGCCTGGAGCTGCCTTGGGGTGGGTTTTCTCCACAGCTGAGCCTCATGCATGGGGTGAGAGGCAGGATTAGGTTCTGGCAGGCTTGGGAAGGGCAGGTGGGAGCACTCCAAGGGCCGAGGAGGCACCCGGAGGGATTTGTGCCACTGTAGCAGTAGCAAGGGTGGCTTTGTAACACAGCTCCTCGTCAACAAGAAGTTAATAAAAGCCTCGGCTCGCTGCGTGCCACTTGCTCCCAGTATTGGTGCCAAAGCTAATGGAGCGGTGCAACTGCTTTCACGGCTCATCTGCGCTGGAATGCGGGGTAGGGGAGGGAGGGGAAGGTTTGTCCTGCGTGCCTGGGCTCCGAAAATCCATGGGGGAGGGCACAGGTGGGACCGGGAAAGCCGAATGGCGGCTTGGGAACACGGACGGGTGCTATTCTGGCATCCTTTGGGGCAAGAGCTGGCCAGAAGGGGATGGAGAAGGGCAGTTGCTCACTCCTGAGTCTTTTCTCTGCCATTTTCCTGATATTTTTGTTCCCTGCAGGATCAGATGTGCCTGATGGTTGCGGATCTGCTGGAGTTCATGCCGGTGAGCCGGGACCTGCGGCTCGCTGCCAGCACAGGGCACCGCCTGCGCCTGGCCTTCTCCCAGGCCCTGGGCCTCTACCTCGGCGTCTACATGCACGCTCCCAAGCAAGGGCAGGTATGGAGTGATGGGAATGCATGGAAAACACATCGTCCCTCCTTGGATTTGGGTCTATAAGGCAAAAAATAGGGAAAAATTTCACTTCTGGCCCTCTGAATAAACATTTTGGCTCTCGGGATGCCCATGCTCTGGGAGTGGAATTCCCTGGGTGACTCAGTTGTGAGGGCTCGTTCACCTCCTGCTCTGGTAGGATCCTGGAAGCACACAAGTGCTGTGGGAACATGGAAGGTCCCAAAGGAGCCGAGAGGATGGGAACACTGAGGGGTTGTTTATGTCGGGCCCCTGGGAGCCTGCGGACGTATCGCTGCGCGTTGGCTGCTGCAGAACCTCTGCTGCTCGCCGTGAATAATAAATTTAGCAGGAGAGGACAGCACAGAGGAGCCTCATCTGTTGGACAGCTTACCCTTTCCCTTCTCCAGGGAATTCCCACCCGGAGTAGAGGCGTAGTGTGACTCCTGTCCAGGGAGCACACACTGAGCTTGCTCTGCCATGGGCTTTGAGGATTCAGGGCTTGGAGTCTCCCGACTTGCCCAAGTCCTGTTGTTGCTCAGTGGTGGGGGACGGGCTCAGGGCTCCAGGGGATGCCCCAGAGAAACGAGCTCCTCCACAACGTTCTGGTTATTGGCTTTGTTGTCCTTCAGTGAATGACTTATGGGGTGTGGTGGTAGTTTTGTGTCTTCCAGCTGGTGAGCACCGAGAGCAACCGCTACAGCCTTGACCACATCTCCTCCCTCTTCTCCTCGCAGGTGAGCGCTGGGTCCTGGCTCCCCCTAGGCAAGAGGGGGGTTGATCACTGAGAGATCAAAGCTTGGGGATTTAATTGGGATGAAAGAATTCTTCCCAGTGGTTCAGTGATAGGAGGGGATGTTTTGTTGCTGTTAACTCCACCACATCTCTCTGCTGTGCTTGAGTTGCTGACAAGAAGGTGAATGTGTTCCCTCTCTCCTAGGAGACTCTCATTGACTTTGCCTTAACCTCAGCTGAGATCTGGGCGCTGTGGCACAACGAAGAGAACCAAACCGTGGTGAAATACATCAACTTTGAGCAGTGAGTTCCTGTGCTGAGACAGCCATGGGGGGGCAACCTCAGGAGCAGCTCCTGCATCCTCATGAAAACCTCGACCGAGCTCCTCAGCCCTTCCCCTGTCCCACTTTGCTGCCTCAAGCGTGTGCAGATGCAGCGGTGCCTGGTTCTTCTTATTGTGCTCGTGCCCAGTGCACAGCTGCCTTCCTGCAGCACAGATCACGTGGGGTTTTCCAATTGTTTTAGTGTTGTGTTTTATAATAAAGCTACAACTGGGCTGCAGGAATGTGAAAAATGTCAAAAGCCCAGGCAGTGGGCTCGCTGGGAGCGGAGTCCACGGGGAGCGTGGCAGAGGGCAGGCTGTGTTTCACCCACAGCTCCTTCAAAACATGAATGTCTGGTCTCTTCTGAGAAAGTTCACGTTTTGAGGAGACCACTGATGGTCTGAGAGCGAGCTTGGTGTGTGACCAGAGCAGGGGGTGAAATTCTGGGTGGAAAACGCAGGGAGTGGCGGAAGAATCGAGTGGTCAGGCTGAGGCAGGGTCCCTCGGGGAGCACCTGCCATGGGGAGAAAGTTGATGGAAATGAAGGAACCCAACCTGTTCCATCAGCTCCAGGCTGGGGCCACCACCACTGAGATCTGATTGAATCTACTGCTTGTTGAGACTCAAAGCATCCAAGGGGCCACGGTTGCTGGGGAAAGGGGTGGATTTGGTTCAGGTGGCTGCTCTGGGTGTGCTGTGTTGGAGCACTGTGGTGCAGAGCTGATTCAGGTTTGATTTTCTTCCAGGAACGTCGCAGGGCAGTGGAACCAGGTCTTTGTGCAGCCACTGCCTGAGGAGGAGGTGACAGTTCGACATGACCAGGACCCCAGGGTGAGCTGGATGTAGAACAGGAACAAGAAATAACCAAGCTTCCCTGCCCAGGAGGGGAACATTAGGACAGTTGAAGTGTACAAATTACATTGATATAAGTCTTAGAATGACTCCAAATTAAAGGGGCCAGGCCTCAGCCTCTGTTACCACGGCATTAAAGTACTGAGCATGGCTGTGGAACCAGAAGGGTTCCAACCAGAAGGGTGGAGGGATGAGGAGAATTTTGAGTCAGTCCAAGAGCTTTGAGATGAGAATAACCAGGATTTGGAGTGCAGAGGAGTCGTGGGGGAGAGGTTGGAGCAGGGCATGGGGATGAACTGAAGCTGGAAAGAAAAACGGATCCAGGTGTTGAGTTGGGAAGAGCAGGAGCTGTATCCTGAATGCTCTGCTCCTGGATCCATTTTTTTCCCATAAATTGTGATTTTTCTCTTTGCAGGAAACCTACCTGGAGTACCTCTTCATGCCCGGCCGGTTCTCCAATGCAGCTATCCAGAAGGCTTTGCAGGTTGGTGAAGGCTTCTCCTCCCTGGCCACTGCAGGAATCCCAGTGCAGCTGGATTGCCCGGAGCTCTTGGCGGGCAGCTTCCACGTTTGGTCCTTAGCAGAAAAGCCAAACTTTGGGTGGCTTTGATTCTTTGTGCCTGAGGTACAGGATCACTGCTGCTTCTTCCCTTACGTCCCATAGAATCATTATGGTTGGAAGGGACCTCCAGGGTCATCAAGTCCAACCTTTAATGGCACCACCTGCCAGAGGCTTCCTCCATCTCGGCAGGGAGGGGGAAGCTGGGTGTCCCCATACTCCACATTTAGCAGCCAGATGTATTTTTTAATCCTTTTGCCCCCCAAAGCACTCTCATGTTTGCTTTGCATCACTCAATGCTGCTTGAACCCTTAAAGTAAAAGTTTTCTGTGCTGCTCTTCAGATCTTCTCTCAAGGAACCGAGAAGCACATGGATCTGACGTGGGATGAGTTAAGAAGAGAGGTCACCTTGGCTGTGGAAAGTGAGGTGAGATCTTTCCCCCCCCATGATGTTTTTATCTCACATCCTTGTACGCCCTTTTTCGAAGTCAAATGAGGCAAAGTCAAATGAGTCAATGAAGTCAAATGAGGTGCAAAGTGACCCCAGGCCTTGTTTTGTCCTTTGTTTCTCCAAAGGAGTGACATGACTATTTAAAAAAAGCACAAATCTTCTTCCTTCCCGCCTGGCTTTTCCATTCCCTGTGCTTTTTTTGGAATCTTTCCTCCTTTCTTGGTGTTCTGCTCTCTCCATTCCCCTGGGACACTTCATATGGAGCACGCTTCCCTCATCACTGTGGACACCAGAAGATAACCTGCTTGGGGGACTGATCCGAAAGATCCACGGGTTGTCCTTTGGGTCTGAATTTCCCTCTTTTGCCAGATTTCACTCTGATGTGCCCGATTCTCCAAGCCAGCAGTCCTTCCTTAGTCTGCCAACTAAGCCCTGTGGCTTTTCCTTGAGGTTCCTCAGAATGTTGCTAGAAAGTTCACCAAAAAAGGGGGTTCACTGGGTGGAAAATTGGACATTGTGACAGTAAGGTGGTGGGAAGAGAACCATAACTGGTGGTTCTAAACCGTCACCACGTAGAGGTGTGACACTGGTTGTGAGATCACCACGATTTTCCTCCCTGCTTCCCTACCCGTATCCATAGAATCATTATGGTTGGAAGGGACCTCCAGGGTCATCAAGTCCAACCTTTATCCCATCATATTCCTGACCATCAGACCATGGCCTCAAGTGCCTCATCAACCCGTTTTTTGAACACCCCCAGGGACAGTGACTCCACCACCTCCCTGGGCAGCCCATTCCAGTGCCCAACCACCCTCCCAGTAAAGAACTTCTTCCTAATATCCAACCTGTATCCATCTGAAGTCTGTTTTTGTTCCCACTAGTTCCAGGGCAGTGTGACAGAATATGAGTGCTCACCAGAGGAGTTTTGGCAGCTGCAGGTGGAGTTCTGGTCCAAGTTCTATGCCTGCTGCCTTCAGTACCAAGAAGCCCTCTCCCGGCCCCTGGCCCTGCACTTGAACCCCTACACCAGCATGGTGTGCCTGCTGAAGAAGGTGAGGGGGGTGGTTCTTTGGCCAACCAAAGTGGTGATCTCCAGGGAGGAGTTCTTTGGTGGAGGTGTGGGTTTGAGCAGCTCAGAGAAGAGCTTTCTCCTCATCTTCCCAGGGCTCCCTGTCCTTCCTCGTGCCCTGCTCCTTGGTGGACCACCTCTATCTCCTCTCGAACGAGCACCTCCTGACTGAGGATGACGCTGCCATCTTTGACGGTGAGTGAGGAGATGTGGAGCTCTCTTGGCAGCCCTAGCCAGTGGATGTGGGAGATTCCATAGGGACCTCTCAAAGTGCTCCTGCCCCATAATCCCCTGCATGGGGGTGGTTTCCTTATTTTTTGCCTGTCGCGCTCACACCAGGAACTAGAAAATGGCCTCAGGGCTGCAAATCTGCTGTGACTCATTTCAGGTGGATTAAAAAGAAAGAATTCTAAACCTTGGGCTGCGTGTGGCAGCACCTGCCCTGGTGGATCCTTTGCCCTTGGAGCTTCACAAACTCCCTGTGCAGACTCTGGTGAGCTGGTGCCAGCTTCGTGCCTGCTCAGAGCTCCAGCTCCCTGCTGCTGGTGGGGCGAGCGTGATGTTTCTGCCCAGTAAATAAACTTTATTTTAGTGAGGTGTTTTTGTGCTGGCCGTGGAGGGATGGGTCCTGTCCCCTTTCTTGTCACCAGTGTGTGCACAGAAGCTCGTCCCCACAGTGCCCTCTATCCTTTGCTGGCCGTGCACTGATGTTCCACAAGAAAAAGGCAACGGAAAATGTTACCTAAGCTCCATTTTCATCCTCAAGTGGCTTTTATATTGTTTTTTTTTTTTTATAAAGAATCGTCATCTGTTTGGTTGAGCTATTCCTGGCTCCGAGGGGAGGGAAGCTGGCTTTGGGAGCCTCATGGTTCCTGCCCTGTTTTCAAACTCCTCAAAATACACCACTTCATTTTAAAACTGTGTCTGTGAGGTCTTGCAGTGCAAAGCAGCGATTTAAAACCTCAGCCCTGATCTTGCAGAGCACTCCCCAAGAAGGTGAAAATCCTCTCGGCTGGGAGAGGTGGTGCTGGAAGCGGAGCTGAGCCATCTCAGCCCTTCACTCAGGGGTTGGTTTTTTTTTGTCTGGAGAAAATCCCTCGGAGGGAATTCCATTGTTTTCTCGTTGCATCAGTGCTTTTTGCTTTCCCAGTAATAAAACCCAAATCTTCCCCTTGTCCACTGAGTTTTAATTCAGCCTCATTGTTAGCGGGGAAGGGTCTGTTTGGCTGAAAACCAGCCTGCTACTGTTGGGGATTTTTCTGATGGGAGCTGAACTAAACTGGTTTCTGAGTGGTCCTCCCACCTCCGCTTTGAAATCTCTTGTAAATATACAGTTAGGTTCTTTCATTGCAGATTTGGAGATGTCTCGTGATGTTGTCTGTCTTGTCCAGTGCCTTCGACTGATTGGAGAATCAATTTCCATGGAAATGGCATTCATCATGGAAATGGCTTGCTCCCGCCTCCAGCCTCCAGAAAAGGCTGCAGAGCAGATCCTGGAGGACTTGATAGCTAATGACACGTAAGGAGATGTTTTTGCAGAAGCCAAGGAGATGTTTTTGCAGGAGCTGCCCCGCGGGGAAGCCTGGCTGGCTGAGCAGGGGTTGCCTGGAGTTGTCTTTGATTGGCATCAAAGCGCCTTGGGGATGTGCAGGCTCTGCCTGTGCTGCAGGAGATGTTTCCAGGTCCCCTCGGAGATGGTATCGGTGATGTTAGCAGGGTCTTCCCTCCAGAACCCCCCCATGCTGCTGCTTGGGGCCCTCCTGAAATGACATTTTGGGGATTCTCAGATGAGATAGGGAGCAGGAGAAGGACGAGTTCCTCTTGGGTGAGGATTGCAGTGGGGAAAGCAAAGTGCCTGCAGACACTAGGTTGTGGTCAGAGCCTTGGTGGAGCCGTGTGGTTACCATGCTCACCTCCTGAAGTCATTCCCTATGGAATGCCAGCTATCTGCCTGTCATTTCCTGGTAGCCTGGGGGAGTGCAATAAATAGCCCGGTCCCTGCAGGCGCTGTAATAAATCTCCCAGCCAGAAGAGGATTCCCATCACGAATATCCAGGCTGATCAGATACTCTCCCATCCAGGGAGGATGGGTTCGGGAGGAGAGGGAGCCCTCTTGAGTCTAAACCTGGTGTTGCTGATGGTTGTCACCCCATGCTTGACAGGGAGAACCTGTTGGAGGATATACACAGCAAGCTGCAGGAGATCAGGAACCCCATCCACGCCATCGGAGTGCTCATCCGGGAGATGGACTACGAGACAGACTCAGACATGGAAAGAGGTGAAAGCTCCACAGCAGAGCCTCTGGGCTGGGAAAGCTGGGAAAGCTGTGGCTGGGGGTTCCTGTCAAGCTGGTTCCTGCCTTACCCAGGCGATTTTTATCTTCCAGCTCCTCACCTGAACATGCGCATGAACCTGAGCCAGCTGTACGGCAGCGGCACCGCGGTCAGCGTGGTCTGCTGGGGGGTCTGTAAGGTCGCCACCATTCGCTTCCTGATCTGCAGGGACCTGCTCATCCTCCAGCAGCTGCTGCTGCGGCTCGGAGACCCCGTGAGTCCAGCCCTCAGAGCTACTGCTCTGCTCTTTGAACTCTGGGGTCTGGTGCCAGACTCGGAGCTCTGTCTCGTCCCACAAAGCACTGGCAGTTTGAAGCAGCCCCAGGCCTGGGCGAGCCTTCTTCTCTCCTCCAGCTGCTTTTGTTAACCCAAACTCCCTCCCTGCACGGAGCAGCTGGGAGGTGGGAATTGAACCTCCCTCCTCATGTTTGAAACGGCACTGCCTGAGCACGTACCGACCTCCTGCCTGTTCCTGTCCCTCCCACACCATGCACACGACTGCAGCCTTGTGCTCCAGCACCACGGCACCTTCACGGTGTTTGCCCGGAGGCTGTGGCTTCAGCTGGTGCTGGCAGCCACTGTGGTGGCAGCTGGGTGGGGACATCCTCTTGGCTCCTGTTGGAGAGAGTCCAGAGGAGGCCACAGAGATGCTGCGAGGGCTGGAGCAGCTCTGCTCTGGGGACAGGCTGAGAGAGTTGGGGGTGTTCAGCCTGGAGAAGAGAAAGCTCCAGGGAGACCTTGGAGCACCTTCCAGTGCCTGAAGGGGCTCCAGGAAAGCTGGAGAGGGACTGGTGCCAAAGGCAGGGAGTGATGGGCCGAGGGGGAACGGGTTCCAAGTGCCAGAGGGGAGATGGAGATGGGATGGGAGGGAGAAATTGTTTGGTGTGAGGGTGGTGAGAGCCTTGCTCAGGGTGCCCAGAGAAGCTGTGGCTGCCCCTCGCTGGCAGTGTTGAAGGCCAGGTTGGCTGGGGCTTGGAGCACCCTGGTGTGGTGGGAGGTGTCCCTGCCTGTGTCAGGGGTGGTACTGGGTGGGCTTTGAGGTCCTTCCCAACCCAAACCATCTGGGATTCTGTAGCTTCATGAGAGGTGGTGCCGATGGCTTGGGTGGACGCAGGGGTGTGGAACAAGTCCCCACACAAGGTGAGCACAAAGCTCTTTCTGGGCCACCAGAACTGTTAACTCACCCCTTTGTCCTGCTGTAGTTTCTGC
This sequence comes from Aegotheles bennettii, assembly GCA_013398125.1. NCBI lineage: Eukaryota > Metazoa > Chordata > Aves > Caprimulgiformes > Aegothelidae > Aegotheles > Aegotheles bennettii. The sequence continues at coordinate 11,877 of VZRW01000765.1, forward strand.
CTGGGCTGTTCTGGTGCCTGTGGAGTTGGGCTGAGTCCATGGCCAGGCTGTTGCCCACCGTGGCGTGAGCAGGAGGGACGGGCTGAGCCCAATTCAGACCCAGCTGCTCTCCCTGAGGCCTCACGGTGAGCTCAGCCTCTGTGCTTTGCTTGCAGATGGTTCTGGGAGGAGGACAGCTCTTCCAGTCACAGCAGCAGGACCTGCTGCACCGCACCTCTCCCCTGCTGCTCTCCTACTACCTGATCCGCTGGGCGAGCCAGTGCCTGGCCTCTGATGTCCCCGTCGACACGCTGTGAGTCCCCACCATGCCCCTTCTGCCTTTGAACGACCCCAGGGTCCTGCTGAAGCCACCTGAGATGTCCTTGCTGGGACAGAAAGCTGGTGGGAGGATTGCTGTAGGACCCGGGTTGTGCTGAGGAGGGGTTGTTTCTTTTTTCCCCTGCGTGTTTGGAGCTGACTCTTTGCCTTGTGCTAATTCTGCCTGAGACCTCCCTGTTCTGGGCGCTGTCGCCTTTCTCAGCTGTAGGAGTCATTGAACAATGGATGCAATTAAAGCAGGAGGCGTTTTATTGTCTCTTCACTGATGGCTTTTTCTTCTCTAGGGAGTCCAATCTGCAGCATCTCTCCGTGCTGGATTTAGCAGACACCACCTCTCTAACGCCCCACAAGCTGGGTAAGGTGCCCTCAGCTCAACACCTCTCCTGCTGTGATTTAAACCTTTTACACTCTGTGTCCCTGCCAAGCTCCTCACTCCCTCCCATACATTACCAGCCAGGTCTGTCCTTGCTGGAGTTTATCCCACAGTGAGCAGGAGCTCAGGGAAGCAAGAGAATGTGGGGATGCTTCCCCAAAACACACTTCTGTGCTTCCAACACCACAGTTTGGATGTGAGCATTGCTCACAGCACCTTGGGGTGGGAGCTGCAGGTGATGGTTCACATTCTGAACATCTTGCTGCAAAGGTGTATGGTGTCCTGGGGCAGGAGAAGCCCCAGTTGAGGGGGTGGAGGAGGAGAAGAAGCCCCAGTTGGGGGGGAGGAGGAGGAGAAGAAGCCCCAGTTGGGGGGGGAAGCCCTAATTGGGGGGAATATAAGGCAACTTAATTAGGAAGATGCATAGCTCAAAGTGAGGAGAAAACACACAGGTAAGAGCCTGCTGTAACTGGTCTGCATGGCACCTCGAGGCTGAGACGCCTCCGAGGGAGCTGAGAAAATCTGTGCCAAAGAGGCAGTGGGGGAAGAATTCCCTCCCCTGGCTGACGAGCCTGAGGCATCCACGATCTTCAGAGTCCGAGCTGGAATGGGGGCCTGGGCTCGGGAAGCAGTGGCCTGGACGCAAATGTCAAAGTGAAATTGAAAACATCCTTTGTCTGCGCCGGTGCCGTGGGTTATTTCTTGGCCCTCTCATGAGGAAAGTCCTGTTTGGCCACTGTGCATCAGGAAAAATATGTGGAACGTGGGGAAGAGAGAAGGGGGGTGGCAGCGTGGGGAGAGGCATTGGGAACAGGGGCTGGAATGAGGAGGGAGGTGTTTGAACCGCGGGAGAGCTGCAGCTGGGTCGCAGGGAGCACGACTGCAGAGAGAGCACAGCCCTGGGGTTGTTTTGTGTGTTCCGATTGAGTTGTGGTTAATAAACGTTGCAGCATGGGGCTCTTTGATCTCCTGCTGCTCCCTCTGACATAACCAGACGGCAGGAGAAACCCAAAACCAACACGTCGGGGGTTGAACGTGCTTCGCTCTGACTTAATCTGGGCTGTTTGGGCTGGTGAGCAGAGCGTGGGGTCAGAGCAGGGCCTGCTTGCTCAGTGGTTCTTCAGGAAGGACATTGAGGTGCTGGAGCGAGTCCAGAGAAGAGCAACGAGGCTGGGGAGAGGTCTGGAAAACAAAAACCAGCTGAGGGGAACTGGGGTTATTTAGCCTGGAGAAGAGGAGACTGAGAGGAGACCTTATTGCCCTCTACAACTACCTAAAGGGAGGTTGTAGTGAGGCTGGTGTTGGTCTCTTCTCCCCAGTTGCTGATGACAGGACAAGAGGAAATGGCCTCAAGTTCCATCAGGGGAAGTTTAGGTTGGATATTAGGAAGAAGTTCTTTCCTGAGAGGGTGGTTGGGCACTGGAATGGGCTGCCCAGGGAGGTGGTGGAGTCACCGTCCCTGGGGGTGTTCAGAACACGCCTTGATGAGGCACTTGAGGCCATGGTCTGATGGTCTAATGGTGAGGAATATGATGGGATAAAGGTTGGACTTGATGACCCTGGAGGTCCCTTCCAACCATAATGATTCTATGATTCAACTTCTCTTCTCAGTGTCTGGCCCTCAGACCATCGTGGAGTTGTTCTTTCAAGAAGTGGCCAGAAAATACATCGTATCGCGCCTCTTCTCGCAGCCGAGCGCGTCTCTGGCTGAAACGAGCCTGAACTGGCCCCACCTCGTCACTGCCATCGTGACAGACTTCCTGCCACTCCTGTATCCTTGGCTGTGACCTGCTCGCTCCTGCTGGGATGTAACCAGGGGGGAGTTTCCCTGTGGCCACACAGAAGCTGTGGATCACATCCCAGTCCCGAGGCTGGGAGCGCCGGTGGGTCTGTGGGAGGAGAGCTGGGGTAGCAGAGGGGGCAGAGTGGTGGCCTGCAGAGGGCTTGGTGGCTTGAAGTTGGCCACCTCCGCCACCAAGCATCCCATGGTTCCCAAATCAGTGCTTTCCACACCCAAATTTTGAAGAGACGTCTCCTGAACAAGTGAGTGTCGTTTGTGTTAATGGGATTTGGGGGCATTTCCGCCCCCTTTAGGTGCACAACAAATGATTTGAGGTCTTTGACTTTGAGCCCCCTGAGCTGTGGCCACTTGACTTGGCGAGGAGATTTGGAAAGGCAACAAGAGTCGGGCAGTTATGGATTAGAGGTTTCATTCTAATGTGGATAAATCTTATTATGGAATCACAACCTGGGTAAGGAGCAGCTCAGTCTCTCCTTTGCCCCCTCAAACGGTGCCACAGCCACGCTGACTTCCAGACCAGAGCTGTCCAACCTGGGTTGTCCTCTCTCTTCCTTAACCTCTGCTCAGCTGGCCCAGCAATCCTGGGTTCCTCTTCCCTGAGTGCCTGATGGGGAGCTGCCAGTACACCCAGCTGCAGGTGAGCACTGCAGGAGGGTGCCTGGGTTGGTTCCTGTGCCGGGGTGTAATGCAACAGGAGCCACCCAAAACCACCCAAAGCATCATCTCTCCAGTCACTGGAGTTGTGCTTTTCCCTAGTCTGAGCTCACATGAGCTCCTCTTCCCAAGCACCCTGCTCCCATGTCACCCTTTTGAGGATGGAGGTTTGTCCTGCTGGTGAAATGGACCCAGAGGAAGGATTTCTCCTAGGGAATTGTTAGGAATCTCTCGTACAGCTCTTGTGGTGTCAACACAGGGAATGGATGATCCAGGGGCTGGAGCAGCTCTGCTCTGGGGACAGGCTGAGAGAGTTGGGGGTGTTCAGCCTGGAGAAGAGAAGGCACCGGGGAGACCTTGGAGCACCTTCCAGTGCCTGAAGGGGCTCCAGGAAAGCTGGAGAGGGACTGGTGCCAAGGGCAGGGAGTGATGGGACGAGGGGCAACGGGTTCCAAGTGCCAGAGGGGAGATGGAGATGGGATGGGAGGGAGAAATTG
>VZRW01000766.1:0-28480 GCA_013398125.1 Aegotheles bennettii
ATTCTGTGATTCTGTAATCTGCCTTGAGTGGAAATACATTTAGAAACAGACTTAATGTTATATTTTAGTTCAGAACATCTTAGAATATAATTAACAGCTTTCTAAAGCAGGCATTTTAATGATTTAAAGCCAGCAGAGTGTGACATAATAAGCAAGATGTTAGTGGTGATGTAGATAAGCGGTTGGACTAGATGATCTTTAAGGTCTATTCCAACCTTCATGATTCTATGATTCTATGTCATTTTCACTGCTTTCGATATAGAGAATGTGACCTTTTCCTAACTTTCTTTAATTTGTTATTTTTAACTGGATAGGCATTGTGGAATCACTTTTAAACATTAACTAAAATACAGCTGTAAAAAGGAAATTTGCAACTGCATTATAATAGATGCATCTTTTAACCAGGCATAAGCATGTGTCTGGTGCATTGATATTCTTTACCTGTTCTCCCTCATATTCTAGAATTTGAAATATTAAAAAAAAGCTTTATTCCACTTAGGGTAAAGAATTAGGGCATGTGGTTCACTAGATACAGAGGTTTTGCTGTCTTTTCCAAAGCTCATAACAAGTAAGCCATCCTTACAATATTCCTTGTTGCAAGTTGGTTCTTGACCCTGCTCAGGGTCCACTATAATATTTTGCTCATATTACCTTAACCTTTACCTCTAAAGGCTGATCCATAGACATTCAAGACAATTGTGAAGAATTGTATGAGAATTCTCACAATACTGAGTGACTGAGTGATAAATAAATGTGGATGGATCTTCAATATAAAGAAAATTAATACACACTGAGAAGTAAAACACAAAGAAGAGGGGAAGATCTTAATTTTGCAAATGGAAAGGTTGGCTCTGAATCAGCAGCTACCTCTTGGGGAAGGTTTTGAAACTTCATAGGTTCTAATATTCTCTGAAACAGTTTTTGAATAATCTATAAAATCCACTAGCTTTGTGCTCAGTAGCAATTAAGAAAACAAAGAGTAAATCCTTAGGAAGGGAGGGGAAAGAAAAAAAAATCATGATGCACAAATATGAATTGATAGGGCTCCATTACCCTGATGATAGAAGAATTTTAATGTCTCCATTAAACAGATTAACTTGAGATTTTCTAGTGTGGAAAACACATGCTCGAAGAGTGTTATGAATGATGTCTACAACACTAGGAAAGACAAGAGAAAAGCAAATAGAGAGTAATTGTTGATCTTCTAATAGAAAAACTTGTGTACATCACATGAAAAAAGACACAAATTCAAACAGAGCAGAGGTAGATACTTAAGTAGTGGAACAGTGCCACACAATGTAGATGTTTGAAGTTGACATGGATTTAGAAAGTGATCAGACAGGTTTGTGGAGAAAAAGTATCTATTAAGAATTGTGAAATAAGAACTGTCCTTTCCTGTAGGTTACAAAAAGATCAATGTCACTTAGTGTTGCATTATAGCTATCCTCTTTAATAAGATGACAGTTCTGTCCACTGTCAGAGATAGGATAATGGTACACATACATATTTGTCTGACCTAGTGTAACTGTTCTTACATTCCCGTCTTATATAATAGCACAAGGTATAGCCTTCCTGTATGTTTCTCCTTGGAAGTCACTGTACTTTGCTGGTCTGCCTGCTTAAAAATCTTGATACAATAGTGAATTGCTTTTGGATGTTGTTGGTCCTAGACACTAGCCACACCTTAGCATCCGCTGTAGATCAGCAAGTCCAGAATTCTGCCTGACCATCTTTTGCCAATAGTGGAAGTGATTTTCTAATTCTGAATGCTCTGAAATACTCTTACAAATAACATGTGAAGCAACACTGACTCCTTCTCAAAGGTAGTGTCTTTGAGTAACACAAAATGCTCCACAGAATAAAGTCTCTGGTGTTCTTTGGTCCAACCTTTTGTGTCTCACCCTCCAGTATTTCTTTGTACAAGAACACTTACAATTATTCTGAGAAGATCACCAATGTTAAGCAAAGGTAAGAATTGCTAAACAGATTGATAATGATACAGATTCCCCATGTCAGATGATTCCCTTGATAGCATACAGGCTGTCTTCCCTGTGGTCCTTTTTGTTCCTGGATTTCAAGGACTACACTGAGCCAGACCAAAAAGTCTCTGCATATTTCAGTATGCTGCTAAGCCCCCTTTAGTGTCAATTCCAAGACATATTCATAGCCCTGTGGGCATGCCACTCAGATTGTACTGACTCCAGGGGAGTGGGTTTTGTAGAGGTTGACCAGAGAGCTACCTGATTGTTGATTGGCAGAGCAGCCCTCCTGGTCATCCTCTACATTCTCGACAGGTTTTCTGTGTTTGCCATCACATCCAGACAAGAAGTCTGCTGCGGTCTGTGGATCAGCAGGAACAGGGTCAAAAATGAAGTATGAAAACCTTTAAGGATATGCAGGATTTCTGCCTTCTATTTCTTGATTAAATGTGTTACAGCCTGGTGTCATACAAATCCTGACCTGCTAGTGAGTTCACCCTGACAAATGTTTGTTGCTATCAAAATGGGGAAGCATTGCAGGAAGTTAATGTCCCTTTCAAAGTCTGCATTTTCCAGTCTTTGGGCCACATCATTTGTCCTTGAATAGCACATCAAATGCAGACTCCTCCAGATTGACTGCTACAGTAGGTCCAAGGCCCATTTGGAATTTGTCAGTTACTCAGTGGGGTGGGTTGACCCCAGCCAGAAGGTATGTCCCCCCAGTCACTCGCTAACTCGCTTCCAGCAGGATGGGGGAGGGGAATTGGAAAGGCAACAGCAAGAAAACTGGTGAGTTGAGATAAAGACAATTTAATAAGTGAAGGAAATGAAAAAAAAAAAACAAAAACAAGTGATTCAAAAGCAGTCTTTTACCCCCAACAGACCAATGCCCAGCCAGTTTCCAAGCAACAGCTACTTTGGAAAGATGACCACCCAGTTTTCATTGCTGAGCACAGTCTCATACAGTGTGGGGCATCCCTTTGGCCAGTTCAGGGCAGCTGTCCTGACTGTGTCCCCTCCCAGCTTCCTGCCCACTCTCAGCCTACTCAGAGTAAGAAATAGAGAAAACCTTGATGCTGTGCAGCCACTATTGAGCAGTAGCTAAAACATTGATGTGTTAACACTGCCTAGGTCACAAATCTAAAACACAGCACCATACAGGCTGCTATGAAGAAAATTAACACTTTCCTAGGCAAACACAGTACAGCTGTCTGGAATAAATGTTGATTGTCTGATCTATTGCAATAGTAGTGAACTATGAAATATCCAGTAGATTACACTTCAGTAATGGGACAACATATAAAATCATAAATAATATTCACATCCACCTGCCTTATGTCTTGTTTAGGGTTTAGATGGACAATGTCCGTCCTCACTGTTTGTCCTTTCAGCAGCAAATGGCTTCTTTGGTGGGAATGAGAGACTGAATAAATGAAGTACAAATTTTGACGTAAATCTAATGCATGAGGGACCTAGCTAGTCTCTAGCAAATCCAGTTCCCAACAAAAACCTCATGCATTTCAAATCCTGCATAAAATTCAACTCAGAAGAAAATTAAACTAATGTTTTTCCTAATATCTGTCACAAGGCAGACCTTCTTGTCCATGTGAAAAGTTTGCAGTATTAGAAGTGTCATGGTGATAATTACAGGATAATAATAGTTGAAGTCAGCTTTAAAAATATCAGCATTTTTAACTGAAAGTTTTTTCTGGGGGAAAAAGAAATCTTTTATTTTGTTGCTGAATATTATGGAGTGTAATAACTAAGCTTTTCACTTTTCACCTCTTTTCTCTTTGCCACTCCTAATATTTCAAAATTCTTAATTTTGAAATTAAAATTACCGGAGTAGCAAAAGAAAAATATTACATGTGTCTCTTCTACACTGTACTGTTTCAGGTGAGGAGGCATAGCCTTGTGTCAGTGTGTCTTGGCCACAGAACAGGTCTTAGAAGCAAAAAGTTTCTTTTTCAAGAACGCATGTCACATAAGCTGAAAGGGAGTATGGCTTTGTCTGTCTGAAGAAAGAAAGTGTTCTGAGTTTCTCCCATGAGTTAATAAAACATGTTAAAATCAGTCAGATCACAAGTTCTTTTTCATATCTCGGAAAAGAAAGAGTATATGATATTGCCTCATCAACCACAACTCTTTTGCTGAGACATAGCTAGTTTTCATTCACAGGTCAGAGCACAGTTGTGAATCCTGTGAGCCACTGTAAACATTGCATTAATTTCTTCTGGGACAGTGGGAAGGAATTCTTTTTTCTTGTCATTAGATTGGCACATAAAATGTGTTTTGGGGCTTTCTCACAGGATCTCTGGTGTGCATTTGGAAAAACACTGTTATAATATGACAGGTGGTAGTAACGTACTGCAGGTTGTGTTCTTCAGAGAGTTGAGTTCTCTGGCAGGCAGGAGTGCACAGTGACTACAAACAATGCATTCGTTGAAATGATGATGAATGGGGGATGAGGCTTTTTAATAGCTTGGGTAGTAAGAAGACAATTCTTTTTCTCCAGGATATTTAACCTTCATAAAACAGGACACTGCTGCAACTGTTTAAGAATGAGAGAGGGCACATTACCAGCCAGACCCTGGCAGGTGGTGACATATGAGGAAGGAGTGATTAATGTATGGTTTGTGATCCTGTATGATTTATGCTGGTGGTTCTTAGATGAATTCATAGTTGTAGTGCTCCTTGCATCTTACTGCATCGCATCAGCAGCATAGCTTTTCTATGTATATAAAAAGATATTTGATAAATAACAAATTGGATGTAAAGGGCCTTCACAAAAGCTGTGTTTTTCTTGTCTTCCTTAAAATTTGAGATTTATGGAGTACTTCATAAAATAGATTAGCTTGCATGTTTGGGGCATAACTGTCCCACTCTGAAGATAAGGGTGACCCTTAGCTAAAATGGACAAATATACCAAAATCTTAGTTACAGTTCCATATATTTATAGACTTTTTTAAAACCATGTCAACCACTTTTTATGTGTCTTCTACTTATAACTTTTACTTGTACATCTTCAAATATTCTTGTTTACTGAGTCACTCAGTAATATCTATATTTTTTTATTTTTAGCATTTATTACAGATTCTCACTGTGCATGAGTTGGTCTTTAATAGTAACAATGTAGCTAATGTCATATATAAGTATTGTGCTATACAGTATTGCTTTTAGCAAGAAAAAATTTAACCTTCCTTAAAACATCAGAAGATGCATGGTATTGCAAGTGATGCTGCCATAGCTACCAGCTGTGGAGTTGAACAATTACAGTAGTGGAAAATCTTGCCATAGAAACACCCTAGCAATGAATCACTCCATTCTTCCAGTACTGCAGTTTCTGGTCTAGGATAAATCCAGTTGTTGGAACATAGGAAACACACAAATGATACTTTGGCATAAATATTGGTTTAGATTATAGTAGATAACGTGGGATTATATTACACACAGAAAATACATTTAAGGGTATTTAAGCCATCTGAGTTACGGAAATTTCTGCCAGAAAAGATTTTGTGCACTGCAAAATCTTGCAGGACTCAAGCCAGCTTCTTACAACTGCAACACAAACTTCTTTACAATCACAGTGCAGATTCAATCTCAATGAAGATATTTTGTGTTCAGATGCATTATCAGAAACCTCTGTCAGAGGCCCCCTTCCCACAAATAAAATTATTAATTATTAAAATTATTAATTATTAGTTAATTATTAATTATTATTAAAATTAAAATTAATTGTTGAAATTATTAATATTAACATATTATAGCATTTTAAAGCAGCTCAATTACTCATCTCTTTAACACCTTTAAAAAGAAATGGTAATGTAGGTTCAAGAGGAAAATAAGATTCTAAAGGCTTTTTTTCATCATATAATAGAAGACACTAATTAACTCTGTTGCTTTTACACTTAAATCATTCAGTAGAAAAATGGTTAATAAATGCTTATAATCAACTATTTTTTATATCAATTGCAATCAATGATCTGTTAAAGACCTTATCTCATAGATGATACAATGTCAAACTGACCTAACAATTCATGTAATTTTTTATTAAATTCCATGTTTACATAGATCACATATAAAATATTCTAAGTGAATCTTAACAAAGTCAGGATTTCACAAATGAAATTTAAAAAGATAAAATGAAAACTAATTGAATTGAAACTACACCTGTTTTTGACAACAATATATTGTTTACTACATTTCTACTCATGAATGCAACTGAATTTAGTACAGTGATTATATATAGCAGAGAGTACAGTTCAGTAATAGCTGTGTGTCAGTAGGACTTTCTGTCTTCTTGCATCCTTTTCTTCAATATCCAACATTAAAAAAAAAAATAATGATTGCTGACTCTATGTACAAAGCCAGTATTTTTTACTTTGATTCTGGAGGCGTTTGATTTGTATCACATCCTGATTTGCCATACAACAGCACATTTTTGAGCATCAGCTTTTCAGGATTACATAAACTTGAGTAAAGCAAGATTTTTATTTTTTTTATTTTTTTTTTTTTTGTAATGTGGAAAAGCACATGCACAAAAGAATTCAGCTGTTTTACCAGCTTCTGTAGTTGCTAAGTGGTTTCATGGAGATATTTGTCTGCATTGAAGGATCTGCCACTGCGCTGAAGATTATGATCCTCATGAAACCAGTCATCTGGTTCAGGCACAAGCTGAACGTTCACACCAGTCTGACTCTTCAACACATTAAAAGCTATTGTGTTGGAAATTCAGTCACAGGTAAGAGTTTCAAGAGAGCCATACTCCTTGATGTGAAAGCTATTTAGTTGTGGGGGGACCTCAACTCCAGGGAACTGCCTTCCAGTCCTGAATCTCTTAAAAACGCTTTACAAACCATATCAGAATATGAAATCAGTTAACAAGGAAGTTGTTCTCCTTTGACTAATAGTTGTATAATTCATTTGGCTAGACATACAAATGATATTTGTATTTAAAATTTGTACACCTGTAAAATAAAAATGCTACATAACCTCAGATTCTGTTAAGTTCTGGGATAATTTATGGTACGTGTCTCAAATAACCTTTGGACTTCAGGCCCTGTTCTAGGTTAGTTTTTTAAGTACCCAAGTCTCTTAGAAGCTTTCTGGGAGAATTTTTTACCTCTTCAGAAGTGAAGAATTTTGCATCCAGGAATGCAAGAGTGAATGAGTCTGTTGCTCTGGGCAAGGAATAATCAGTAGGGAACCTGGCCCTACCTTTGATCAGGCATATAACAGAAATACTGAGCACTGAGGTTCTAGTCAGTACTCCAGGGTTACATTTTCTTTTTGTCAATAAATTTCTAATATTAAGGCATAAGCAGACCAGAAATAGAAAACGGGATTCCAGTTTGCCTTCTTTCATCTGAGCACCCCAAAATTAAATTTCTGATTGTAATTGTGCCTATTTGTGTTACAGTGTGTGAAAATCTGTGACTTTTCATCAGTTCCACAAGTTTCAGTAGAGCTGTCCTGGTTTGGACAGCTGAAGTTACAAGCCTGAGAAAACTCCATGTACTTACTATCATTATCAAATCACTGTGTGCACACAAGCAGGATGTTTAACTTTCTTGCCCAACCTATTAACTGAGCTGTTAGAATAGTCAGTAGTGCTGGCTAGATCTAATGTGCATTTCACTTGTAGGAGTGTTGGTATCAAATGAAAAAAACTCTGCATTAATATTGCAGCCAATATGGATTTGGTAATAAGTTTGTTATTGGTAATGGTTTGTTAGATCTAGGGAGCTTAAAGTATACTGCAAGGGTTAAAACATATTCTTTCCTCTGCCTGCATTAGCCCTCTGTCTTATTTTTTCCAAGCTTTTTTTTAAGGCACTCTTATTTCCATTATGTGGTAACTTCAATACAAACTTGTGACCACAAGACATCACAGTTCATTCTGTACTTGTTTCTATGGATACACAGAGGGCATGCCTATAAAGCAAAATAAAGAGATATTAGGTTGTAGAAAAAGCACAACCAAGGTAGTTTTCATGAACATAGAACAAGTAGTTATATCAATATATGCTGGTAAAGTGAATAAAAGTCCTGATTTCCTTGAAGGATTAGCAGTCAGAATGAAACAGCCTACAATATTTTCACTGAAGGTTGTAACAATGTTAATTAGATTAAAGCTAGATCAAATGTGTCTAATTCTACTTTCATAATCTCTTCATTCTGCTTGAAACTTTATGGCAAAAATATTGATAGACCTTTCAAATAACCATTCTTGCTACAGACTCAATGGAGTAGAAGTCTTTCTGTCAGAAGAGCACAGCATATGTTAGAGACTGAAGCACCACTCATTCCACCCAGTAGCGAGCAGCTGTATCTGTAAAATATCCAGACGTTACAGTGAGAAAGTGTAATATCAGATTGTTATTAGTAATTGTTCTAGTACTTTCATTTTACATAGATAGACATCATACTGATGCACACTGGAAAATAAAAATGTTTAGGAGATCTGAAGATGTTCATTTAAATTCAAAGGTTAATATTGTCACAGACATTGTCTTGCTAAACCTTAGCTATAGACACCCTATATCCAGAAAACAATGTAAAATCACATCTCTGTTTTTACCACAAAACCACTTTAAACACTGTTGTGATTAAATGTAAAAGCTGTATATGTATTTCCAGTCTGAATTTGGTCTAGTTTAGTTATTAATTTGTAAGTTCAAGTGTCTTATTTAAAAGAATGGCTCATTTCCATTCCCCTGAAGTTTACAAGATAAGATAGCCTGTAGAACCGGACTGACAGAATAACATCCCTTCACTCTTCTGCATAAATGCAAAGAAACAAATCGGCATTGTGATGTCAAGGAAGAGGAACTGACTCTTTTCTCTGAAGGAAGTCTGGAAGCAAATTACAGTACTGCTAATAATGCTAGGATGCAATGATTTTCCTCTAACAGAAATTCTCCTGTAACTTACTTTTTCAAGATAGTAATTTACCTTTTGCTGCAAATAAGGCAGACTACTTGGCTTATCTGACCGCTTGAGTGCAAGCTAGAGAAAGACTAATTTCATAGCATTTTAGGTTAGATCTGTTTGAGAAAATGTTGTACAAATGGCCTTTTGTACCAATTATAAAGGTCAGCTGCACAACAGACTTTTTCTGTTCTACATTATTTTAGCCTGGTGTGTCACCTAACTACACTAATTCTCAACAGTGAAACAGCTCTAACAGTTACAGTTATTGCACATTTGAAAAATGCCAACAGTGAGTTTTATAGCATTTGATTTCACAGTCTTTAGGTCACCTTATATCCTTCATAAGTCATAGCCATCATCCAGGAACGTGTGAAATTCAGAGCTGAAGCAACAATCACAGTAAAAGGTCAAACTACAGGACAGAACAACTCAAGCTATTGATAAAGACTAGATTGTAAGAAAAATTGAAAACACACGGTGATTGTTAACTTTTGACTTAATTCGGTATTGTCAGTAGTTCTAGTACTCAGCACTTCTCTTGCATTTCTCATGTTCAAATAGTTGTGCAAGCTTGAGCAATTAGTCTTTGTAAAAGGTTTGTGCAGTATCCTAATGTTATCTTTAATTTGCAGTAGAGAAATGTGGTAGGCAGGTCAAGATTTTGTCTTTCAAATGCACTTCTGTTCCTAACTGTTTTTTGTTTTCAGTTTTTGTGATCTACCTTTGATGTCATTTAAAGAGATAACTTAGTTGGAATTAATAGTAGGTATTCAGGTAGAGCCATGGGCAAAGGGTATCTATGAAATTTTCTTTAACCTTGTATAATTTGGTTAATGTATAAACAGAAATATTGTGCTGTAGTGACTTCTTACTGTTTCCGAGAGTTGATGGCCCTCCAAAGAAACATTGCACAAGAAGACAGTGCTGTGGCTTTTTTCTTTCTTATTTCTAACAGTAGAGGAAGATATATGGACTGCAGTGAGGAAGTGAGTCTCAAAGAAGTGGGAAGAAAGAGACACACAGAGGATAGACACTCAGAAGTATTAAGAGACATTTTGTTTTGGAAGTCAAAAAAATGGTATTTTGTTTTCTTTATACTACATTCAACATGAGAGTGCAATGCCTGGTGGAGGCAAATTTTACTATTCTTTTAGGAACCACAAAGATCTAGGGAGCTTAGATTATTTTTTTTCCTGGATTTCAGGAGAGTTCTGTTCTGCTTTTGCAGCAGCACACACTCCATTTTTACAATGTAATTAGATATATCTCCAGTGATAGAACACCACTGTTGGGCTGAGGTGAGAATTAACTCTAAACTTTATCTCCCAGTGTATGGGAGGTGATTCCTGAAAATCAGTGTTCTTCAAACATGGCCTACCAATTCAGTTACATCATGTGAATTATGATGTTCTAGTCTGAGGGCTGTGCAAAGCTCTTTGGGAAGTTCCCAGAGTCTTATTTCAATTCTCTAGCAGTCATCTATATTAGAGTTAAAGCTCTTGTCAGTCAAAGAAACCACAGATTGAAAAGTCACAGAAGTGTGAATTACATTCTGAGACAGAAATTACCTTGTTCATTGGTAAGGAAACTTATATGATCTAGTTTGTGCTGACCAGGGAATTTTGGCTAAGCTACCACTCTTCGTAAACACTTTTTAGAGAAATTGGTAGAAAATACAGTAAATGTTATTCATATATTACCTCAAGCTTCATAATAGGTTTAGATTCAGGTGTTAATAGAAATTAACTCAGCCCACAACATTCCTAGGATTTGATGTTTGAGAGGCTGCAATCTCATATGCTGTATATAGTCATTACCTTAATTTGAGCTTGAAAAAAATATTTTATATAGGCAAATGACTTACTGTATCTCAAGTTATACTCTTGCAAAGAATGTGTAAAAGTACAGGTAGTGTCCTGCACAATCATCTTTACTGATTAGGTCAGTGGTGCATTTTTACAACATCACATTGTACAAAAGAAGTACATTTTAAAATATATATTGGTTTATATTATTATTTAATCATATTTGCTGTAATGCATAGGCAGAAGGAACACTGGGCTGTGAAAGCCCAGTAAAGCAGATATCGTGCTGGATGTCTGTTACAGCCACTGTGAAAACACAGAGAATATCTGTCCACAAATGTTTACTGCTTCGAGGCATGATTTGTAGGGAGGAATATTACCTTCTCCTGTGTCATCTTAAAGAATCAGAAAAAAATAGCAAGCTCCCAAGTCCCATGGATAGACAACAAATATAATTAAAAAATTAGAAATTACGTGCAAGCTTTGAATAGGCAAAGTGGAGAGATAGGACTTTCTCATTGGTGTAAAAATATTGTTGGCAAAGCATGTCTCATAGTCATCCCCTTCCACTGAAAAACATTATAATAATATATGCTCTGCCCCAGTTAAAAATTCTTGTGGCCCTGTTAGCTGTGCAGGGAAAAAAAAAAGAGTGCATGCCTGTGCATTCAAGTTTATGTTTTCATTAAGAAATTAACAAGTGAGGTACAAATTTTCTTTTGGTAATCATTGAGAAAACCAAGGTGCAGGCATAATATGGAAATGGACCCCCTGAGAAAGATTCAATTCAGATTCTTCTCCATGAAGTTCATTCATTTAGAATGTATCTGTTGTAATGTTTGTAGGACTATTAGAAAAAAGGAGTATCCAAAGTGAATGGTAAAGAGTGTATCAGTTCAAAGCAGCTATGATTTACCTTGTCTTATTACGATGTTGTCAGGTTTTCATAGAACATCTTGTAATTGCTGTTTTTATTCATAGCTTAGGGTGCATTTTATGTTTTATCATCATTAATGCTTGTATGTAAATATTACACTGTATTATGTGCATATGGTAAAATGATCTCCACTTTATTGTGCTAGAAACAAAAATTTCAGAGACTGAGTTGAAACTGAAGGACCTGAGATGTTACCTAGCATTAAAAAGAAGGCTGTGCATTTGAATTAACAGGGCAAATCATGGTGGGGAAGGTGATGATTAACTTACCCTTTATGTGAGTTCTTAGAGATTCCTGGCTTCCAGCCCTGTACATAAACCAGGCTTAGAAGAAAGTGCTGATGATCAGCTCCTTATGATTGAGGATGTTTTTAACATGAAAAGGGTTACAGGTTCTAAACAGATGCAAGGGAAATGCTGTGCCACTGATTATTAGAGTTGTAAATTGGTAAAACTAGTGACAATGCAATGAAGTGGTTATGAAAAATTCTTTCTGTAAATTGAATTCGGGATGAGACGGGAAGAACTGGCATCTATGAAAGTTTAAAATAATAAATACATAAATAAAAAAATCTGCTTTAGAAACAGAAAAAAAATATTAGGAAGAGATGGAGAAAGAGATGACAGTATAACAAAGATTTAGATTTACACAAACTTTCTCTTTCCACAGTTCTGGATTTAGATTATAGCCACTGTAGTTCAAAATTATTAGGCTGTGAATTTAAAGTAAATGTTAATTTACAAACCATTCAAGATTTTGTTGTTCAACTTTGTTGTTATCTGTCTCTTGGATATATTGTGGGACAACTTGTACAATTGGAGTGCTTCAATGGATGGCTATAAACTCTTCAGAAATGACAGGAAAGGAAGGAGAGGCAGTGGGGTATCCCTTGTATGTTAGGGAGGGTTTTGACTGTCTAGAACATGATGATGATGATGATGATGATGATGATGATGATGATGAAAGAGTCGAGTGTTTATGGCTAAGAATCAGGGGGAAAGCCAGTAAAGCAGATATCGTGCTGGATGTCTGTTACAGACCACTCAACCAGGATGAAGAGACATGAAATATTCTATAAGCAGCTGAGTCAAGTCTCATGATCACTCTCCCTTGTTCTCATGGGGGATTTCAATTTACCAGGTGTCTGCTGGAAATACAATACAGCAGAGAGGAAACAGTCTAGGAGGTTCCTGTATTGTGTGGAAGATAACTTCCTGACACAGTTGTTGAGGGAGACAATTAGGGAGGGTGCCCCACTGGACCTGCTGTTTGTTAACAGAGAAAGACTTGTGAGTGATGTGATGGTTTGAGTCCATTTTGGGCATAGCAATCATGAAATGATAGAGTTTTTTATTTTTGGAGAAGTAAAGAAGGGGATTAGCAAACTTCCAGAGGGCAGACTTTGGCTTGTTTAGGGGCCTGGTGGACTAAGTCCCTTGCGAGGTAGTTCTGAAGGGCAAAGGAGTTCAGGAAGGCTGGATATTCTTCAAGAAAGAAATCTGAAAGGTGCAGGAGCAGACCATCCCCATGTGCTGAAAGACTAGCTGATGGGAAAGAAGTTGGGCCTGGCTGACTGGAGAGCTTTAGCTGAAACTCATGAAAAAAAGGAGAGTTGTAGATGTCCATCTACAAGAAGGAGGATTTGGGGAACTACAGGCCTGTCAGCCTGACTTTGGTGCTGATGAAGGTTATGGAGCAGATCATCTTGAGTGCCATCACATGGCACATATAAGATAACAAGGTGATCAGGTCCATTCAACATGGGTTTATGAAAGGAAAGTCCTGCTTGCCTAAGCTGATCTCCTTCTATGACAAGGTGACCTGCTTAGTGGATGAGGGAAAAGCTGTGGATGCTGTTTACCTGGGCTTTAATAAAGCCTTTGACACCTTTTCCCATGGCATTCTCCTGGAGAAACTGATTGCCCATGGCTTGGACAGGCATACTCTTCACTGGGTAAAAAATTGTCTTGATGGCCAATCCCAAAGAGTTGTGAATGGAGGTGAAATCCAGTTGGCGGCCAGTCACAAGTGGCATTTCCCAGGGCTCAGTACTGAGGGCAGTTCTCCTTATTATCTTTATCAATGATCTGAACAAGGGGATAGAGTACACCCTCAGTAAATTTGTAGACAACACCAAGTCGGGTGAGAGTGTTGATCTGCTCGAGGGTAGGAAGGCTCTACAGGGGGATCTGGACAGGCTGAATCAATGGCTGAGGCCAATTGTATGAAATTCAACAAGGCCAAGTGCCAGGTTCTGTGCTTGGGTCGCAACCCCATGCAACGCTACAGGCTTGGAGAAGAGTGGCTGGAAGGCTGCCTGGCAGAAAAGGACCTGGGGTATTGGTCATAGTCAACTCAATATGACCCAGTAGTGTGCCCAGATGGCCAAGAAGGTAAAAAGCATTGTAGCTTGTATCAGAAATAGTGTGGCCAGCAGGACTAGGGAAGTTTGTCTGCCTGTACTCGGCATTGGTGAGGCTGAACCTGAAATACTGCGTTCAGTTTTAGGCCCCTCTCTACAGACATTGAGGTGCTGGAGCATGTCCAAAGAAAGGTAACAAGGCTGGTGAAGGGTCTAGAGCACGTCTTGTTTTGTTTTGTTTTTTAATTTCATTTTTATGAATACATTTTAACAGATGATAACGTCTAGTTAATATTTTTCCCATACCACACAAGGAAAGATAAAATATAAATTTAACTGAAAAGACTGAGGAAACTGGGCAAAGTAGTGTCAGAGCTAATTACAGCTCTTGCAATGCACCCGGCCTGACGTACCATTATTTCTTTTCCTAGATGTGGCCAGGAAATGGATTGTTGCCTACATAAATCATTCTCACCAACCATTGCTTGCTGTACTTTTTCCTGAGGGATCCTTAAGCATTCACCATTAAGTGTTATGTGTCCAGAAGTGCTGGATACCACACTTGTATATTCTCTTGTGTAGCAGGAATAGTCATAATTGTCATATTACAGGACAGGACTTCTTATGCATCATATTAGTTAATAGATGTGTATCCTCCATGTGATGGGAAATTACCTGTGTATTCACCAACTGAGTGGAAAATGAAGGTTAAAGAGGCCCTATAAAAGCCTCCAGAAAAGGCTTCATGATCCTGAAAAGCTAGGTAGTACTGTGTTAGATATTTGAATGACTAATTTTTTAAAATAAATGTTAACAATCTTAAATTCCTGAACATAATGACAACATTGAAGGTCTGAAATAGGTGTTCTGCCAGTAAGCAAGAGCTATTCCTCCTTGATTTCTGTAAGCCAAATTCTGTCCTCCCCAAGTCATGACTAATTCAAACACAACTCCAGTCAACTTTCTAAAGTTCAGGTATTTTTTCAGGAGTGTATTCTTGTCCAAACTCATTTACATATGCTTAATGATAAGTTTGAGCAGATGCTATCTTTCTGACTTGGATAGATTAAACATCTATTTAATTACATTCCTTAGTTGAGTCCAATAAATTAGTTTTCTGTTTGAGCTGAACCATTTTGTACATGATGTTTTTTGTATGTTGACAGTGGGCAAGTGAGGTGCTAGAGCCTTTTTGTCACTTCTGTTCTCCTTTTTGAAGTGGAATTTGAACCTTCCTGCTCCAATATTAACCTGGATCAAAGAATTTGGAAGTAACATTTAAATGTGAGCTCCTAATTAGTCCGTGCTCAAACCAGTATAACTGAGTAAAGCTTGCTTCAAAGAAAATTTAAAGCAAGGGCTTTTTTCCATGTGTACACCAAACCAATCTGGAAATATTTTCCCTAGGAGTTTTCAAAACCAATTGAGTTCACAATTGATTTAGACTTGGTTTAACAAGAGCCTGTCAGTGGTTATTTATATAAAGAGAAGCAGTTTAGAAAGTGCCTTCAGTGAAAGGAAATTTAAAGTGAATCACCAGAGCTTGCAGAATAACAATTCCTGACAGGGGAAAAAAGGTTTCAAAACAGTGAAGTTAACAAAAGCACTCAGATCTAGAAAAGATACCATAATTGAAGAAACCTGAGTGAAAGTACTAATGCAGCAGGAAAGCTGAATTGATTTTTTTGAGATGTATAATACAAGGAAAGATTGGCAAATATATATGAGAAAAACACCTGCTGTGCACAAGGAATAAATGCCACCTTTATATATTGTCCTTTGATATTTTTAAGATTATTGATGAGATAAGGATAGATTTCTGTCTGCAATGAGTTTCTGTGGATTGGGCTGTTACGCAAAGCTTTCAAAGGAAGGTCCTAATCACCTTTACATTATCCTGGTATTTTCTAGAAAGAGATTTAATGAGTCTTTGCATGAAGTGTAATTCAACTTAAAGTTTAAATTGATAAAGTATAATGTTCCTTTCAATTTCCAGTAATTTAAAACTAAATGTCACTGTAAATACTAACAATTCATAAAATCAATTATACCTACTATTTATTATCTGAACAAGCTTGGGAAGCTGTTACCCCCAACTTTGGTAGCTTTGTCCCAGATAATATAATGAGAGTACAAAAAGAACTTGTGTTGTTTAATATTGAGCCCACCATGACACTTAGTTTTTGACATTCTCAGCTTATTGCTGTCATGATTAAAGTGTGTCGAGTGTGCTTCCTTTCAGCGAAGCCCTCTCACATACAACTACACAAATGGTATGTACAGTGTTTTCAGTGGGAATCACAGAGCATAACATTCCTACTGTAGAGATGGAAAAAGCACAGACATATAGAAAATTATACTCTGCTTTGGAGAACCACACTGCTGTATCACTAGAGTACAAACGATGTCTATGATGCCTTGTACAGAGGGTTTATACTCTTTTCTTTTAAAAATGAAATAACTTTAGAAGTCCAAAACTGTGGTTAAATACAGCTGTGACTGTATTATTAATGTGTTACAATCCAGTCTCCTCTGTATTGTGCGCTATTTAAAAAAAAAATATCAAAACCTGTGTTGGCATCCCAAAGGTGTCAGTCTTACAGAAAATTTTGATTTCATTAAGTCAGCTCATGGATGTAGTACTGATTCAAGGAGAAGGATTTGTATTATTGAATTACCAATATCATGTTATACCATGCAAATGCTTCTTGATTGTTTTCTTTCCCATGGAATGTCTAGACCAAAGATCAAAGGGATATTTTAAATTGGGAAATGGTAATGAAAATTGTGTCCCTTACCATTTCAGAGGAGGATTATAAGAATGTTGGAGGACAGTTCATTTTCTCCACAATTTTTTCTTCACATATAATAAGTCTGGTGACATGAAGTGATGACACTCTTGGAGTACTGTTCTTCTCTCTTCCACACATATTCTACATTATTTCTGGCTTTTCTCCCATTTCCTCTTACTGTTTGTGACATCATTATTCCTTCATACGATTCTGGACAGTTCCTTTTTTTTCTCTGGGGTTTGTCAGTATTCTAGTTTAATATCTGGAGCCTTTTTTGATATAATATGTTCACCATGGCTACCTGATTTTCTTTTGATTGTTTATACATTTGCAACTGAATTAGCAGATAATGTAGTTCAATAAGAGTAGGTTTACAGGGAAAGTTGATTAGCGCAGAGGACCAAACACCTCCATTAGTCATGTTTCAGGGAGGTTTAACTCATGCTAGACCTGGTCTGACCCCATGGACTGAATGTTCATTAGCAGCTGGAGTATCTGAGGTGTGAGACAATTTTCTGGTGCAGGTTCATCTGAAAGAAATCAAGTTCATATACTCATGAGACCACTCCACAATGTGAACTGAGGCATTTCAACTGGGGACAACAAGATTTGCTTCAAACCCATGCTCTGGATCTGAACTCAAACACTAATACAGAGATACAATACATTTCAGCAAAATATTCAAAATTTGTTTTTAATTTAGCAACCTTAAAATTCAGATATTTTCCTTGTTTCTTTCATATATTATTCATTTTCTTCAGCTTGTGTGTGTAATTATCCAATAACTCTTTCTTGGAGCCTTTTGCAGGTGTACAGCATAGCCAAAAGATATTACTGTCCTGATTTGCTGTCCCTTTTCATTTGCTTCTTGCATTATTGCAGTTGATGACAATTTTCTTTTGCAAAGGTGTCTGGAGGCATTATTCATGAGATTCGTTCTGCCAGACTCTCCAGCTGAGATCCTTGCTCCCCAAAACTACGGGTGGTCAGTTTAGAAACACACTAATCAACTGCTATGAACGAAGACTGTCACAAGGCTTACTTATTTCCCTCCTTTAAAGAATTCAGGAGTTCTCTCAGCTCCAGGTTATTTTCTCTAGTCTGATTGCATGGATATTATAAGCAGCGAACAGGTTTTCAGAAATTACATGCATTTGACATTTTATCACCGAACATCCTAAAGATAATGCTATTATCAGGAAAAACATGATGGCTGTGGCTTGATACAGTTCACATCATGTCTTCTACATGTGACCTTATCAAGTATAAGACAGACAAGTTTCTGTTCAATACCAAGGATGTGTAGCAATCACATGAACTGACCTAACTAGCTGTCATCTAATTTCTGTCATAAAACAAAGGGAAAATCAAATAAGACCTTTAATGACATTATATTTATAATAAGTAGTAGATGGGAATGACTTACACTCTTGCTTTTCAATCTGATTTTGATTTTCCTACTATATCTGCCCTTGTGCTGTCTTTGTATACTAAAAATACCCAATTCATAGAAACAGAATATGCACATTTCTAGATGTTTTTTTTATAACCCCTCAAGACTGATTAGAACTTATTTTTACCCTTGTCTATTCTAATATTCTTTCTATGACAGAGAACATAATATACATGAAAGTAGAGATATTACATGTTTATTCTGATTCAATTTCAATATTATCACTACCGTAAGTATTCATATTTAAATTTTTGTTTACATCCTCCTGTGTTTTTTCCAGCTATATGCAATATCTGAATGTACAAATAATGTTTCCATTTGTAAACTAGTAACTTCACATTTTTTGTTTTCACTTTCTTTCATTTTTTCAGACATAAAAGAAGAGATGCGTTGCTGTAGCAGTTGTTTCAACTGTTATGGAGGCAGTAGCACAAACTAGTGAGACATTACAAAAGTCACATCTTATACCATGAAAGGAAATATAAGTTAAAACATAAAATTAAACCCAAAACAACCTGTCAAGTCACCCATAAAGCATTCTGACATCTCTAATTCCAGCTATAAAGTCAAAAACCCCCAAAAGTTAAGAGAGTAAAACCACAAAAATATATTACAACTATAAGTCAAATGTCACTGAATTTCTGTGAATGTAAACCCCATCCAGTCTCCTTAAGTGTGTTTTGGTACTTATACATATTTTTTTGTTCTTAATTTAAATTTGTCAGTGATGCAGAAAATTGGTTTTGTGAATGCCCGAAACTCTACTCTGGAAAACTCTGCCAGTTCGCGACTTGTGATGAAAATCCATGTGGAAATGGTGCCACTTGTTTTCCAAAGTCCAAGCAAGATGCTGTTTGCCTTTGTCCATATGGAAGATCTGGCATCCTCTGCAGTGATGGTAAGAGTCATATTCTGCCTACATCGGTCATAGTTTCCATGATTCATAGAAGTTGTGGTAAGAAACAAGTCAAATGATTTGAAGGCGAAACACTGGAAGAAGCCACCTCCTTACCTACAAACACAGCCCAAAATCCAGTCAAAAGCAAATAATGTCGGAGCTGAGCACCCTCCTTGCATGTTCTTTCATAAAAGTGTCAGTCAGAGAAAGGGAGACAGAGTGATCAAAGAAGCTGAGAATAAACAGGCTAGGAAATACCAGGTAGTGTCTGATGTTTTAGTAATATATCTGGAGAAAATCTGAGAGAGATTTGACTGAGAGCTCCTTTGGAGAAATTAATTTTGCATGTACTTGGATTATTCCTATAGTTAGGAAAGCATGACTTTGTACATTTTGTAAATAAAAGGAATGTATAAACAATACTTTCTGGATTGTAAAATACAACCAGTTGTTAAAATTTCATTAATTCCTCAGGTCAAAAAGAGGTACTATTTAAAATCTGCCAAGTGCTTTGTTGTGAAACAGGAGACAGGATGAAGGGAAATTAACACAGCTAAGTAAATAGGTCATTTTGACTAATATTATCAAATGAATAGCTTTTATTTCTCAAGCATTGATTATAATGATTGTTCTAGGTCAGAAATTCCTGTGTGTGAATATTCAAGGTATTCTTTTCCCCGAACACTCAATGTAGCAAGAAGTAATGATTGAAAAATCTATATATAGAAAATAATAACTGGTTCTGAGCTGATTCAGCAGTGCATATGAAGTGCTTTTTAAATTAAATATTAATCACCATTCAGGTCAGGTCAAAATCTACATTGTCTTTTTCTTCATATGATACACATCTTTACCTCTTAAAAGAAATTTCCAAAATCTTCAGTAGATAAGCATTTCTGTTTTATCCATCTTTTCATTTAACCCTGATAATAACCTATAACAAATACATAGGCAAGTGTTTGAAATGTGTATGATACTTCTTTGGTAATCTTTCTTAACTTGCAATAGCACAAGACACTGGGGTTTCTTTGCTAGTGTTGGCATCTGGGTTAGCCCTGGATAGATTTCTTTTCTTCCATGCACTTCTCTTTATCAGTCTTTCAGTCCATGTAAATTTGACATACAACATCCTGTGGCAAAGATCTCCACAGTTTAAGTATATAGCTTGCACAGAAGTACTTCCTTTTGTTTCCTTAACTGCACCAATTGCTAATGACATTAATGCCTCAAGTTTCTGTGTTAGAACCGATATTTCAGTTGTTCCCTGTTTTATGAATGTTTCCCTGTACACCTTCTCCATGTCTCTCCTGATTTTTTATATATCCTTACTATAACCCTCTCAAAATTATTTCTGAATAGTCCAAATTGATTCATTAATTTTTGATACACCAGCCATGTTGTATCTTTAGTCATCCAGGCTGCCTTTCTTTGTTCCTTCTCAGTTCCACTGTATCCTCGTTTAAAATGAGAGTTCAGAGCTGATTGTAATATTTAAGGTGTGATAATGCCACTGCTTTATACAGTGGTGGTTGACACTTTTCTGTTCTACTGTCTGTCCTTTTCTTAGCCATTTCTTCCATTCTATTTCCTTTTTTGAGTACACTGATGTTTTCATGAAACTGCTTATTAAATCTCCTAATACCTCTTTCCTTGAATGCTGATGGTTTGATTAGACTACAGAGCTGAAGACTTTGAAAGCAGAGAAAGATTGAAATTTTATTGATTTGAAAGATAATCACTGTAAGCAAGCAAAACAGGGAAGAATACCCAGCCTCACAGGACAGAGTATAAATCTAGGTTCAATAAGGCTGCAACATAAAAAGTTATTGAAATATGAAAATATGTTTTATTGAACTGTGTCTTAAGAGTTTAGAAAGAATAAAAATAAACAGAGCACAGACAGAAGTCCTGTCAAGCTGAACTTCACATTGAAAATTAAAATGAGCTGCAAAAGGCCTTTTTATCACATACGCTAAAACTGAATAAAAAAGGGAAGAAACAGAGCCACAATGCAGTGGAGATTGGGTGCAGTCTTAGCAGCAGCAAAGCCATACATCTGGTGAGGTATTTGAAGATAACAATAAATTGCCTAATTACAATGATAGGACAATAGAAATTATATTAGAAACAGAAGACAAATTTAATTATGCACTATACCAAAATGAATGGCCCAGATAATAAATTTATTAGAAAGAAATTTTCCATAAAATTGTCCACCAGCCTTTGAGCTCTGTGCTCCTCTGGGATTCTGGAAATGGACCTGTGGTGGGCTGATGGTTCCTGGGATAGGGCTAAGAGTAGTTGAGAAGCGTATTAATTGAGTTCTCCCACCTACCATTGTCTCTGTGCTGATTTGTGGGTGTACGGGCAAGCATTTATCACATAACGCCATGACTTTCAACTCAGGAGGATGGAGTTGCCTGAAACAAGAATGTAGTTACTTACTAAAATAGAAAACACATCAATATGCAACAATTTGGAATACAGACTATATCTACATGGGCAGCTTGACTCAATCTCCCAAGTGACATTGTTTTTTTAAGCTGTACACAAAGGGATCTTTATCATTTAAACAGAGTTCATTTATTGAGCTCAGGCTTTCCAGTAGTTTTGTGTGAAAGCAGCCAACATCCAAGCCCTAGTCTGATAAATTTCCTGCCACATTTAATTTCATAAACAGTTGCTTGCATTGTGTTTCTTATAGATTGTCAATCTCCTCCAGTATTTAGGATCACATGGATGAATGAAAGTGTTTACAAATAGCACCATTTTAGACCAAATGAATGCACATTCTCCAGCAGTGCTATGAACATTTTTTTCTGTTAAATGCTTTTTAAAATACTTCCTTTATATTTTATTTTCCTTTTGAGAACTTTTGAAAGTTGGTCAGGAAGACATACCAACAACCCTTTATGGAAGCAAGTGAGGATTAGGTTAGCACAAGAACTACCTGTCATCTGGGGAGATTTGTCATTTGATAGGATTTAAGAATTAAATGAAAATCTGTGTTACTTGCTTGATCCACAAAGAAAGCTTGACCTCAGACAGAGAGATGTCCATATCACCACACTTCAACTCTTTTAAAATGAAGAATTCTAATTATATTGATTTTAATATAAATGTGGCCAAATCACTGTTGTTAACATGGTATAAAAGTAAAATAGTTTTAGTGATCCTAAAATATTAAAAATACCAAAATAAGCAGAGTTTAGGACACTGTTCTTGTACCTCAAAAAAAAAAAAAAAAAAAAGAGTTGTTCAATTGCTACCATCTCTGTAATCAACCTTTATTTCTTTTTTCTTTTTTTTTAACACTTACATCTAAGTGCAGACTCAGGGAATTCCCTACTTGGTAGAGGAAACTGATACAGTCTGTAAAATGTAAGCCCAGTATGTTTGAAATATCTAAGTGTGAACAATTTTGATATGTAAGATGCAGAAAATTTAAAGAGGAAATATCAGGGTATCATCGTACTGCAGTGTTGTGATGGCTTCCTAAATGCGAGTGAAGCAGAAATGGTTCATTCACAAGGAATGGAAATGAACACCTAGACTTCTGAACTCTTTATGTTGTTGTTAATTATATGTTACAGAAGAAATTAGCCCCTTCTGGGAAGCTGTTGGTCATAATATGAAACATTTTGTTAAGCCAGGAATCAAGAGCAAATGTTTTGTAAGCACAAAGGTAAATTTAAAAGGAGGAGGATTTCAAAGGAATGAGTAATTGTGTCAATAGCAATGTTTTAGACCAAACTCCAGTGTTTTAGTTACACTACGTGTTTCACATATGTACATATATGACAACATAAAACAGAGTCCTAACTGTGACAGACACACACTGAAAAGGGCCATCCACGGCATGTGTTCACAGCAATCTGTAAGTATGTTCCTTGAAATATTTCTGGGCTACATTTATGGTAATGCTTCACAGTACAAAGGATTCCAGCAGGTCTTCTGTAGGATGTATTGCCCCCATGTATAAAATTAATTTCAAAGTGCTAAAGTGGGAATAGTCACTTGCTCTAAGCTCTGTGGAGTGAAAATCAGCCTGCAAGCAAATTGCTTCTATGTAGCTATGTTTGGCACAGAGCGTCATCTTCAGGGTTGTTTGGGTCTGCAGATAAATTGTGCATTTTGGTGACACCAGGTTCCCAAAGGGGATTTCCTCAGATGTAAAAACTGCATCTCAAGGTTTCTGGTCAGTGGTAAGAGACTTTGGGGAATACTGACTGGGGAGTGCTGATCAGTGTTGGTCTTCTTCCTGTTCCAGAGCTCTTATTTTCTGGGTCATCTGCTTTTAGCTGGGCCTTAATTTCTCCCTCCCATCCATTGTGAAGAATGTTGTAAAAATTGTACAAAACACATACAGGCACTCTCACTTAGAGAC
This sequence comes from Aegotheles bennettii, assembly GCA_013398125.1. NCBI lineage: Eukaryota > Metazoa > Chordata > Aves > Caprimulgiformes > Aegothelidae > Aegotheles > Aegotheles bennettii. Next base: position 23,547 of record VZRW01000766.1, read on the forward strand.
ATACTATTAATGTCAGTGCTGTATTACCAGTTCTTCAGAATCATATTTTCACCCTTGAGCGGTGAAATCACTTTTATTATTTCAAATCTTAGCTTCCAAGTGAAAGTACAGGTTGCTAGTCTGTTTAATTACAGAAATAAGCTAAGTTAATAGCGTTCATGGGCTCCGTGACTACTGATACCACAAGACAAATACCTAAGTATTTAGTGGGGGGTGGGGAGGGGAAGGCATACACCTGAATTATGCATTATGTGGATCACTGACTCCTCATACAATAGTCTTCCACACATCAAGAGTCTTATGCTACAACCTTGAACTGTCATCTGGCACTGCACCACCCTGCAGCTCCAGTACCCCTTATCTTTTCCTTGCTGAACTTCCCAAAGTTTCTGGTAAGGAAAGCAGGTTGCCTATTGAAGAACACAGCTTAAATGTAGAACTAGTAAAATAGGTAAAATAAATGCCAGCTTAGCTCCTTCATCTTGACTCTCCTTCCAAGTTATGCTACATACATTAAATGTCCTTACAGCAGGCCTTCCACCTCATTTCCATGGTTGGTCCCTGGGTAGCTCCCTGTCTTCTCTATCTCTCTGCACCTTTCCAGGCACAAAGGACAGGGGAATTGCAGCAGCAATTCTCCCTTCACCTGTCAGCCTGCAGTGCCTGATCTAATACGTTCTAATGTACTGCAACTCAGAGAGAGGTTCCTACCAGAACCTTGTGCCAGAGGTCTGCATACAAATCAGTATTTAAAGTTGCTGATCATAAATATATAGGAATTTATAGAAATGCATTTAGAATTTGCTTCATATAGCTTTGTTAAGTGAGCTACTTCCATCAGGAGCATGTCTTGTAGTTCAAACATCCAATCTTCTTGATGCTTCAGTAGAAACATGATGAGTAAGAGGAGGAATACCCCAACTGCTTTTAAAATATTTTTTCTAAGCTCAGCTAAGAAAACATTTTGTACTCTGTTCATTAATATTTCTGTGCTCAAGAGCAAGTTTTGGTTTATTAAGAACTATACTGCTAACCAGTAAGAGAAACAGTGGCAGCAGACTTTTGTGATGACAAAGGACATTTTTCTGAAGATTTAGTACAACTTGGAAGACTGGAAAATACAATGCTGGCTAGCAATTTGCATTCCTTTTTCAATATTGCCTTTGCAAATATGAGCTGGTATTTAGGAGAACTGAATAATACTCATGCCACAGTGTATATGGCTGATGATCTGGAACCAGACAGTGAGCTGATAACTGTTCACAGTTAGTCAATGATAATATAAAAAAGTGCCTTATCTGATTGTAATTCTGTAGCCTCAAGTTTTTGTCTCTTTCCATCCTTCATCTCCTTCATCTGTCTTGTTTTTTGCAACGTATTGTAAAGCTGTGTTTCAAGATGTATTGGCAGTGGACATTGAAAGGAACATTAATTTTAACTCATAACAGAAAATTCAAAGATAATGAAACTATTATTCTCTTTCTTTTTGTCACTTTATTCTCTTTTTTTTGTTAAGATTTTTTCAAATTATAGTTGTTTCTTTTTTACGTCCCAATTCCTGCTCACCTCTGATAAGATGTACAATGTTAGGGAAGTAGGTAGCCAACCATATTAATATATTTATAAAATGGGATAATTTGTCATTATTTGTTTGTGAGGCATTGGAACATACCATACCTTATTACTTTTCAGTACTGGGAATGCGAAAGAGGACAATGATAAATGGCGTAGGACTGACAGAGAGACACAGGACAAGATCAAGGACAAAAACTTGATTAAAGGCTTCAGTACTCTGTCACAGCAGTGTGTAGTTTAGGCACAGTGTCAATTTGGAGTGTGTTTTAGCATTGCTTATAGTCAGAGCCATTGGGACACATCTCTGTTCTTCACCACTTCAGACTTTACACTGCAAAAGCAAGTGTGGAAATCAGCTTGGATGGTGTGTGGGCAGGCAAAAGGAAATAACCCAGTGTGGTTAGTTATGTCGTCTGCTATTTTAACCAGACCCAAATATTTTATAAATAATGTTTTGAAGGACTGAGCTTCAAGGAAAGAGGGCTATAAAATTATACAATTTTCTGCATGGTCTTGGCACCATAGCTTTATAATGAGGAAAAAAAAAAAAAAAAGGAATAAAAAGAAAAGGCAGAGTTATCTTGCAGGGTTATTCAAGTAATACCCAAGCACCATGCACACACAAGGGAGGACTAGCACAGAGAGGAGCAGGGCTGAGCATGATGGCTCCTTAACAAGTGCAGGTAGTGCTTCTATGAGTCAACAATAAAAACGGACAGTGTGATCAGGGAATTTGAAATTCCCAAAATCCTTCACTGGGTCTGAGTTGCTCATCTGGAGAAGAAAACATGCCCTGTTTGCTGCCTGCCTCCCTGATAAACACTGTTATGTAAATCTTTGTGTGCCTGAATATTAAATTTATCCCACTATTAGTAATTTACTGGATTTACTGTTATAGAATCATGGAATGATTTGAGTTGGAAGGGACCTTAAAGATCAGCTAGTTCCAACCTCCCTGCCATGGGCAGGGACACCTCCAACTAGACCAGGTTCCTCCAACCCCCATCCCTTCTTTTGATGCAGCCCAGGATACTGCTGGCTTTCCGGGCTGCAAGTGCACATTGCTGACTCACGTTGAGCTTCTCATCAACCAACACACGAAGTCCTTCTCAGGTCTGCTCTCAATTCATTCTTCACCCAGCCTGTATTTGTGCTTGGGATTTCCCTGACCCATGTGCAGGGCCTTGCACTTGGCCTTGTTGGACATCATGTGGTTTGCATGGGCCCATCTCTCAAGTCTGTCAAGGTCCCTCTGAATGGCATCCCTTCCCCCCAGCGTGTCAACCAGTTGTTATTCAACATCTTCATCAATGACTTGTATGAAGGACTTGAAGGAATTCTAAGCAAGTTTGCAGATGATACTAAATTGGGAGGAGCTGTCGACTCCCTCAAGGGCAGACAGACCCTGCAGAGGGACCTCAACAAATTAGAGATGGGCAATCTCCAACCACATGAAGTTTAACAAAGGTACACGCCGGATTCTGCACCTGGGATGGGGCAACCCTGGTGGTATGTAGACTAGGGAACGAGTGACTGGAGAGTAGCAACTCAGAGAGGGACCTGGAGATAGTGGTTGATGGCAAACTGAGTATGAGCCAACAGTGTGCCCTGCAGCCAGGAGGGCCAACCATGTCCTGGGGTGCATTAAGCATGGTGTTGCCAGCCGATCGAGGGAGGTGATTGTCCTGCTCTACTCTGTACTGGTGTGGCCTCACCTTGAGTATTGCCTGCAGCTTTGGGCACCGCAATATAAAAAGGACATCAGACTACTAGAGAGCTTCCAAAGGAGACCCACAAGGATGGTGAAGGGTCTGGAGGGGATGTCTTATGAGGAGCAGCTAAGGTCACTTGGTTTGTTGAGCTTGGAAAAGAGGAGGCTGAGGGGTGACCTGATTGCTGTCTGTCTTCATCANCATCACAAGGGGAAGAGAAGGGACAGGTACCGGTCTCTTCACTTCTGTGACCAATGACAGGACTCGAGGAAATGGCAGGAAGCTGAATCAGAGGAGGTTTTTAAGTTAGGTATCAGGAAAAGGGAGGTTGAACACTGGAACAGGCTCCCCAGGGAAATGGTCACAGCACCAAGCCTGCCTGAGTTCAAGAAGCATTTGGCCGATGCTGTCAGGCACATGGTGTGATTCTTGGCGTGCCCTACACAGGGACAAGAGTTGAACTTGATGGTCCTGATGGGTCCCTTTCAACTCAGCATATTCTATGATACTATGATTCTATGACCACACCACACAGCTTAGTGTCATCAGCAAACTTGATGAGGGTGCACTCGATCCCACCATTGTTGTCACCAACAAAGATGTCAAACAGCACCAGTCCCAATACTGACCCCTGAGGAAAGCCACTCATCACTGATCTCCACTTGGACATCAAGCTTTTGACCACAATTCTTTGCGTGTGACCACCCAGCCAATTCTTTATCTGGGTGTGATAAGGACTGTTGTTTTGTCTTGAGTAATTGTAACTCTTATTTCTATTTGTTACTGTGCTGTTATTCTGAGATCAATTGTTTATCTCAAAAGCTCTTGACCGATGGTGTCCATTACCACACCTGGAACATATCGCATGGCAGAGGTGTCTTAAGCCCCTACAGCGCTGGATATGTTATTGAATATACTTCATGGTTGCAGCAAAGTGCACAGTTGGAACTGAATGAAAAGACTGTAGAGAGCTGAGAGGAGATGCTCAAGTAGTTAAAGATGGACATTATTTATGAAAATTTCTTTTTGCCAGATGTTTTGAAAGGAGCTGTGCTGAGCACACAGTAAGAAATTAAAAGGTCAATTTGCAAAGAGTGTTCAGAGATCTATACTGAGTTCCTCAATCCACTCCAGACTCATGTGCAACTTTGTGCAAATAATTTAGTTTTCGAGTGCCCTATGGTTCCCATTCTTTAAAATCAGAAAAAAAGTATTTCTTTCATTTCACAGAGGATGAGTCCAGAGTTTCTAAATCATTTAGCTTTTATGGCACCGAAGACCAGAGACAAAGATCATGCAGAAAGGGGAAGGAGTTGCAGGATACAAAGAAAATAGCCTTCATTCCACCTAACTTTAGAAATCTATAATACTTTATTCTGATTTGCAACATGATGATACTTTTGTATTTGATGGGGTGAAGGTAGGTGCTTTATATGAAATTTTCCTGTGACATAAAGTGCAGCCTTAGGTGATCAGGTGTTATGTAGGCATCTATATCACAGCTGCTCTTATTTGGTCAGGTGACTGCCACCCCTTGTATACATGTGCAGATTGCTTCTAAGTGGGAGACTTAGGACCTAAATATGTCTCTTTCCTATAGTAGATAAATATAGAAGAAAATAATATATAAATAAATATAAATATAAA
>VZRW01000767.1:1171-12631 GCA_013398125.1 Aegotheles bennettii
GCCCCGCCCGGCGGCGCCTGGGCCGGGGCAGCCCCGGGCGGGCTCTGTCGGTCCCGGCCGCGCTCCCGCTGCTCCCGGCAGAGCGGCGGCCAAGGGCATTGGCGCCCGCCTTCCTCCTTAGAACCAGAGCTGCCGGCGACCCGCGGCACCCCGCGCCGGGAGCTCGGCGGAGCGGGGTGGGAGAGCTCCCGGTGCCCGGTGTGAGGAGCGCTGCGCCATTTCCCCGTGCAGTCGGGTAACGACATCGCTCCAGGGCATCCCAGGGCCTGCAGGGGCTCCGGGAAAGCTGGAGAGGGACTTCCTACAAGGGCAGGGAGTGATGGGACAGGGGGAACGGGTTCCAACTGGAAGAGGGGAGATTCAGATTGGATATTAGGAGGGAATTCCTCGCTGTGCGGGCGGTGAGGCACTGGCACAGGGTGCCCAGAGGCTGCCCCTCCCTGGCAGTGTTCAAGGCCAGGTTGGATGGGGCTTGGAGCACCCTGCTCTGGTGGGAGGTGTCCCTGCCCATGGCAGGGGGGTTGGGACTGGATGGGCTTTGAGGTCCCTTCCAACCCAACCCTTCTGTGGTTCTGGATTTGCCTGCGCGTGAGCCGCAGGAGGCACCGGTGCCGGGCAGGGGTTGGGTGCGGGTTTGGTGCCGGCACTGGGCAGGGCCTGGAGTACAGCTCGGGGTTTGGACTTCTGGGTGTGACAGTGGGTACACGCCAATCTGCACCATCTCCAGGAGAAGGGGTCCCGAAAGGCCATCCTTCAGGTTGTGTGTCGGGATACTGGAAGAAGTTTGGGGGTGACCCCTTGACGCATAAACAGCTCATTGAGCATTGGAATCATTGGTGGCCAGTGTGTGATTTAGGGGATCAGGAGAAGGGTCCTGTTAATCAGACTGTTGGTTATAATACAATTTTGCCATTGATGCCGTTTTGCCGGAGGGAGGGAAAGTGGGATGAGTTACTGCATGGTGATTTATTCTTTGATTTGCAAAACCATTTGGGTTTGCAAAAGGAACATATGCATATACCTAAAGGCCCCGTGGTGTTAGCATTAGAGAAGGGTAATAAGAAACTGCTTAAGGGATGTTGTTGTCTGTGTAGTATCGGTGAATGGGGTATTAAAAAAAGCAGGAGGAAGAGGATGTGGGATTGGGCCAAAAGGTAGAATAAGGCAAGAGGAGGGGGAAGATGACAGGCAAGAGGAACAATCAGATGGGGAAGAAAGCCACTATGCTGGAAGTGAGAATTTTAGCCATGTAGCAAAGTGAACAAGTGAAGGTGCCCCAAAAAACATTCAAGCTCCCTTACACCAGGCAGTAGGGGCGGAGAGACCAGGCAACAGTCAAAGTGCCATTTTCTGTGTCAAATTTACGAACCTGGAGTCAGCCGGGACCTACAGGGAAGATCCTGATAAAGTATCTAAGGTAATGGAGACAATTATTAGAACACAAGGTCCGGATTGGAATGATTTGCAGGTAATATTGGATACTTCAGTGACATATGATGAGAGAAGTATAGTACTGGCAAAAGCAGAGGAGGCGGCAGAAAGGATTCATGCACAGGAGCCCAGCAGGGGACAGTGGACAACCACTTCCCCTCTGCAGATCCTGAGTGGGATCCAAATAAACAGGCCCAGCAGGAGTTATTAACCAGGTACCAAAGGTTAATTTTGTTTGAAATGAAACGTGATTCCTAAAGCGAAGAACTGGTCAAAATTATATCAGGAGAAAGAAGAAACTCCATTTGCCTTTTATGGAAGACCTATGGCAATAGGTGGGAAGTATACTGATTTGGACCCTGAAAAAGAAGGCGATGCAGCGCAGTTATCATGTATTTTTATTGGACAGTCAAATCCGGACATTAAATGCAAGCTGCAAAAGCTGGAAGGAGCAGATTCTTGGTCTCTCAATGAATTGTTAGAAACAGCCTGGAAAGTATATAATAACAGGGAAGAAGTCGAAAGAGAGAGGGAAAAGAAAGAAAAGAGTAGGGAAAGAAAATTGCTGGCAGTAGCTATGGCACAAGAAACCAGGAAAGGGAGGAACGGCCTGGGAGGAAGAGGTCTGAGGGGAGGAACACCTGGAAATGTTTTTGGACAAGCCCCATGGGTCCATTTAGAGAAAGATCAGTGCACAATTTGTAAACAGAGGGGGCACTGGAGAAGAGAACGCCCCCAGAACCAAAACAGACACCAAGGATTTAGTGGAATGTCAAGGCAGGCAGCAGAAATTAGGACTTTAGATGAAGACTGTGGAAGACCAGGGGCAGACTTGAAACCCTCCCCAGTAGAGCCCCTGGTTGCATTAAGGTTGGAGAATGATACAGGAGCTAGCTATTGTTATAAATACTTGTAAAGGGCAATTAAGGGAACAAACAGGTTCAGTCGTTGGTGCCACAGGCTGGAAAGCAAACTGGCCTTTCTTTCAGCCTCTGAAATTTAGAGGCAGACAGTTACTGACCCATCAATTTCTTTACATGCCTGAATGCCACGTGCCGTTATTAGGTAGGGATATACTGGGGAAACTACACACACAAATTACGTTTCAAGAAGGAAAAATCCAAATACATATCCCTGAGAAAAAGGCTGTGGAGGCCCAAGTTTTTCTGTTCAGGAATCGGCTGCTGAACCAGATATACCTGAGGAAGTAGAAAACACAGTCTCCTGCTGGTACGGGCTATGGGGGCACCAGGATGGTCATGAAACACAGAACCAGCGACTATCCACCTGAAACCAAACATCAGGCTGGTAAGACAGAAACAAGATCTTATAAAATTGGAAGCAAGGAAAGGACTGGAGCCCTTAATAGAAAATTTTATCAAATATAAATTTCTTGTGGAATGTCAGCCTAGATTTAATGCTCCTATCTTACCGGTAAAGAAACCACACTCAGAAGAGTATCGGTTAGCACAGGACCTCAGAGCCATCAACCAAGTCATACAAGATGTACAGCTGGTGGTAGCCAACCCATACACCTTGATATCCACTTTAAAGGGCTCTGATCAATAGTTCACAGTATTGGACCTAAAAGATGCCTTCTTTTGCATTCCGTTGGAAAGCAGAAACCAGGATGTTATGGTTTGGGGGGACATGGGCATAATTTTATGGTGGTAGTAATATGAGGACCTAGAGGGAGGGTGATGTTTAGGACCCTGAGGGATATGAGGGGAGCCGAACAGAAAGGGGTCTGTATTCCCTCCCATTTCCTGACACACTCTATAAAAGTCAGGAGAACAGGCAGTCTGCCCCCTTTCCTGCTCCCTTCTTCCTTGCTGCCTCGCTGCACCCGGATGTCTTGGAGTGAGGATCCTGCTCCTTTGTCATGAGCTTGCCACGTGTTCTGCAGGATCCAAATCCATCAGGTGCTGGGAAGAGCCTGGGACCCATGTATTCCAATACTTTGGAAAACGGGAATGGTGGTTAAATTGGAGAATAAAAGCTGTGTATAACATTAGCCAAAATAAGTAAGATTGTAGGACTTTATTAGAAATAAGTAGCGTAACTATCCTAAAAGAAATATTTTCCATGACCAGAAATTGTAAAAACTTTACAAATGATTGCAAAAAGGAAATACCCCCACTGGGGTGTACCGTGTGGGTAACATCAGACTGATATTGGACCACTAGACTTTGGTGGGACACTGTTAAGTAGAAAAGTAACCTTAGGTCTATTTACTTTATGTCTGGTGTGGAGAAAGAGTCCTATTATGGCTACATACTGGGGAAAAGTGAAAAGGGATGTGGAAAAGGATGATGAATGGGCAGGGCCCTCTTCTGCAGTAGAATTCAGATGGGGCCTAGAAAACCTTTTATTACCTGGTCTTATGGATCTGGAAAATAGAGTTTTAATAGAAAACTTAACTTGGCAGGTAGAAACCTTGTCAAAAGCTACTGAAAGAAGATTTCAAATTATTAACAGACAAGTGCAAACAAATATGAAAATGACCCTGCAGAACCGATTGGCTCTATATTTGCTGCTAGTAAAAGAACACAGAGTCTGTGGGTATCTGGTCTCAGACCGGATAAAGAACAGTGCTGTGTGCACGTTCCTAATGTTACCAATGATTTGCAAGAACAACTTGGTGAAATGCGGAAAGTGGCAGAAGACAGCAAAGCCATCAGAGAAGCTGATGAAGCTAAACAAAATGTTGCAATCCTTCAGAGGATGGACTCTAGAAGGACAGCTGTCCACCTTACTAGGAGGTATAATAGTCATAGTAGTCATCATTTGTATAGAATGTGTAAAGAAAGAAATAGAAGAACAGTTGTGGAAGTAATTAAAGAAATAATTAATTACTTCCAAAGGGGGAAATTGATACCAGATTAAACAAGCATTACATTGTGTATAGAGCTATAGTTATAGACAAGACCACAGGTACTCTGGAGATAAGGCAGGCAAGAAAAGACTGAATTAATAAGTTTTGCAAGCTACGTTTAACCAGATGTTCTCCTTCAAGCAGATGTGGGCCTCCTCTCTAGATAAGACTTGGGGAATAGGTAAACAGTTGTAAGAGAAGACGGATAAAGGAGCTTCTCTGGGTCATAAATTTGCTCAAGCAAGGACATGCAGTTAATTGGCAAGCTGAGCAGACACTTTGGTGTCCTTAAATAACACATGACCATAAAAGAGTAAAATGAGTAGGGGTATTCCTCTTCAGATGACCACCAGGACCACCAAAGACCACTCCTTGAATTCATAGTGTGTGCGCGGAGGCCTTATCTACCCAAATTACCATATGCAGTCAGTTACAGGAAATAGGTGGGCATTTCGTGGAATTATGATGAATATGTATGCAATAAAGATGTATAAGCTGTGAACTGTCTCTTCTCGGTGTGTCTGATGGGCAGAGAGATCCACCATGCGCCAGGTACTTTAATAAAGTAATGTCTGCTTTCTAACCTGTTGTTCTGGTTATTTATTTATTTTCCGAGATTTCTGTGACAGCTGGAGGAGACCTTTAAGATCAATCCGATCATTAACCTGGCACTTCAAGTCCTCCCCACCTCCTGGTCTCGATGGTGGGGTGCAGCCAGAAAGATTTCCCTGAAGCACTCTGTGGCTAAAGTGGGTTAATACAGGGACCTTCTCACCACTTCAGTTGTTGCCAGGAGGGACGTTTTTCTTCCCTTGATGTACATACAGCATGAGCAAGGAGAGAGCGCCCTGCCCACGCGCCATTGTATAAATAGGTGTGAAAGTAATTAATACTGCTTTCTCCCCAGATAATCTGCTTCTGTCACAGCTTGCTAGTATAAGAAGGCCAAAGCTCCGTGTGTCACTCACTGAGACAAGGATCCCAAACCCATGTCATGAAGAGGTGAATAATGAGATCTTTGTGGGTGCGGGGCTGGGTATGTTCCTGTAGGGCCAGAAAGAAGCCAACAAATGGGGCTTGTCTGAATTATGCCTGTCTGTTTATCCCCCAGAGAGGGGTCCCAAATCATTTCCTGAACCCCAACTCTACTGCTCCTGCCCTTTCTTCCATACTTCTGATAACTTTTTACAAGTACTGACTGTTGCCTTGCTCATTTGTCAGCATCAGGAGTAATCTCAAAATTCACGATTTAGCAGGTAATTCCTGTTTGTCAGACAAAAATGTTTCTTTAAAACACAATGCCTTGTCAAACGGATTATTTTTGAATGGCAATTAACTGTCCTTGATCATATTGTACAACAGAGAAGTCTGTCATGGAGTTCTTTTGCCTAAAAAATTTGTGAACTATTTTGCTTCCCACACCTACACCTTAGGTGAAATTTCCAGTTACTTCCCTTCCCCACCCACAGGGCAGGTGCTCTGGAGAAATGTGAATTTCATTGGGCATTGTGTAAAACTGCCACTCTGGTATGAGTGATTTAAAGCCAGGGAGAAGTTCATTCATTCTCTAATATGCCAGACTGGACAGGTCAAGTAACACTCTAGTATCATGAAAAAATGCTGAATTAATTTTAATTTACTAGCTGCTTCATATCCCTTTGGGTTAGACATTCCTTTGGAGTAGCTTATGTCACCACTGATACATCAGATGCCTTGATGGAGGATAGAGTTTCCTCCATACTAACCAATTTTCAATCAATTATGTACTGGTAATAATTGTTCTTGTAGAACTAAGGTGGATTGTTCCCATGGTCTAATCAATTTATAAGTCAAAAAGGAGGAGAAAATACATTACAGTTCCTCAAAGGCATGATGTCTGTGAGAGACGTGAAGAGACATGAAGCCTTGAGTTGTGTGTTTAAAGACGTCCTGCAAATGTTGCTTGTCACTATTCTGGGAGCTCGGACTGCTGCAGATGCAAAAGGTTTTTCTGTCATAGAAGCAACGACGCATCACTGAAATGTAAAAATGTGCGGTTTTGTATGGACAACATGATCCTAACTACTCTGCGGTGATAATGTAGTCCCAAAAGGGATGAGTATTTCTCCCCCCGTGTTATGCTCTTAACTGGAAGATGTATCTTACCATTGTAATCACAGATCAGATAAACCCACTGTGATAAATAATTTTTTTTCCAGCTGGAACAGCACAATGTTTGGAACAGATGTCTTGGGCCGCTTTAGTTTGGGGTGATGAAAGAAATGTGCCATGCAGTATGAAAATCATTCAATAGGACTTTGATGATTGTTGGGTTCTCCGATATTAGGAGGGTGGCTAATGACTCCTAGTTTGAGGATTAGGATTCATGAATTTCTGTATAAACACACGTGGAAAGCATTGCATCAACACATAACTAGGCTGTTGTTCTAGCCATTCACAAGATCAAATGCTGCTGTTCTCGTGCTTCTCTGTCCTTCGCTGCTGATGTATCTAACTGAGCAAAGAGAAGCCCCACATTGATACAGATACAGGAAGGGTTTTCTGTGTTTACATGAAAAATATAAAGCCTAATTCTTTTTTTTAAAATGGAAGTTAGATTTTGAAGTAACTGACTGGACTGTCAGGAGTCTTGGCTGTGGCATTCTGTTGAGCAAAGAGTTTGTTTCTAGTGTGTTGTTACTATTTGCATTTTATAAAGCTGGTAATTAAATTCTCCCACATTCTTTACTACTCCTTGTTATAGTTTGAAACTTTTTGTCTCATCTGAGAACCCGTCTCAGGAAGGAACTAATATTTATATTCCATAAACCCAAAACTTCCTGCTGAAACTGTATAAAAGTTGAAGGAATCAGGAAGTTCTCCCCGATTTCCTGCTCTCTTCGGTCCTGATCCGTTTCTGAGCTCCCGGCAGAAGCGGCGAAGGGGGAGGGAGAGCTCCCCTTATCAGTTTTCAGCCCTGACTGCTTGAAAAGCATCTGAGGAATGCTTTGATTTTCCATCGACTTTTTCGCAGCTGAGAACTCTCTTCTCGGAATCTCGGACTTTCGGGTTTTGGATATATTTATTTTGTACTTATTTATTCTTTTTCCCTTTTTTCCCTGTTTGTAATTCCCTTTCCTCTGTTTATTAAAGTTGTATAGGTTCATAGTTTTCTTTAAAAATCCAACCAGCTTGTTTTGTTTTTTTTTTTTTCTTTTCCTTTCCTTATTCTCCCCTCCAGGGGGGAAGGGAGAGATAAAGAAAAGGCAAACTGTCTCCGCTTTGTGCTGCAAAACCGAGACACTCCTGTAGATGGAAATGTAAATTATACTCCATTTACTGTTATCTTACTGGATGTGAAAATGGCTGTGCTTTCTTTTTAATATATGTTTACACAGTAACCATACAAGACATGATTCTTAAAACGAAAGATTTGCTCATTTATCTGTAATTGTTTTCCTCAGCTGCATTGATTCTTAATCTGCCAACAGGAGGCAATAACTCCATTGCTTAAATCTGATCTTTTAACGTTAATGCATAAAAGAACAGTGGTTTCATTAACATTTTTGAGAGACTATACATGAAAATCAAAACACAACTTTCTTAAAAATGCTTCACTTGTATAATTTAATGCAATTACATTAATATTTTAATATTTTACTCTGCACTACTTAGTCATGCGGGTTTTACTTCTATTTTGAGCAGCTGCTTTGTATAAGTTTTTACTGGTGGACCTCATGCAGCACTGTAATCGTGCAAGGTTTGGATTTCATGCAAAATATGATTTTTGTGGTTTTTTATTGCCACTATAATATTTTAAAATTTGTTTTGAATGCTATTACATAGAATCATAGAATCTTTTGGGTTGGAAAAGACCTTTAAGATCATTGAGTCCAACTGCTAACATTTACCAAGTTCACCACTGAACCATATCCCTAAGCACCACATCTGCATGTCTTTTAAACACCTCCAGGGATGGTGACTCCACCACTCCCCTGGGCAGCCTGTGCCAGTGCCTGACAACCCTTTTGGTGAAAAAATTTTTCCTAATATCCAACCTAAAACTCCCCTGGCACAACTTGAGGCCATTTCCTCTTGTCCTATCACTACCTACTTGGGAGAAGAGGCCAACACCCACCTCGCTCCAGCCTCCTTTTGGGCATTTGTAGAGAGTGATAAGGTCTCCCCTCAGCATCCTTTTCTCCAGGCTGAACAACCCCAGTTCCCTCAGCGGCTCCTCATAGTATTGGTTCTCCAAGACCATTTACCAGGTTCGTTGCCCTTCTCTGGACATGCTCCAGCACATCTGTGTCCTTGTAGTGAGGGGCCCAAAACTGAACACAGTATTTGAGGTACAGCCTCACCATTGCCGAGTAGAAGGGGACAATCACTTCCCTAGTCCTGCTGGCCACACTGTTTCTGATACAGGCTAGGATGCTGTTGGCCTTCTTGGCCACCTGGGCATCCTGCTGGCTCACATTCAGCCGGCTGTCGACCAGCACCTCTGGGTCCTTTTCCACCAGGAAGCTTTCCAGCCACTCTTTCCCAAGCCTGTAGTGTTGCATGGGGTTGTTGTGACGCAAGAGCAGGACTTGGCCTTGTTGAACCTCATACAATTGGCCTTGGCCCATTGATCCAGCCTGTCCAGGTCCCTTGAGCCTTCCTACCCTCAAGCAGATCTACAGTCTTGCCCAACTTGGTGTCGTCTGCAAACTTACTGAAAGCACACTCAATCCTCTCATCCAGGTCATTGATAAAGATATAAAAGAGAACTGGGCCCAGTACTGAGCCCTGGGGAACACCACTTATGACTGTCCACCAACTGGATTTAATTCCGTTCATCACAACTTTTTGGGTCCAGCCATCCAGCCAGTGTTTTACCCAAAAAAATGTACACCCATCCAATCCATGAGTTTCTCCAGGAGAATGCTGTGGGAAACAGTGTCAAAGGCTTTGTCAAAGTCTAGGTAGACAACACCCACAGCCTTTCTGTCATCCCTAGGGTTATGGTTAGGTTAGGATTATGGTTAGGGGTTAGGGTTAGGGTAAGAGTTAGGGTCATCCACTAAGCAGGTCACTTGTCATAGAAGGAGATTAGGTTAGTCAGACAGGACCTGCCTTTTATAAATCCATGCTAACTGGTCCTGATCACCTGGTTGTCCTGCATGTGATGGCCTGTTCGATAACCTTCCCTGGCACCAAGGTCAGGCTGACAGGCCTGTAGTTCCTCAGATCCTTCTTTTGGCCCTTCTTGTAGATGGGTGTCACCTCATAATCAGAGGGCCATAACAGGGTAGAAAATCTCTTCACATCTTTAACCCAGGCACCAGGGAGGCAGCAGGCTCCCCTAGGAAGTGGATCCAGTCTGCATATTGGGCCTTCTGTTCCCCTCAGAAAGGAGTCTCCTATGACAATGACCTGCCTTCTTTATGGAAGCAGTTCTGATGCAAGGCATAGGCTGACTTTACCTCAGCAACACCTCCCAGCTGGATGAACCATCGTCCAAGCACCACTTGCAGAGACTCATACCTGTTATGCAAAGGATCATTGTGGAGCCTCCTTCTCTGGAGACATTCAAAACCTGCCTGGATGTGATCCTGTGCCACCTGCTCTGGGTGAACCTGCTTTAGCAGGGGAGTTGGACTAGATGATCTCCAGAGGTCCCCTCCAAAGGGAGGGTGGAGGAGTCACAGAGGAGATGTGCCTGCTGCACCAGGCAGGAACTTGTTGTCATTACCCCCTATCCTTTAAGTCACTATGTTCAGCCAGGCAGAGAGAGGACAGGGAATTCTCCGTGTCACGTGTCCTGCCTGCCCGTTGGGCCTGTCTCAGGGAAGGTGGGGTGTGATTCCAGTAGTCTGTCCTCTTTCGCACTCCCTGATACTCCTCAACCTGCTTCCAGAGCTCTGTCACTAAGCAGAGGAGCTCCTCCACCTGCGCACATGTCCCACGGGTGTGCTCACTGCTGCCACCCAGTACTGGTGTGACAGCAGGGCACACCTGCCGCTGGACACTTGGGTGGGCAGCATGTTCCTATGAGCTCCACTTGGGAAGCTGCATCAGTCAGTCGTGGTGAGTTCAGAGCTTTGAGAGGCCAAGGCTTTCTGCTGGATGGATACCATCACTCCCTGGCAGAGCTGGCAGAGCTGGTGCTCCCTAAGGGGCTTCTTTTATAGGTGAGGGGGTTTGGCCACGGTTGCTCCTAACCCTGCCCTCATCAGCTGCTGTGATGGGAGCTGCTGGCTCCTGGTGGCTCCCTCTGAGGATCCCCTGGTTTAGGAACCCCTCTGTGCACCACGCTAGAGAGCTCTGCCGCAGATCGTGCTGGCACCGGAGCTGTTCACCTGAAGGCCATTGGATCACAAGAAAATTCGGGTAGGAAGGGACCACAGGAGGTGTCTAACCCAATCTCTCAGTCAGAGGAGGGTCAGCTATGAGATAAGGCCAGGTTGCTCAGGGTTTTGTCCAGTTGTGTCTCGGATAGTGCCTCCACAACCTACCCGGGCAGCCCGTTCCACTGCCTTACTGTCCTCATGGTGCGGAAAAAAATGCCTTTTTCCCCCTTTTTTTTTTTTCCTTTCAAATGACAGTTTTCTTCTGTCCTTCTGCTACAGCAGAACAGAAATGGGACGTAGGAGAGCGCCAGAGGTGTGAAATCACTTCCACACGGCCCGCTCGGGGTGGCCGGGCACTGCAGGGCAGGGCAGTGGCTGAGGGGGGCTGCGGCGCTGGGAATCACACGGGAATGCGAACTGGGAAGAACTCTGGGGGTTCTGCACAGCACAGCGCTACCGGGCACCCGGTGACCTCGGAGGGCACGGCTGGGACACAGCGACCGTGCTTTCCCCGACAGACAGCGAGACCGCAGAGCCCGCTGCTGCACAGCCCCACGGCGCCCAGCACCGAACCGCACACCCAGGAACCACGGGCGGTTCCACACACGGGCCCGGGGAGCGCTGCGGGACGGGGGCGCTCCGGACCGTCCATCGCAGCGCGTCCGCTCGTCCAACGCAGCTGGAGCGGGGCGTTCCGTGCGCCCGCTGCCACGGGCGGATGTAAACAACGTCCCTCGGTGCCGCACGTTCTCAGGAAGCGCAGTGCCCTGCGCTCCCGTTCGCCGCCGCTCCGGGCGGGCGGGGGGAGCGGCGGAGGCGCGGCCGGGGCTGGCGGGGGGG
>VZRW01000768.1:9898-22909 GCA_013398125.1 Aegotheles bennettii
TTCTTTGAACACCCCCAGGGACGGTGACTCCACCACCTCCCTGGGCAGCCCATTCCAGTGCCCAACCACCCTCTCAGGAAAGAACTTCTTCCTAATATCCAACCTAAACTTGCCTTGAAGGGAATGTCTTGAAGGTCTCTTCCAACCTCGGTGATTCAATGTTCTATGACTCCTGGTTATCACAGAGGGTCACCAGTGTGGGTCATGACAGCCACGTGAGCCTTGAGAGTGTCGCAGTTCTGGGTTTCAACATCACCTAATTGCCTGCTCTGTGTTCACAAATGGCACCCATCTTTGCAATGGCTATTGCTTTAAAAAAATAGAGAAAGATTAAAAAAAAACTCCTTATGGACATTACCCACTGACTTCTATCTTTGTGCTTCAGGGAAACATTATGATAACTGCAATAAAGCTACCCAAATTACCTTCCTTCATTATCTCCTTAGGCATAAATACTAAAATCCTTAATGAGATTTACTTCTTTTTTCTCATTAAGCACCCCATGCCTCCCTCCACAGCCCTCTGGACACTGAGGCTGCCCTGTGAAAGATCTTCTCCAGATGGTGCAGCTCCAGGACTGTGTTCAGTGAGCGGCAGCAAAGGCAAGGCCTGGAGAGCTTGGGAAAGGCTGGGAAATCCTGAAAGGGAAGGAGGGATCCTAGCTGGGTTTTGGGAGGATTTTGGATTTGTTGTGAATTAGGAGTACAATTTTGGAATCACCAGAGCTACAAAGCCAAGTAGGAGCTGCTTAAGGACAGTGGCTACTTACTCCCTCTTGGGCTGCTGTAGCTTTCATGACATGTGGAATATTCTCTTCCTCAAAACCATACTGTTTTATAGCCTGCATCTGCAGGTTTCTCCTTCTGCAAATGGGGAAGATCACTTTTTGATGTAAACCCTGCCCTCCCAAATGCAGGGTTATCAGTGTCTGCTTCAATGTCTCAGTGGTGAGACACTGGCCCCATCCAACCTGGCCTTCAACCCTGCCAGGGAGGGGCAGCCACAGCTTCTCTGGGCACCCTGGGCCAGGCTCTCACCACCCTCACACCAAACAATTTCTCCCTCCCATCCCATCTCCATCTCCCCTCTGGCACTTGGACCCCGTTCCCCCTCGGCCCATCACTCCCTGCCCTTGGCACCAGTCCCTCTCCAGCTTTCCTGGAGCCCCTTCAGGCACTGGAAGGTGCTCCAAGGTCTCCCCGGTGCCTTCTCTTCTCCAGGCTGAACCCCCCCAACTCTCTCAGCCTGGCCCCAGAGCAGAGCTGCTCCAGCCCTCGCAGCATCTCCGTGGCCTCCTCTGGACTCTCTCCAACAGCTCCGTGTCCTTCTGCTGTTGGGGACCCCAGAGGTGGCCCCAGCACTGCAGGGGGGGTCTCACAGAGCGGAGCAGAGGGGCAGAATCCCCCCCCGGCCCTGCTGCTCACGCTCTGGGGATGCAGCCCAGGATCCCGGGGGCTTTCCGGGCTCCAAGCACACACTGATGGCTCATGGGGAGCTTCTCCTCACCCAACACCCCCAAGTCCTTCTCCTCGGGGCTGTTTTGAATCCATTCTCCACTCTGCCTGTTTGTGCTGGGCATTGCCCCGACCCATGGGCAGGACCTTGCCCTTGTTGAACTTCATGCGGTTTGCATGGGCCCACATCTCCAGTCTGTGAAGGTCCCATGTCACCATCTGTCTCTGTATTTGACCAACCATCCATAAGGTGTCCCCTCCAGTCCCATGTTGTCATCTCTATATCCAGACCATTCTTCCTAAACCTCTCCCTCCTCCATGTCATCCACATTACCTCTTTGTGGGAGCTGGTGTCTGTCTGCCCATGGATGTCTTGATGTTCTCCCATCCAACCTCTCTGCTGATTCTCTTGATCCACTAAAGGGAACAGGGAGGATGGCAGAAGGTGTCTCTGGGTGCTCAGAGTAATTTGGGGTAATTACTCACATTTAAGGAATCATTTAAAACATGGGAGCTGTTCAAGGAATGTGTCTTCTGTCATCAGCTGGGAGAGAGCTAATCATGCAGATGAGGGACTTTTAAATTTCTCCTAAATGCCTGGGCTTCTCTTCTGAGTGATTAATGAGCAACAGCTCAGGATATGGCTCAGTTACTCACAGCCTCACCTGACATGTTCCTGCTCCTTGTGTGAGAAGAGGGATTTCTGGATGCACCAAGGAGAGAGAAATCTTCTGGGCCAACATTCAATTGAATGGCCATCTGGTAGCCAGGAGGGCAAGAGAAAGGGCAACCCACAGCACGGCCAGCCTGGC
Organism: Aegotheles bennettii; assembly: GCA_013398125.1. Classification (NCBI taxonomy): domain Eukaryota; kingdom Metazoa; phylum Chordata; class Aves; order Caprimulgiformes; family Aegothelidae; genus Aegotheles; species Aegotheles bennettii. Next base: position 12,165 of record VZRW01000768.1, read on the forward strand.
CCAATGAAGATCAGTGGTTTGAAGTAGGCTTCAGGCTCCAAAACGTGTCTCAAAGAGCAGCCACTGCACTCAGCTTCTCCAGCTGGAAGCTCAGAAAGGGGCTGGAGAAGTTCAAGCAGGTGAGAAGTGACTCCAGCTGGTGCAAATGAAGGAAAACTTGTTAATCTGCTGTTCCCTCATTGCTGAAGGGGTTGGTGTGGCATAAAGGGTGAGATATTCCCCCAGACATTCGGGCTCATGTTGCATTTCGAACAGTGCTTGGCTGTGGTGTGAAAGGTTCCCCAAATTCTCCTGGCTCTGGAACAGCAAACACTGAACAGAGCATTGAAAAAAACAACAAAACCCCACCAAAATCAGAACTGAAGCCCCAAATCAGCAGTTATTACCCTAATAAACCCCTCTCACTATTGGCAGGGGGAGCCTTTCATACTCAGAGGTCTTGATGGCAAATGCTGGCCTTAAATACATCGATTTATTATTCAATTATAAAAACAATCAGCTCCCAAATATGTGCCCTACAGGCCACAAAGCAGAGTTACAGGTAGCCCCAGAACTCTGGTAGCTCTTTGCAGTTACAAAAGCCCCACATAAATTCTTCAAGAAGCACCAAGCAATAAAAGGACCCAGATGGACGTCAGGAGAAAGGGAAAACCTGAAACGCTGCCTTGGTGCTCCTGAGTAGGAAGAGAAGCAAGGTGTAAAGCAGGTAGCTTGCGTGCTGCTTAGATCGTGCTTAACATAGCTTTGCAGCTCCTACTTACCACCTCTGCTCTGGGGCCAGGCTGAGAAAGTTGGGGGTGTTCTGCCTGGAGAAGAGAAGGCTCCAGGGAGACCTTGGAGCACCTTCCAGTGCCTCCCAGCCTGTCCCCAGAGCAGAGCTGCTCCAGCCCTCGCAGCATCTCCGTGGCCTCCTCTGGACTCTCTCCAACAGCTCCGTGTCCTTCTTGTGTTGGGGACCCCAGAGCTGGCCCCAGCAGTGCAGGGGAGGTCTCATGAGAGCACAGGGGGAATATCACCAGTTCTCCATCAGTCTCCCTCATACAGATCCCCTGGATTTCAGTCCCTGTGCCTCTCAGCTCGGCTCTGGCCTGCTTGTGCTTGTCAGAGTCCAGCGATGGAAGAAGGACTTCACCAGGAGCGAGAGCAGTTGCTTTGCCTCAGAGGCATGAAAAATACCCATCATAGTCATTAAAGTCATGGAGACCAGCTGAGGGAACTGGGGTTATTGAGCCTGGAGAAGAGGAGACTGAGAGGAGACCTTATTGCCCTCTACAACTACCTAAAAGGAGGTTGTAGTGAGGCTGGTGTTGGTCTCTTCTCCCAAATTGCTGATGACAGGACAAGAGGAAATGGCCTCAAGTTCCATCAGGGGAAGTTTAGGTTGGATATTGGGAAGAAGTTCTTTCCTGAGAGGGTGGTTGGGCACTGGAATGGGCTGCCCAGGGAGGTGGTGGAGTCACCGTTCCTGGGGGTGTTCAAAAAACGGGTTGATGAGGCACTTGAGGCCATGGTCTAATGGTCCAATGGTTAGGAATATGATGGGATAAAGGTTGGACTTGATGACCCTGGAGGTCCCTTCCAACCATAATGATTCTATGATTCTATGATTCTAAGTCACTGCAGGCCTCTGTAAGTGCTCAGCACCAAGGTTGGGATTCAGGCTGTTTTCTTTCTCTCTCCTCTTCTCCCCAGACCGTTCACTTCTCCAGTTGTCAGCACCATGGCGACGGCTGAGCGCCTCCGGATGAGCACGCTGAGCTGTAGCAGGGGAGGGAGTGATTTGTCTGTGCCAAAGATATTTCACGCTGCAACTCGGTGGAGGAAATTACAAACACTGAAGTCCAAGGCCCTAACAGTCCAATTTTCTCAACTGATTGCCACTGTGCCTAAGCCTAACAGAGTAAATAATGAACACCGATGCCATGAACTTCCCAATAAATTGCTCCTGATGAATGTCATGCAGGCCATCCAAAAGCAAATTTAATGATTACATGCTGCCTGCAAGTACCTAATATTTTTTTTTCTTTTCCTGGCTCAATTGTTAGATCTAATCAGCAAAGGAAGGAACAGAAAATAAAATGAAATGCCTCATTTCTAAGCACGGCTCCCTGTTCGATGCAAACAGCCAAAACGTGAACTGTGGGGTACAGGCAGCTCCAGCTCGGACTGACAAGGTGGCTTTGTAATGAGAGAGCAGGGTTAGTGCACCAGGGACTGTGGCTTGGGGAGCAACATTTGACTTCCCTGCATCTCAGCTTCCTTTCAAGTTTATCATCCTCACGCCTGTTTGGAGAGCAGACCCTCCAGGGCAGAACCATCCCCTGCTATGCTCACGCAGAGCAGTGGACAGCCAGCCTTGCCCCAGGCTGGAGCTGCTGCTGTGATATAATTGATGTGGGTCACTGGGTGTTTAAATCCTGGTAGGATGAATCCTGGGGTAATAAATTCCTGACATTAGAGCACAGTCGGATTTGTGGCCAAGGTCTGCAGTGATGGACGGGGTTTGTGTATCATGGTACGTCCATGGTTACAAATCTGTAAAGGGTGAGGGTCAGGACGATGGAGCCAAGCTTTTTACAGTGCTGACCAATGATAGGACAAGGGGCAATGGATGCAAAGTGGAGCCCAGGAGGTTCCATGTGAATCTCAGGAAGAACTTCTTTCCTGTGAGAGTGCCAGAGCACTGGACCAAGCTGCCCAGAGAGGTTGTGGAGTCTCCTTGGCTGGAGACATTCAAACCCCGCCTGGATGCGTTCCTGGGTGATGGACCCTGCTCTGGCAGGGGGGGTTGGACTGGATGATCTTTTGAGGTCCCTTCCAACCCCTAGGATTCTGGGATTCTGGGATTCTGTGATTCCACCATGGGAATTAATCCCCAGGACGAAGGATCAGTGCGCGAGTGGCCACTTGTGTGGCTTCTCCATGTCTCAGCTCAGCAAAATGACTCTTTCTCTCCCAAAAAAAACCCCTCCCTACTTGTCTAAGAGCAACAGAACCAACCTCGCTGCAGTGCTGATTTCCTCTTGGCAGCTCTCCCCTGCTCCCTGTCTGAGTGCCCTTCCCTTTAGTGCTGTATCTACCATGCTCAGAAGGAAATTCACAATTATGATTCATGCTAATACAACAAAAACACAGCCAATAAAAGGCAAAAAAGGAGATTCCCAGTGGAACGGCTCCTTGGGAAACCTTTCCAGCCCGCGCTGTCTCCCAACGGCCGCGCTCATCACACGCATGGCAGGTTGTGAGGTTGGGGGATCTCCACCGTGACATCCCTGGGGGGTCTTTATCTATCTATGCACACGTGTATACATATGTATATTTGTATGTATAGCTGTCACACGGGCAGATTGATATCACCCTTAATCAAGAGGATATCAAGGAGGGGGAGGTGCTTGGGAGAAGAGCTGGTGACTGAGAAGAACCAGAGCAATTCGCTTTACCTTCCACTTCTGCGACCGTGTCTGGCACAGGCTTCAAAATAGCATGATAATTAAAACCCAGTAAAGATGACGAGGCTGTAAAGAGAAAATTGTGAAACCCTCATGAACTTTTACAGCTCCCATGAAAACATTTCGTTTCGTGGCCTGGAGGAGTATTTCCTTGTCTCTTTAAGCACTGAAGGGCCACATCCATACAACAATTGCTCTCCAAGCACTGGAGGAGCTGACAGCATTTCATGTAGCATCACAAAACCAAACCTCCAGGCCTTGTCCATAAAGCATTGTGTCCTGCAGGGTCATGCCAGGACTGCAAGACAACTTGTAGGCAAGAACTGGTGCAGAGAACAGAGCCGGGTAAGCTATTGGTGGTCTTGTAAGAAGGTACATGACTAAGGACTGGCTCGTGGGTTAAGTTATGCTGTGCACACCTCAGATCTAAGATGAAGAAGGTTCCTGGGTCTTTGCACAGTTTGCAACATCCTCATGTGGTTTGTTCCCATTAGGAAGCCATCTAAGGTTGAAGAAGGTCTAAGATGAAGAAGGTTCCTGGGTCTTTGCACAGTTTGCAACATCCTCATGTGGTTTGTTCCCACTAGGAAACCATCTAAGGGTGAAGAAGGTCAAAGATGAAGAAGCTTCCTGTGTCTTTGCACAGTTTGCAACATCCTCATGTGGTTTGTTCCCGTTGGGAAACCATCTTCCACTTTGTGTTATAAATGCCCCATCTGCATGGCCAGGTCCCACGGGTTGGGATGGAGAGCTTGTTGCCAGAGAACAACATGCTGGAGAAAGGAAAAATAACTGCTGGCAAGGTAGTGTCAAAAGTTTCCCAAGGGCTGGTGCTCTCGAGACCTGTGCAACTGTTGAACCTGTGAGAAGCGATAAATGCAGGACAGCCAGAGCCTGTTGAATCTGCACAAGACCATGAGCACACACAAGCATCACCGAGGCGCTGAGTGACCTTGACCATGCCCAAGAGGGTGGTGGCTGCTATATGAAGATGAAAAGTACAGGATTACATAGATACCTGGTGAGACAACATGTTCTTGAGGGACTTTCCAAACACCTACTTAGAAGCCACTGGTGTTATCAGTACCATCCTCTTCTTCCAACCACCTTCGGGGTTGGATGCCCAACTGTGGCTCCAGATGGGTGCTTAGGAGTGTGTGTGTGGACACTGTGAGTGGGTAAGTCAACTTGTTGTCTGAATAGTTACTTGCTATGAAACGTAACAGCTTGACTCTACTCGCAATAACAGCTTAATGAACAAAAAATGTTCCCAAAAGATCTCTCCCCCACCCACTTGATCCCATTAGCGAGAGAGGATTTGCAACAAACACCAACACACAAGCCAGACCCCAGCAGGGGACTCTCTTTTTTCAAGCAGGCTTGGTGCCAAAATGGAATCACAGAATTCCAGACTGGTTTGGGTTGGAAGGCACCTTAAAGATCATCCAGTCCCAAACACCTGCCATGGGCAAGGACACCTCCCACCACACCAGGGTGCACCAGGCCCCATCCAACGTGGCCTTCAACACTGCCAGGGAGGGGCAGCCACAGCTTCTCTGGGCACCCTGGGCCAGGCTCTCACCACCCTCACACCAAAGAATTTCTTCCTAATATCCAAAGATAGAAACAGGGAAGCAGGTTGTTCATGTGGTACCCCAGAAATACGCCCACATCATCACAGGTGTTACCATGATGGTGTTCTCCACCCTCACTTCTGCAATTTCATCAAGGAAAGGAAGGAACTCTTGTAGTTAATGGCCAATATTGGCATAAGAAAAAACTGGGTTCATGAATACAATGAGAATAGAAACCAGAAGATTCCTAACAATGGGAACTACCAGGTTCTGCTTTTAACATGGGTGTTGAGAAGCTTCTTGTCCAGTTGGCCTGTGGTAGCTTGGAATCATACTGAGTGATTCAGAAGACCACTTCCACACTGATGTAACCTTGGAGGACACCATATTAATTCAGACCTGGAAGGGAATCTTTTAAGTACCACAAAAATAACAATTCTTAAAAAAACCCAACAAAACAAACAGAAGCACCAGAGCCTTTGAAGAGTCTTCAAACACCCTTTAATGTTGCAGTTTCAAGACTGACAGAGAAGCAGTTACACAGCTCAGAGAGAACCTATCCCAGCAGGTGAAACCCAGCTGGGTTGACAATCTACTTGGCAAAGACAAGCACAGCGTATTTTTGGTCTGGAGGGATGGTACAAACTCCTCGGCCTCGGTGTGTGAGGAACCTTTTACCAGGTGGCTTTGTAGGGTCAAGGCAGGGCAGAAATGGTGACCAGACTGCCCTCCTCCTACCCTTGCTGATCTTTAGTGCTGAGCTACATAAGCCTGCGTGTCCTTTCTGGACATCAAATGACAATTACAAAATAAATTCTGGGTTGGGGAGACTCATAAGATATATTCAGAAAAAGAAAATTAAGTTTTTCTGTTACCTCATGTTGGCAATTTTCTCCAACATCCACCATCATCCAGTGCTGTAGAAACCAATGCCATATGGCTCTGTGATAATGAAAAAGCACAAGTGGAAACAAATGGTCCCATGTTACCTCCCACCATGAGAATTGGATTATCACTACCATGAGAATAAGCACCTAGACCTCTTGGCAGTGGAAACATCAGAAAACTGAAGGCATCTACAGCTGTCATGGAGAACAGTCATGGTAGAGGTCAAACAGGCTCCATGCAGCAACGCTGGTGGGACAGCTTCAAAGCCACCAAGATCCCACCTGTGTCCAACAGGTCTGTGCCTGACTGTCATGGTGCTGTTTACTTTAGAGTGGTCTGAACTTCCTGTGAAGACTCTGACCTAACCTAGAGTGAAATCTCTTCTCCCATCCCACCAGCTTGCCTTACATCTTGAGGCAAAGCAGCAGCCACAGAGCAAAGCCAAATGTCCCACCCAAATCTCCACGGAGATGCCTGTTCCTGCAGTGCAATCACTTGGGAGAACACGTTAAGGAAGCATTACGTGATTACACATCAACCCACCCAAAACAACCCCAAAACTGAATCTCAAAGTGGCATTTCCCTTCTCACTACTACAATGCCACCCCAAAGATACAAAGAGACATTCTTTTGCCTTTGATTATAAGAAGAAACGCAGAGGCTTGGACCTGCAACCTGACAGCCCCTGCTGCTCGGTGACCATGAGCGACAGAGCAGATTACACCGTGGTGATTTTCTTGTCCTTGGTGGCCTGTTTGATAGCAGCCTGCTCACAAATGATCTCCTTCAACCGCTGCAACCTCATGTTCTGGGTGGTTTGGTCTCCCACACCCGTCTGGCTCCGGTGCAGTAAGTTCAGGGCGTAGATGTATTCCAGCTCTGTGTACTTCACCCCTTGATCCACCACGAGGTTCAAGAGCTCATCTGCTGTGTTGTAGAGCATCTCATAGTACTGCCTGAGAAGCAAGCAAACAAAAACTCACTGAATACTTGGTGCTCCAGACCTTTATTTCTATAGAAGACCATCAACTGTTTCTCTTACTCAGCGGTGCCATGAGAGGCGAAGGCTGCATCAGGTGCTGTACCAGGAGAACATATTCCTGTTGAACATCAGGAGATGCCACGTACGTGCACAGGGGAGCAAATCTCACCAATCTGCTCCCCACGCTCAGCTAAAACACAAACTATGGGGAACTGAGGGTTCCTCTCTCCTAGCAGTTACCGAGATGTCCCTGTTTCACAGAATCACAGAATCCCAGAATCCTAGGGGTTGGAAGGGACCTCGAAAGATCATCCAGTCCAAACCCCCTGCCAGAGCAGGGTCACCTAGAGTCCATCACACAGGAACGCATCCAGGCGGGGTTTGAATGTCTCCAGCCAAGGAGACTCCACAGCCTCTCTGGGCAGCCTGGTCCAGTGCTCTGGCACTCTCACAGGAAAGAAGTTCTTCCTGAGATTCACATGGAACCTCCTGTGCTCCACTTTGCATCCATTGCCCCTTGTCCTATCATTGGTCAGCACTGAAAAAAGCTTGGCTCCATCGTCCTGCCCCTCACCCTTTACATATTTGTAACCATGGATGAGGTCACCCCTCAGTCTCCTTTTCTCCAAGCTAAAGAGCCCCAGCTCCCTCAGCCTCTCCTCACAAGGGAGATGTTCCACTCCCTTCATCATCTTTGTGTCACCTTTGTTTGGGACCTCATCTTAGCCAAGATGTCCCTGTTTGGTATCCAGCATGTAGAAAGCAATATATGGCTACAGCTGCATAGAGATGTATAGACATGGTGAGGTACAGATGTATATCCAGCCACTCAGCCTGCAGGAACGTCTGGATAGGGAAGGAATCACAGGGGGAGGGGAAGTGGAGTTTTTTGTCCCTAATGAAGCTGTCTTGCAGAGAAATGCTAATATGAAACATGGGAAGAGCTTCGAGCCCAAAACTCCAGAGACCTCCAGTGCTACTGAGACAGACAGTTGGAGAGAAAAAATATTAAATAATGCAAAATAAAATTTGAGCCAGGAGCTGAGGTGCCTCTTTTAATAAGTAAAAGATCGTCTGAAGAGAAGGCAAAATCCAGAGGCTGCAGTGCAGGCTGGTTTGAATTAATGTAAAGTGGCGTTAGTGAAAGAATGGATTTCCAAGGGAAGGAATTCAAGCAAGCACTTACTGGAAGGGAAAATGTGTCATGGGCCAGGGAAGCAGGGAGGCAATTCTGACAGCAGCCACTGCAGAAAAATGGGCTGGGACTGGATGTGGGACTGGATTATTTGTCCTGACTCCACAGCCCAGGTGGAGGAGGGAAGACAAGTAGAGCTGCTGAGTAATTTTTCTTCCCTTCCTTTATAGCACAAACTGATTGAAGTCTGAAATCTGGAGAAGAGCTTGTGACTCCTGGAAAGCACTGCCTGCAGGACACGACTCTTGTGCCCTTGATATGGCACTCATGTGAATTCCTGGCCCAGCCTTTCCAATTCACACAGCTGTGCTCTGTGCCTCAGCTTCCCCATCTGTAGTGAGGGGTAAGATCTGGTGTCAGGGGTCTGTGGTCTGGGCACCATCAAGACAAAGTGTCCTGTCAAGAGCAAGCTGTAAAAATATAAGGCTTTACAAAGCTTTTTTAGGAAGAGGGGTTCCCAATCCTGGGCAGACCCTTTTAGGTCAGGGATAAGGGGAAGGTGCTCACATGTTGGGTGAGGAGAAGCTCCCCATGAGCCATCAGTGTGTGCTTGGAGCCTGGAAAGCCCCCGGGATCCTGGGCTGCATCCCCAGAGNGAAGGACACGGAGCTGTTGGAGAGAGTCCAGAGGAGGCCACGGAGATGCTGCGAGGGCTGGAGCAGCTCTGCTCTGGGGCCAGGCTGAGAGAGTTGGGGGTGTTCAGCCTGGAGAAGAGAAGGCACCAGGGAGACCTTGGAGCACCTTCCAGTGCCTGAAGGGGCTCCAGGAAAGCTGGAGAGGGACTGGTGCCAAGGGCAGGGAGTGATGGGCCGAGGGGGAACGGGTTCCAAGTGCCAGAGGGGAGATGGAGATGGGATGGGAGGGAGAAATTGTTTGGTGTGAGGGTGGTGAGAGCCTGGCCCAGGGTGCCCAGAGAAGCTGTGGCTGCCCCTCCCTGGCAGTGTCCAAGGCCAGGTTGGCTGGGGCTTGGAGGAACCTGGTGTGGTGGGAGGTGTCCCTGCCCATGGCAGGGGGTGGGACTGTATAATCTTTGAGGTCCCTTCCAACCCAAACCAGTCTGGGATTCTGTGATACTCCACAGGAAGCTCCATCAAGTGATGAACCTTGGCTGTGGCTTTAGATCTGTCTGGGGAATCAAAATGAAAAAAAAAAGTGATGCATGGATGGAAAGTACCCTCTTTGCTAGAGAAATTGGTTAATAGCGTTATAAAGATGTTCTATGGGCTTATAAAGAAACAAGGAGCTGAAAAGCTCAGGGAAGGAATGAAAAGATCCCTGTCTGTCTGTAGGCATTGCATGGCAGCAAGGACTTGTTTCAGGCAAATACCCAGCAGTTCCTTGGCTGAAGAGCAAGGCAGGGCAGAAACGGGCCAGAGCAGCTGAAGAGGAGGTCCCTGCATGACTCCTCAAGGCTTCTGCAGGAAGCCAAGGGCAGGCTGCAGTCTAATCCTTAAGTCTTGACGGAATAAATTATTTAAAACCCAGGAGCATGGGCTCTGGGAAAAGTCATCACCTCCCTCCCTCTCTCTCCTCTTTGAATGCATTAAAACAGCAATCAGGGCAAAGCTGCAGATTAAATTTCTCTTGTTCTTTACTCTGCAGCTCAGCTGGGCCTCCTTGCAGAGCACCCAGCGTGCTGCCAGACTGCAGATCACCGCAGCAATGATCATAACCAGCAAAACCACAAGCCTGGAGCATCTCAGGTCTCGCCTCTGCTACTGTGGCCAGGCTGCCAGGCTTCAGAACTCCTCCTTTTTATCTCCTCTGTCTCCTCCAAGTCATCACCTGCTCCTCCAACCTGAGAACTTGCTCCTGTGGTTGAAAGTTGGCACCAACGTAACCAGTGTCAGGGGCCATCTGAGATCACGTGGGAGGAAGGGCTGGATAAGAGGACTCCAAAATCATCCTCCCTGTGCATGGTGCTGAGTCTTGTTTTTAATAGTTCAAATAGAATCATTGGGGTTGGAAGAGCCCTTCAAGATGATCCAGTCCAACCCCTACCTCCATCCCTCCACTAACCCACAGCACCCAGCGCCACATCAAGGATTTGGGTTGTGTGATCAAAAGAAGAGAGCATGGGTGAGCTGGGGAGATACACGTAGAAGGCACAAGACACAAATAAAAAATAGCTTCTGGGGATGAATGATAAGCTGAAAAAACAATCAAGCTGCTAGGCTCCACACGTCTGAGATACAGACCATGAAACTCCTAGAGCTGAGGCAGGGCCAGTTCACCAGCATCACAGCTGCCCAAGGGGTCTTGGAGGTGGGCTCTGCCACAAGGAGATGTTCCTCTGGAAGCAGGGGGTAAATGGGGCACACAGCTGTCTCAATGAGAATATTTCCCTGAGGAAAAAAAGGGAAACTGTGCAGGCCACTTGAGAACAGGTTTGGGAACAGAACCCCAAATCCCCCTGACTTCCTACAGCTACCTGAGAGGAGGTTGGGGTGAGGGGGGGGTCGGTCTCTTCTGCCGTGTCCATGGTGAAAGGACGAGAGGGAACGGCCTGAAATTGCAGCAGGGGAGATTCAGGTTGGCCATGAGGGACAATTCCTTCCCTGGGAGGGTGATTGGGTGATTTACTTCTGAGCTGCATGAACAACCCTTTTTATCATGTAGTATAGAATCATTGAGGTTGGAAGAGCCCTCCAAGCTCA
>VZRW01000768.1:23079-49027 GCA_013398125.1 Aegotheles bennettii
TCAATGCCTACATTTGTTTCCATGCATCTTGCTCTTTTACAGTTCTTGGGAAGGCACTGATCTCAGTGTTCCTCTATTCTGTGTTTGTAAATACCAACAATTTCATGATACCAACAGTTTCTTCTAAATCATGTCAAGACCCTTAATAGGAAGAGCCATCAACATAGAGGTTGCACAGAAACACGAACAAATGTCCCATCTGAATCTCCCCTGCTGCAATTTAAGGCTGTTCCTTCCACCCTGTCCCAAATCTTGGATTACTGAAAAATTCTGCACCCAATAAACACAGGATTCACCTGTCACTCTTTTCAGGATCAGATTCTTTTTAATTAAAAATTTCCTAGAAAATAAAAAAGAGAGCAAGCAAGACAGTGAGGGCGAGAGTAAGGTATGCATTTTTAATTGGGTGCAATTAAAAATCTGCAGCTTTGGCCTGGCATTGCCTTTGGCCAAACCCTATTTGCATGAGTAATTATTCACTCCATTACAAAGTCTGCTCAACTTTGCCTCCCTTGTCTTTGAAAGTATTAATAAATATTGATCAGACACACTCCTGTTTGCCTTTGCCCAAGCAGCTCTGATGGACTCATCTTCTGATGTTATCAAATAATGAAATATGAAAGAGGGGGTGGGCTGAGCCTCTTGTTCTGTGATTTTTTATTTAGGCTCTTCATTTTGCTTTCAGAAGTGTATTTGTCCCTGCCATTATAAACCCTCTTTTGATTATCAAGAAGAGGTTGAGAAAAGCAAGTTAGTTAAGGGACGGGGAAAATAAATGGATGATGGGTGAAGGAAATCTTTGTTCAGTGAAATGCTGGAAAACTGCTTTGTTTTTTTAAAGCTGAGATTTAAAGGCAGGGGAAAAAACCCTCGTATTTATCAAAAGCTGATTCTATCATCTGACCAATAGCTTAATAAATAATAATAGCTGATTAGCATACCTGATCAACCCAGGTATCTGTGACCTGTTCCTCAGGCAATGGGATTGGGTTCAAAGCTTCTGAACTAATCCTTGAATTCTTTGGGCATGTTTTTAGGACAAACACATCCCTTAGGACAAATTATGCCTAATCCCAGGCCCAAATACAACTGTACTCTTCCTGCTGACTTCAGCAACCTGGAATTGGCCCAGGAAGATCTGCCATCATATGAAGAACATCTCTGTACTAAGAGAAGTTAGGGAAGGATAAATAGCACTGGTGGAAACAATTCCTGGGTGGAAGAACAAAGATCCCATGGACAAACCAAAACTGAAGAAGCCAACTAACACACAAAACAGATTTGATGTTTTTTTTTTTAAATAGCAGCTTTAAAACAAATCAAGTTGCCAGCAATAAACCCATGTTGCAAGGTTGCCTTTTCAGTATATCTGTATCAAAAAAGATGTTCTCTTGAACTTTGTTCTTGGAGAAAGAGTAAAAAAATAAAGAGGCTTTCTCATTTAGAAAAAAAAAATCTCTGGAAAGGCAATGAGGATGAGACAAGCTCCTCTGAGGGTTATTAATACCATTCTCCATTTAAATGCTAATGCCAACCTATAACCCAAGGCCTGCACACAAAAAAAGTTTTCCAAAAGATGGCCAGGTGAATTCCAAATTAAATTCTGATTTCCCTGAGAATGACTTGATCTCTTCTTATGAGAAGGACCTTCAGTCACACAGGGTGATGTTTCAGAATAAAAGATCTTACTTTAATTATCCCTTCATTATATAGCGGGGTGCCCACTCTGTGGTAATGCAGACAGAAGGAGATTCACAAGGCAAGAACTCAGATCCGGGTGCTGACTTACCCAAAGGGAATAAAAACTTTATCTCCCACTCTTTTTGGGGATTAGGGAAATACTTTTAGAGCACCTAAAAAAATCTCTCAGGTGCTCTAATAAGTGAAAAAGGTTAAGTATGAAGCACTTACAGACTAAATCTAGACAAAAAGCACAAGACAGAAAATCGAGCATGTAAGTGGAGAGGAGAAAAGACCAAAGCTGCGGTTAATTTTGATACACAAAGATCTTGGTGGAACCATTACATTTAAATATATGGAGGAGGTGAGTGAGTGAGTGAGTGAGTGAAAAAAGTGGAAGATACAGGAAAAAAATGAAGTAACTTCATGAAGATCATGTGGAATCATAGAATCCCAGACTGGTTTGGGTTGGAAGGGACCTTAAAGCTCCCCCAGCCCCAATCTCCCTGCCATGGGCAGGGACCCCTCCCACCACACCAGGGTGCTCCAAGCCCCAGCCAACCTGGCCTTCAACACTGCCAGGCAGGGGCAGCCACAGCTTCTCTGAGCACCCTCGGCCAGACTCTCACCACCCTCACACCAAACAATTTCTCTCTCGCATCCCATCTCCATCTCCCCTCTGGCACTTGGAACCCGTTCCCCCTCATCCCATCACTGCCTGCCCTTGGCACCAGTCCCTCTCCAGCTTTCCTGGAGCCCCTTCAGGCACTGGAAGGTGCTCTGAGGTCTCCCCGGTGCCTTCTCTTCTCCAGGCTGAACACCCCCAACTCTCTCAGCCTGGCCCCAGAGCAGAGCTGCTCCAGCCCTCGCAGCACCTTTTTCATGTAATGCAGAAGAAATGAATTTTCAGGATGAGCTTGACCAAGAAGAGAAGCCCGTGGGGCTTTTATCTCTAAAGAACATGAGACATCTGAGGTGGGAAAGGGACAGAGATGAGCTCTCACACACAGGGTTTTGCCAAGCAGGTTCTGAGAACTTGCAATACCAAGCAAAGGAAAATCCACATAACCCAGCAATTACTGTAATTTCTACACCTCATGAAAACTGCAACGATGTTTGCACACAAGCATCGGTGATCAGCATCTTAAAGCAAGAGTCTGCAAGAAGGGATGCTGGTTGTTCTTCCATCTCGGGAGCTTATGGTAACAAAACAGAAACTAGTGATGGGAGGTATCTGCTACATCATACATCTACTCTCTAACCCCTGCTCATCTTAAACTGTACCCTTCAAGTCCTCTATGCAGTTACAGCCCTAAAACATTCCCTGCCTTCAGAAGAACCCAAAGGGGAATTCACACAGCTTTAGGTGTCCACACCAGAGATGTTTTTGCTGTGCCAATCAACCTCAGCTGCTCTTCCAAACCATGGCAAGACAACTCTCATGTCTGCCTTGGGGGAGAGGAACTGTGGTAGGAAGCACCTATCTGTCCCCATGGACCTAAAATTAGTCCAAAAATGTCTTCATGCTGCTGTGATCTACATCTTCTTCTACATCTTCTTTAATGGCCTTCTTCATCTTCTACATCTTCTTTAATGGTCTAATGGTTAGGAATCTGATGGGATAAAGGTTGGACTTGATGACCCTGGAGGTCCCTTCCAACCATAATGATTCTATGATTCTATGATTCTCTGGGTGCACCAGAGTCCATCTCATTCACAGCCTCTTGAAAGCCCAAAGGCAGATGCCCCATCACCACCACTGCAACGTGTGGCACAACGTGGGGCAGGAGGCACAGACAGCTCTGACCTGTCAGGAGGAGAGTGTCAAGCACATAAAAAGCACTTAAAAAGCTAAAATCTGCAAACACCCAAGACGTGAAGTGGTTTGTGGAAGAAAAAACACAAGAAGAAGAAATAAAAGTGAATTTATGATACAATGGTGCTCCATGCTCCTGCAGTACCCCTGCAAATCACAGCCCTTAGCAAGTAACCAGGGCTGGGATGTAAGGAGAGTATTAGCTGCTTCTTTTCTTTTTTACAGCTGGAAGAACTGAGACAAAAATGAAGTCATTTGTCCAAGGTAGAAAATGGTATCAGAGGTGAGAAGCCCTTGCCCCTTGGTTGGTATCGTGCCTGCTTTGGGGACTGCAGAGCACCCAACGCTCATCAGGGTACAGAGCCAGGCAAGAAATATAGGTGTGTTTATTCATAGGGACAGTCTTCTAATTAAAGACAACCAAATTATACAATCCAATTACTTTCCATTTTAAAGCTTAAACCACGCGGTGCATGAAACACTAAATACAAACACTCCACCTATGCCTTAGATTAAGCAGCTCTGTTTTAATGTCTAATTTTGGAAAAAATGGCTAATTTTGGAAAAAAAAACAAACCCAGCACCTTTGAGTGCTACATGCAGCTCCAGGTCTCTGAAGCATTTGGTTTGCTGCCTCCTGCAAACCTTTTTGTACAGCACAGATGCTAAATCACCTCTAAAATGTGGAGCTAACAGCAAAGGAAGAGGTAAGGGACGTGGAGAACACAACTGCTCTCCCAAAAGATCTCTCCTTTCCCCTCTCCCTTTGAACCTTATCCCTGCTAAGCTTTACCTTACCTCCTTATTAATATTTCCTTCTTATTTCCTTTTCCCTTCCTCCTGTGGTTTGCCACTGGTGATTTGGAACGCGCGATGCATCAGGTGGCACCACCATGGAACCTCTAAAACCCATTCCCCAAACAACTCCAGCCCCCCTCGTGCTGCTCAGCGATACACAGTAATTACACAGGCTTTTCAAAGGAAGGATAAATCCATTAAACCCCATTAAATAATTTTTCAAAAACAATGTCTGAGACACTCCTCGTAGCTCCATGCTGGCTGATATAATGAAGGATGGAATTTCTCGCTCTCCAAATGGAACTTTATAGGATATTAAATAAGCACCCTCAGCACTTATCTAAATCTTTAATTAGTTCTATAATATACTGATGGTATCAAGGCTAATTAAATTTATACAGATAAAGAGCAATGAAATTCTAACCAAGTGAGCTGGAAAGTACATATTAAATAGTAAATTTAATGGTTCCAGCAGATAAATGCAATTTTATATAAAAAAATTAAATTCAATTTACATGTTGTATTAAAATTGATTTTGAGTGTGCAAATGATTGGAAAAAATCTTTTTAATAGATCAGTAAAAGTGCTAATCCAGCCTGTTTAAATATCAGTTATTAATGCCAGCATTTGCAAATAAGCCACACACATTTGCATTTTTACTGCATATAGTAAAAAGAAAAAATTATCTATACCATATGCCAGTTTATAAAGAATATTAAGCAATTTTTCCCCTTGCCTCATGCATAAATGAGGGGAAACGTGGAAATGAATGTAGCCCGAAAGAAGAGAGAGTCAGCAGTTTGATGGAAAGTATTGCAAAGATTGCTCCAGTCAGCAAAAAATAATACAATTTTAGCTCTCCTTTGGGAACAACAATTACTGTGGCAAAAAAAAAAATCCCCAGCCTTATTTAGGATCAATTGGCTTGGAACAGGATACAAAAACCTGGTGCTGTAAGCGGGGAGATGCTCAGTGGTGCAAGTTTGATGATTTTGAATAGAACCAGGAATGTTTGGTAGCTACCAATGGGTGAAGGACACATCTAGAATCATAGAATCATTATGGTTGGAAGGGACCTCCAGGGTCATCAAGTCCAACCTTTATCCCATCAGATTCCTAACCATTGGACCATCAGACCATGGCCTCAAGTGCCTCATCAACCTGTTTTCTGAACACCCCCAGGGACGGTGACTCCACCACCTCCCTGGGCAGCCCATTCCAGTGCCCAACCACCCTCTCAGGAAAGAACTTCTTCCCAATCTCCAACCTAAACTTCCCCTGATGGAACTTGAGGCCATTTCCTCTGATGGGATCTACTCACTAAGAGGCAGAACATGGGAACTACAGTAGGAAATTACAGGTCCATCAAGTCAACGTCTGCCTGTAGTAGGTTGTGGTTGGGCCTTGGTGCTTCAAAGGAGGTTGGAACCACTTGCTGGAGTCAGGCAAACAGCCCCAAACTCCTGAAAACTGCAGCTGATGTCTTCTTCTGGCTACCTTTGGTCATTTGGTTTGACTGCTGCAACAGCTTCAGAAATTAGGGAACAGAATTTCTGTGAACATGCTGACACCAAATTTGTCTTGTTATAATTTTTTTTGTTGAACATGGTGCTGTTTCTCCTGGAAGAGCCTTTTGTTGGATTCACTTGCCTCATGGCACTATTGGTTCTTCTCTCAGTAGCACCATCCAGTGTCCTCCAGCCTAGAAACCGCTGAGATTGGGAAGTGACCTACAGACCTTTGTTTGCTCAGCACTGCACACAGACCTACCCAAACCAGGAGGGAAACAAAACGGTAGCCTCAAACCCCACCCCATCATCATCAGTGACCACCACCACCATCGCCAAGAACTCAAGGGGATTGATTGCCATGATCTCCTGCCTATGAATGGAGAAGAAATGTGGCAAAGTCAACTCAGCCAACACTAAAATAGATCCTTACATTGGGCTGAAATGCCCTGGGGAGGTTTATTATAAAGAAACCAGGCAGCCAGGATGAATTCAATGCCAAATTTTTAGATGGCTGAAAGCAGAAGACACCAACATAGAACTCTGGCTCTCCTGGACGCAGGAGTTAATGCTTAAGAGCTTCACCACTCTTCTTCATGCATTCTGCGCTGGCCACTGGCCAGAGGAACATTTCATCACACCTAATGCACCAGTCCTCAATACTTCTGATGCTCAGGAACCTTCAGGTTTGTGGGCTCGGGGTATTTATGGCCAGCTGCTCCTCATTTGCTCTCGCATCAATATTTTGGGTTGAAATTGCTTTTTCCTTTCCCTCACGTACTTAGGGCAAAAGATGTATTTACAAGAGGGAAGCCACAGACTCTCCAGGGTATTGTTGCAGCAAGCAAAGCAAAAAGGCCACTTTTAATTGCTCCTCTGGAAAAACACGGCTCCTGGAAGAATGTTCAGAGCAAGTGCTGACACTGCTGTGTGCAGTACAACTGTGGCCTCTTCTGGCCACTCTTGGTGGCTCTAAAATCATCTCAACTTTTTGATCTGCATGACAAGATTTTTTTACCAGGCAGCACAAACCCTTAGCATTTAAAAAGAAAATATTATCAAGGCAACGTCAGTGCAGGATGGGACCCACAGCCAGAGATGTGGTTTCCACCTCTGTTCTCCACTGCATGGAAAAATCAGGTTTGCTTGTCTTACTGATGGAGCATCTTGGAGATGCATCCTTGTGCTCACCACGCCTTACGTGCAGGCTGCAAACCCCAGACAGCCTCCACTGCACTGCGACAGTGGCTCCTTGGAAACAAAGTTGGTCCTTACAGAGTGAGAAGAGAATCCTGGCACTGCTTCTGAACTGATGGAGTAGTTCATAGCCACGAAAAGCAGAGAAATTGCTCTCAACTGCTATTTTTATCTCATTCCAGGAACGCATCCTCTAACTGCACAAAACCTGCAGACTATCAACAAGAACTCTGCTGGGAGGTTTGAACCTGGAGGGTTTTGTAATAATTTCTCAACCTCCTCCTTCAATTCCCATCCGCAAATCGCAAAGCACTTTCACAGAATCCCAGAATCCTAGGGGTTGAAAGGGACCTCGAAAGCTCATCCAGTCCAACCCCCCTGCCAGAGCAGGGTCACCTAGAGTCCATCACACAGGAACGCATCCAGGCGGGGTTGGAATGTCTCCAGCCAAGGAGACTCCACAACCTCTCTGGGCAGCCTGGTCCAGTGCTCTGGCACTCTCACAGCAAAGAAGTTCTTCCTGAGATTCACATGGAACCTCCTATGCTCCACTTTGCATCCATTGCCCCTTGTCCTATCATTGGTCAGCACTGTAAAAAGCTTGGCTCCATCGTCCTGCCCCTCACCCTTTACATATTTGTAACCATGGATGAGGTTACCCCTCAGTCTCCTTTTCTCCAAGCTAAAGAGCCCCAGCTCCCTCAGCCTTTCCTCATAAGGGAGATGTTCCACTCCCTTCATCTTCTTTGTGGACTTTAGAGACACCATGTCCAGAACTTCTCCGTTTTCTCAAAAGGCTGCTTTGCAGTTAAAAAAATGAAGGTGTGTTGAGATTAAGGGGTCAGAGAGAAGTCCTTTGTGTGTACAAGGGGATGGCTACAACCCAGGAACAGCCATCCCCATGCTGATGCTCCCTGACCACCCTCCCAGGGCCAGCTCCACTGCTGGTGTCCACCTTTGAAACCCCTCCGGGGACAAAAAGCACGTTTATTCCTGATGATTTTCAGACTGCCTATTTGCATGCTACAAGTGAAGAAGGCATGAATTTCACACAGTGCACCAAAGAGTTAACAGATGGCAAAAAATTACAATCATTTACCAAGTTGCGTTGGGCTTAAGAAAACAACCTGGAACACGAAGGCGCTGAATCTTATTAAGAAAGACATATTTTACATATTGCGTCTTCATAATACAAGCTGTTCTTCATGAAAGCAGAAAACTTGCTATTATTTGCACCTCTTTTTGCTCCTTCTCTTTGTTTTTGCACACATGACAGCGTGGAATCCGTCTCTCTGCACTCGCGAGACTGCCTTCAGCTTTTGAACGCACTGAAAGGACGCGAGATGTCATCTGCATTTTCTATCTTTTCTACATTATTTCGTCTCAAATCTGGAATACAAATTGTGAAATACAAGGCAAGCTTTACAGCTTTCAATAAAATCTGAGTAAGAGATTACCTGCTTTCCAGATTTCCAGATATCCTATGTGTATCCTTAAACACAGTGGTCTGGACGTAATTATTTTAATATCTTAAAATTATAAGAATCAAGGGTTTTTTTTGGTCTTTACCTGAGCATATGGATTTCTCTTGGCTACGAAGCCCAGGTTCATTACGGGACAGATTTAATTGCTCCATCAGAGTTTGTGTGTTGGTATTCTGCATCTGATGTGTGAAAGTTCAGGGATGCCAATCAGGCACGGTGCAGATGCCACTCTGCAAAATGTTCTCAGACAGTCTCCATCTGTCAGATATGGTAATACCCGCGCTCCATCAATAATTCACCTCCTTAACTCCATCTTTCCTGCATTTGAGTCGGAATTTTTAATGTCAGCCTCACCAGAGGATCTACCTTGGATAGACAGGAATTGCCTGATCTGCGTTCCCCGTTCAGACTTGTGCTTTTGTGCCCTGGGGCCTGTCGCCTTCTGCAGTTGAAGAATCATCTCTCAGCTTACTCAGTTTTTTACTGATTCAGCTGTAAAAAATCACAGTGTCCCTTTTGGGGCAACATTTTCGTCTCATTCAAGGATGGAAGGCAGAGGGTAATTATGCCAATCACACCTCAGCTCAGATGGATCACACCTTTTCTGGGAAAGCTCATGGTGAAGAACACTGGGGTGGCTGGGTACCCAAAAGAGGATGTCACTGCATGAGCTTAAAGAGAGAAGAAAGGGGAGCAAGGGGTGAAAGAAGATGATGTGGAGCTCTTCCTCCATGGGTAAGAAACTGCTGAATGGTGACTTGTCCCCATGTGAAGCAACTGGCTCCATGGAGCCTGCAAGAATTTGGTGAGAATCCAGAGCCAGGAGATGGTGGTGCTTAGGGACATGGTTGAGCGGTGGACTCGGCAGTGCTGGGTTAATGGTTGGACTCAATGACCTTAAAGGTCTTCTTAAAGAGGACATGGCTTAGTAGTGGACTCGGCAGTGATGGGTTAATGGTTGGGTTAAACGTCTTCTTAAAGAAGCTGGAAAATTGGCCTGGCTCTTCTGTACAGTTCCTGGGCTACACCTGCCCTGGACTCTACCATCCAGATACCTTGCTCTGCCCTAGCCCTAACGCTATATCATGGGTTGACCCTGTTGGTCCCCTCAGCTATTTCTGTCCTTTGCTTATTTTCCCACCTATATTCCAGAAGGACCTGGCCCCTGGCCATTGCTATCCCCTGCTCCTCTCTCCTGTAATCAACTGTGACCTTGGAAGCACCCTTCCCAGGCCATGTCCTCAGCTGTCCCCGTTGTGTCCCGGCACTGATATTTTACACCCTATCAGCAGTGCCCTGCCTGCTTCTACCCCTTCCAATGACACATTCCTGATTCCCAGTGAAACATTCCTGATTTCCTGGATGTGATGGCATCTGGCAGGGTGCAACGCTCCTCTCCCCAGCTCCATCTAATTAGGAGAGGGACCTCTGTGCAAGACACAACTTCAGCGATGAGCAGCGACTCTTCAAAATGTATCACACAGCACCAATATCTGTTATTTCCCAGCGGATTCCTGGGTCTGAAGCACTGCAGTTTCTAATGAGATCTGACTGACAGGGTAAACCAATCTGCTACTTAAGGACTTGCATGTGTTTCTGTCTGTGGGGCTTGTGCTGGGAAGATGTAGCCTGCTGTGAAAAAAGCAGGACATTTTTCTAATTGCTTCCATTTGCAGGCTGGAGCCAGGCAATAGGGATGCATCTCAAGCTGACAATCCAATATTTACCTTTATTCCAGCTGCAGGCAAACGCCTGGGACAGTTGTTCCTCACACACTGATGGTTCCTCCCTTCCTTTGCAATTTTTGGGGTGTCACACCAACTTCCCCTCTGAAAAAAATCCACTAGGCATCTGAGCAGAAGCTCCCAGCTGGCCACCACACCTTCAGCACATGAACTCTGCTCAGGCAGAGCTCATCTTTAAGCATGGGAGCAAAAAGCAATTTCTAGATCAAATAAGAGCTCCGAGGAGGTGATGTGAAAGCTCAGCCACAGACTTCACATTCACATTTACTTACAGGGGTATCTGTCCCCGTGGGATGACTCTGGATGTTGGTTCAGGCTCCATACGGAGTCTGGGGCTAAATTTTGACCTTGTTTGAACAGTGTCAACCAAAGTAGTCCAAGGTGGCCTGCATGAAAGAGGAGCCTACCTGAAGGGGCTCCAGGAAAGCTGGAGAGGGACTGGTGCCAAGGACAGGGAGTGATGGGACGAGGGGGAACGGGTTCCAAGTGCCAGAGGGGAGATGGAGATGGGATGGGAGGGAGAAATTGTTTGGTGTGAGGGTGGTGAGAGCCTGGCCCAGGGTGCCCAGAGAAGCTGTGGCTGCCCCTGCCTGGCAGTGTTGAAGGCCAGGTTGGCTGGGGCTTGGAGCACCCTGGTGTGGTGGGAGGTGTCCCTGCCTATGGCAGGGGGTGGGACTGGATGATCTTTAAGGTCCCTTCCAACCCAAACCATCTGTGATTCTATGATTCTAAGGCTAGGTGACAGGGACACCTTACACCAGAAATATCTCCATGTTATTTGAGCCTTAGGAACTGTAAGATGCCATCTGGCTGGCACATTAAATAGCATTTAAATGGCCTTCCTGTACCCATCCCTTTCACCTCCTCTTGGCAAAGCCTCCCCGTAACACCAGCCAGTTCATAGGTAAGCATGGAGGATCTTGCTCCAAAGAGAGCAGACGATCATAGAATCATAGAATCACTATGGTTGGAAGGGACCTCCAGGGTCATCAAGTCCAACCTTTATCCCATCAGATTCCTAACCATTAGACCATCAGACCATGGCCTCAAGTGCCTCATCAACCCGTTTGTTGAACACCCCCAGGGACGGTGACTCCACCACCTCCCTGGGCAGCCCATTCCAGTGCCCAACCACCCTCTCAGGAAAGAACTTCTTCCTAATCTCCAACCTAAACTTCCCCTGATGGAACTTGAGGCCATTTCCTCTCGTCCTGTCATCAGCAATTTGGGAGAAGAGACCATCACCAGCCTCCCTTTAGGTAGTTGTAGAGGGCAATAAGGTCTTCACTGACGCCTTTTCCTTGTGCTGGTAGATGATGGTAGTGCCTCCTGTGCCACTCTTTGCTACTCTAGAGGAAAAAAAAACCCTCAACTAAAAGCAAAACCGAGCTCCCTTGCTTTTCCCTGGACAATGATCACTTGCAAAACAGTAATCGTCACAGAAAAAATAAATTGAAGTCTGAATTTTAATTTAAATCCATAAAGAAATCCAGCTAGAGATATTATTGCACATCCATCGGTTCAAAAACATGTTCGTGACCTCCCGTGAGTGCGGAGAGAACCTTGAACACTCGTTTTCTCAAGCTCCTCTAGCTCTGCATGCTACACTGGCCCTGGGGTAAAAGGTGCCTCTCCATCCCTCCTCTGGGCTCCTTCTGACACAGCAATCGCTGCCACCAACTCTCCTGATCTTTGCTGGCCCACCAAATTCCTGGAGGGAGACCTGCAGGCAAACCACTACGTGTCCATCCCTCCTTTCTGGCCATTCTGCTTGTTTTCTGAATTGGAAACCAGTGTGTGTTTGCTCTGGAGGACCAAAGGTCCCTTCCAACCCCTAGAATTCTGTGATTCTGTGACACTGACTGAACGATGGCTTTCACCACCAACGTGCAAGTCAGGATGCAATGAGTGTCCCCAGGGATTCCCTTTTCTGGACCTCTCTCAGGTCACTTAGGAGATGCAGGGTCTGTCAGGACATTTAGGATCCATTTCAAGGCTGTAAGCTTTTAATAAAATCGTTGCTACAGACTCTTCATCTTTCATAGGAACATAGAATCATTATGGTTGGAAGGGACCTCCAGGGTCATCAAGTCCAACCTTTAGCCCATCATATTCCTAACCATTAGACCATTTCCTACCTGCATGGCCTGCCCACCTTCACATCCCAGCCGTTGGGTCTCCAACCACTGCCGTGTAGGTCTTTCATATCCTGCGTGATGTACTCTAGGTGACCCTGCTCTGGCAGGGGGGGTGGACTAGATGATCTTTCGAGGTCCCTTCCAACCCCTTAGATTCTGTGATTCTGTGATCTCAACCCACTAAGCTGTGACCAGCAGTGCCCAATACCATAAATACAAGGCCAGCTCCAGGAGGGATGCTGGAAAAGGCACATTTTACTTCACCTTTAATGGTTCTGCTCAGATAGAATCATAGAATTGTTTTGGTTGGAAAAGACCTTTAAGATCACCAAGTTCAACCATTAACCCAGCACTGCCAAGTCCACCACTGCCCCATGTCCCTCAGCACCACATCTACACAGCTCTTAAATCCCTTCAGGGATGGGGACTCCACTGCTGCCCTGGACAGCCTGGGCCAGGGCTTGACAACCCCTTGGGTACAGAATTTTTTCCTAATATCCAATCTAAACCTCCCCTGGTGCAACCTGAGGCCATTTCCTCTTGTCCTATCACTCATTCCTTGGGAGAAGAGACCGATCACCATTGCCATCCCTGCACGCTGCTGCCTCAGGGTCTCCAGTGCAATCCTGGTTGCAGCCCCAACACCTTGTGTGATGCTTGATGTGATTTCCACAGCCTGAACCTGCAGGAGTGCAGGGGACCAAGTGAAGGCAGGAGGAGAAGGTCCTTCAACTCGAGTAAGAGAAGAGGATTGCTAAAATGTTCCTATGGCATTTTTAATGCAAGCAAACAAATAAAGCTGCTCTCCATGCACACAAAAGCCTTCCTAGACCCCTCATGGCTCAAGCCAGTGGTGTAGCAGTTTTTTTATGCTCTGTGTGGACCTGGAAATGAGTTTTCCCATTCATCTTCATATTTCTATGGTATAAGAAAGCCTGTATTAACCTGGGTAGTTTCTGGGCACCATGATGGGGCTCTGTGCTTTCGGTCTCCTGATCCAACCTGAGACCTTGTCTGCAGACTGTGCAGCTTGGGAGCTGGTGAGAAAGCCCTGTGGCCTCTTCCCAGTCCACTTAGAATCACTGAGGTTGGAAGAAACCTTCAAGATCATCCAGTCCAACCGCCTTCCTACATCACCACTATGTTTTCATGCTTCATGAAAAAAACAAAGTGCAAGGAGACCGAAGGCCTCCTGGGTGGGATGGACACCAGAGGCTGGAAACTGGGCAGAACTCCTTGGCCATTAAGTTGATGCCACACCATTGCTGATCACGTACAACTTGTTTTTGCTCTGCTTTCTTCCTGTGAGCACCCACCTACCAAATTCTGCGTGGTCAAATCAAGCAAATGTTGACGAGTACTCCACAATGTGCCAGAACCCCCATCGAGATGACAGTGAAAACCAGGACTCACACCCACAGGATGAGCTTTCAAAACCTGGTCTGCAAACAAAACCAACGCCCACCCTTTGTCCTGCAGAGCTGGTAAACAAAATGATCTGATTCTGGTTTAAATGCCAAGAGTTTCCTAAACTTAGACCTTATAGTAAAGCAACTGCACTACAAGTTCTACAAGTAGTCGGTCAGTGGCTAAGTAGCCAAAGTCACTAAAGGTAGAAATTAAGGAGAAAAACTTCTAACAAGAAAAATCCCTTCCTTTTAATTACCATTAGTAATGCAGCATGACAGAGGGAGATAAACACACATGCACCTACACAAATAAGGAGCTTGGGAGCACAAAGTAATTACTTTGAATTTTTTTTTTCCCCCACCGACATTCAAAACTTATTAGTCTCAAGAAAGCACATATCTGCTAAGGACTGTCACCTCGGGGATAAATGAGGAATTTGTTTGTAAGTCATTTCCAGGAGAACATATCCTAACGCAGAGTGGGAATGTGCCCCAAGTCTAACAGCCAATTCTTAAAAATGTTTATTCCCATCTCCCCGAGCTCCCCTGAAAATGGGAACACCGGTTTCTGCTGGCTGAGTTCACCCCCATTGATTGTTTCACTGAAACACACCAAGACCCAAGCAAAAGAAGTCAATGAAGACCCTCAGGTTTTCGGATTGGGAAAATTGAATTCATCTCTTTACTCAGAGCAACCCAGACATCCACATCCAGGCAATGAAAATCATTACAGAGGCCACTAAAACCTATATCTTTAAAGGTTACGGAGTGAAGATTAAAAGCACCTCCAGGAAAAACTGAAATGGCTGATCAACATAAAACTGTTGAGTCAATAATGGAACGCCTGGGCAGGACCAGTGCCTTCCAGTACTGACTGTTATTTTATGATGCTTCCTCTCCTATATGGCGTGATAGCAATGAAGAGTGGATGCTCCGTGATTTCACACATCGCAGGGTGTCTGGATATTAGGGATAGAGATGAATTCAGCCCCATAATCCAGTTTATACAGGGTTGCTAATGGGTGTAAATATCTATCGAGGGTGCTTATGGATTGATCTGCCCATCTGCAACACCATCTCCTGACCCCAGACAGCCGAGGAGGGGCTCATCTTACCTAGTGGTGGATATCTGCCGTGGGTAATTCCACCTAAGCAGGTCACTTCTGCTCCCCAATCCTCGTGAGAAAGCAACAGGCACTCACAGGAGGCCTTTCAGCTCATTTCAAAGAAAATTCAAGCCAATTCAGCAAACTTCACCTTAACCATGCTCACTTCTTGCTATTTGCTGTAAAGGGAACGGAGGGCATCAGAGAGCTCCGATGGAGACGTGACTGTGGCTGACCTCTAGCTATGGAGCAAGTGTTCATCGGTTCAATAGGTCAACACATGTAGTTGAAAGTTAAACTCAGGCTTAAATACTTGGTTGGACTTGAGTGGACTTTAGAATTGGTGTTCTTTGGGCTGCCACGGCCCGTGTGCCTGCAAAATGCCTGGTGTGTGTTTTAATCAAAGCCATAAAAATCCCCTCGAGGAATTTCTAATCCACGCAGTCACCAAAGGAAGGGGAGAGATGTGCTGTCATTACCAGGTGGTTCAGCCACTTTCTTTCCATCTTCATGTGCTCAAGTGCTCTTATTATGTGAAAATTACTTAAGGACAGAGAAGAGAAATGTCAACCCCCAAGAGTCGGGCTCTTCGCTTCCGAACATCTGGTGCATCCCCATTAGGGCATCTGGGAGTTTTCTCCTAATGTGGAGACTCAGCAGCAGGCAAGGCATTTCCCAGACATACACACGATGAATAAGAAACCTGCTACTCAGCAAATCTGAGAACAAAAGTTGTCCATCCTCAGGCTGGAGCGAGGCCAAACGGCCTGAGGACAGTGAGGGAACAGCAGTGACTTCTGCATAAGGTCATGCTCACTCCTGCCTCCCCTCTGCTCCTACCTTGAGCAATTCCTTCCTCACCCCTGATGTCTCGTCCTAATTTAAGACAAAGTTCCATTTTCAGGAACATTATCATTTCAGAGCCTTACAGCTCATTTCCTTGTTTGTTCCCTCTCCTTAAGTTGTGCCAGCACAGCTGTTTGCAAGGCTCGCTGTGAACCAGACCGGGGAGCTGATCCTGCCAAAAAAGAGAAAAAAGCTGATGCAAAACCCAAAACTTAGCCCTCCCTCCCAAGCTGGATCGTTTCCCTGCACTAATTTACTGTGCTGCACCAGGACCTGCTGTGCAGAGAATGAGAAGTGGTATCTGTCAAGGTGTCAGCATCACGGGGTACATCCAAGCGCAATCCCAAATCCTCACCGAGCCTTCAGAGCTGGATGCTGCTTTCATAGAATCATAGAATCACTATGGTTGGAAGGGACCTCCAGGGTCACCAAGTCCAACCTTTATCCCATCATATTCCTGACCATTAGACCATGGCCTCAAGTGCCTCATCAACCCGTTTTTTGAACACCCCCAGGCACGGTGACTCCACCACCTCCCTGGGCAGCCCATTCCAGTGCCCAACAACCCTCTCAGGAAAGAACTTCTTCCTAATCTCCAACCTAAACTTCCCCTGATGGAACTTGAGGCCATTTCCTCTTGTCCTGTCATCAGCAATTTGGGAGAAGAGACCAACACCAGCCCCACTACAACCTCCCTTTAGGTAGTTGTAGAGGGCAATAAGGTCTCCTCTCAGTCTCCTCTTCTCCAGGCTCAATAACCCCAGTTCCCTCAGCTGGTCTCCATAAGGTTTGTTTTCCAGACCTCTCACCAGTCTCATTGCCCTTCTCTGGACTCACTCCAGCACCTCAATGTCCTTCCCTCTGGAACAAGGTGGTCTGAAAAGAGCTGATGATGTTTTGTTGTGTGCTAACAACACATTTTGCAACACAAATAAAACACAGTAAGTTTTGGGGGTGTTTTTCCAGGAAAAGCACCAAGTGATGTTCTAGGAAGTGTGTCAGAACTGCACAAACTAGGAGTGGTTGGATCCACTTGCATCCGACGTCCATCAGGACGCCCAAAGATGGGAGAACCATCTGAAGAAGGTGGGAGAAGTCTTCCCAGTAGCTGATTTAGCTGAACCACTCTGGGTGTGCTGACCCTGCCAAAGGGGATAGGGCTGAAAGGACCCAGGTGCCAAGAAGACTGGCAAGGGCACAGCCCTCATACAGCTTATCCTGGGAATAAATTTACCATCTGCAGTCACTGACAGTAAATTAAAGGAATTTTAAGCTTTTAGACTTCAGGAGAGAGACATCAGCCAGAGAGAGCATAAAGACCCCACCTCCAAATGGATCAGGAAACATTAGGTTTAACAAAGAGTCATAGAATCGTTATGGTTGGAAGGGACCTCCAGGGTCATCAAGTCCAAGCTTTATCCCTGAAGAATGGTTTTGTGGCAAAGAAGAAATACCTGGAGGGGATGATCATGGCTCATCAAGAAGAGTGCAATTCCTGGCCTTGGGAAGGCTTCCCTTCCCAAAATGACAAACCTGGGATAGCAAGAGATGGCTTCCAAGTCCTGGGGGAACACGGGATTCAGAGCATCGGTCCCCCTCCCTCTGGTGTGATGACCTGAGAACCATTTTCAGGCTTCAGAACAGGGGTGTTGCCTTTCCTACATGCCCCAGCACCATGGGCCAGTGATTCAAAGACAATGACTGGCCAAATTCCTCTCTAAAACTCAAGGACCTGAAGCTTAGATCTGAATCTCACCAACCTCTCATCCTGTAAAACTGAGGAAGAGACAGGGACAGCCTTTTGGCTCCTGGCATTGCAAGGGGATGAGGTCCATGCAGGAGACTGAAAACAGCCCAAACCAGACATGGTAAGTAGAAATGTTTGACCCACCGTGGACTGGAACCTATCTATGATCTCCAGTCTTGGTCGTCAAGGTGAGATATCTGGGGATGCTGCATTCTCCAGTGCTGTTTCCATAAATACCCATAAAGCTTCTGAGCCAGGCAGAGGATCTGAGACCTCTTCCAACACACGTGTGGTCAGTGGGGTTCAGTGTGGGCTCTTCTGATCTCTAACAAGTGGCGAGTGGATATCTTGACAGGACACCTGATTCTCAGCACTGCTCCTACTTAACCAGCTCCACAAGCTCTTTGGTTTCTTCCTTCTCTGTTGTGAGCAACCAGATGAACTGTGTGGCCAACTGTGCACCTTCATGGAGGAGAGCAGACCAGTGATTTGGGTTTCACCTTCCAAAAACCCCTCTTGTTTCTCTGCTGAGGAGCTGGGCAGCTCCAGCAAAGGACATGGCCATGCCATGGCCTCCAGAAGCTTGTGCACGACAAGCTTCTGGCTTGAGGCAATGGTCTAATGGTCTAATGGTTAGGAATATGATGGGATAAAGGTTGGACTTGATGACCCTGGAGGTCCCTTCCAACCATAATGATTCTATGATTCTATGATTCTATGACTGCAGAAGCTGAAAGTTTGGGAAGTCTTAAGCAGGCACCTTGCTGTAAATGTCCTGGGATGTGGAGAGCAGTCAGAAACCCCAGGAAGCGCCGTATGAAATGCTGTGAAGGCATAAATTGGTGTCCTACTAAAACTCACAGCAGATGCAGATTTAAGTGGAAATTAAACTACACGGATGGGTGGTTTGGTTCCAGCAGAGTTGCAATGAGTCCCCAACAGGGCAGCTGTGTGGGATGCACAAGGCATCACCCAGCAGCACCCATCTGGTGAAGGACCATACGGGGCCACAAGTATCTGAGTCCCCATTGCACACGTGGGAAGCAAAAGGAGGAAGAGGGGGTGGGGGGCATCAAGCTGAGGGGGGTTTTTTCAATCCTCCGTGATTGGGATTTTGGGTTAATGCAGTGAAACCACTAATTAAACGTGCACTGAGATCAAAGCTCAGTGGAAACTACAGGGGGGAGAAAACAAGAGAGAAAAGAAAGAAAAATAGGGATTTTTGTTGTAACCAAGTCCTTAATTGAAAACTAAAGCAGCTTTGTTAATTAAAAGCAGCAAAAATAAAATGAGGGCACGCTCCAAAGATACACAACACGAGTCCAGCATCATGATGGAGATAATATGTTTTTCCCATGCTGACAGCAAAGAGGAGCTTTTCTTCCAGAGCCTGTTCTTCTTCTGGCTTCTCTATAAGGAAGAGTCTGCCTGGGATCCACACTGCAAAGCATTGGTGACTTTTACCTTCCAGAGCACCAAGCACCCTGGGCTAGAAAGTGTGGAGAGAGGAATTCCTCCAGACGAGCACATTTACAGCTTTTATGAACAAGTAAGAGTCAAGAGGAGATGGATCAGTGACCAGCATGTCTACACCAGGATACGAAAAAACCCCACTGGTAGCTCAGTGCAAACTGAAAGGGTTTAATCTGTAGCCCTGACAAGACATTATAGGACATGCACATGAGAAAGAACATCATATGTGTTGAAGTTTCACCCCCATCTTGATATCCAGCAATAGTGACCAAACATCTGGGAGACTCTCAGCTATTTCATGATGGAAGTGGCTCCATTGTGCCTGGGAACCAAAGATCCTCACACTTGAACTGCAGGGGAGGTGATGAGTGAGGTCAGCAGGGACCCAAGACTTCACATCAACCTTGGTTGATAGCCAGCTGAATATGAGCCAGCAGTGTGCCCAGGTGGCCAAGAAGGCCAACAGCACCCTGGCTTGTATCAGAAATGGTGTGACCAGCAGGAGCAGGGCAGGGATTGTCCTGTGCTGGGCACTGGTGAGGCTGCACCTCGAGTGCTGGAGTCAGTTCTGGGCCCCTCATGCCAAGAAGGACGTTGAGGGGCTGGGGGGTGTCCAGAGAAGGGACCAGAGCTGGGGAAGGGCCTGGAGCACAGGGCTGATGGGGAAGGGCTGAGGGAGCTGGGGGTGTTCAGCCTGGAGAAGAGGAGGCTCAGGGGGGACCTCCTGGCTCTCTGCAGCTCCCTGAGAGGAGGTTGGGGTGAGGGGGTGGTCGGTCTCTGCTCCCAAGGAACAAGCAATGGGACAAGAGGAAAAGGCAGAGGAGCACCACAGGAGCACTGCAGGAGCAGAAGAGCAGTTGGCCACTGAAAAACGAGGATTCAGCTCAGGATCTGTTGGACCTGGGGTTCAACACACACAAGTCAAGCATCAAGAATGGCTCTTGAAGGAGGCTTCTCTTGACCAGCTACATCCTCGGGCAACCTATGCACCCGGGTGGCAACCACAGCCTGCTCTTTCTGTATCTATCAAGAAGGAAATCAGAAAAAGAAATCACATTTGGCAACGAGAAAGAGTTTCAGAGCACCGGGATGTCTGAGGAATCTCTAATGCACACTGGCTCCCCTCTCCCTCTGCAGCACCCAGTAGATGGCAGCAAGCTATTGCTTATTCCTCCTGCCTGGGACAGCCTTTCACATTCAGGCAAGAGGCACAAATCTCTCCTGTCCCTCGTCGAGCAAATAAAAACCATCCCCTGCCTGCCCATCGTCCCTGGAGAGGAGAGCTGACCACTGAGCATCCAACCCAGAACTCTGCTCTGAAATAAAGCACCCTCTGACATCCCACCATGAGATTGTCCCTGGTGGCGTTCCCCAACTGCCCTCATGTAGCCAGACAGGACAGGACAACTCTGTCACCTCCCATGGACACTTGTACTGAAAACAAGGGGTCTGTTTGCACTGGAGAATTGAAGCACGAGGGCATCTCTGCCTCTGGTCACCAACTGAGCCAGTACCAAACCCATAGGCTCTGTATGGACTCTGCTGCTGGGATGCACTCAAATTCACAAGCCAAAATGAAGTGGTTATCAGGTGCCAGAGCAGAGGCAGATCTGCTTCCCAAGCCCACGCCAGTCTCTTCCCACCACACTAGGTGGCCCTGTGCAGACATCTTGGCACCTGGACCTTGGTGCCCAATTCAACCAGTGATGCAGCAGTTTGACACTGGTTTGTAAGAAAGCTCAAGCTCCAGCTGCATCCTCCATGGAATCATGGAATGGTTTGCGTCGGAAGCTACCTTAAAGCTCCTCCAGTGCCACCCCCTGCCATGGGCAGGGACACCTCCCACCACACCAGGGTGCTCCAAGCCCCAGCCAACCTGGCCTTCAACACTGCCAGGCAGGGCCAGCCACAGCTTCTCTGGGCACCCTGGGCCAGGCTCTCACCACCCTCACATCAAACAATTTCTCCCTCCCATCCCATCTCCATCTCCCCTCTGGCACTTGGAACCCGTTCCCCCTGGTCCCATCACTCCCTGCCCTTGGCACCAGTCCCTCTCCAGCTTTCCTGGAGCCCCTTCAGGCACTGGAAGGTGCTCTAAGGTCTCCCTGGAGCCTTCTCTTCTCCAGGCTGAACACCCCCAACTCTCTCAGCCTGTCTTCACGGGAGATTCATTCATCTACTCTCTTACCCTCCCAACCTAAACAAAGATGAGTTTGGGGTAAAAGGTGTGTTTCCAGGACACCAAACACCTTAGCAGTTCTCACTTAGTTTGAAACCAGTACGAGGACTGGTGCCATTCTCTCCTGACTCTCTGCAGGTGGCTGTATGGGTTAAGGGAAGGTGTTTGCCCCGAGAACCTAGGTACACAAACAAGTACATGCACATTGTAGCATCAGGAGTGTCACCAGGAGAGCACAGACACAGAGGAACAAGGTCAGAGCAGCAGCTGTAGCTGTATTTTGCTGGGGAGGAGAAGCAAAGGTCATTCTCTTTTGTGAATGATAATTCAAGCAGCCCTGGTGTACTGATAATTTGATCACAGGCATCTGAACTACACTTCAAGGGCTTCTTCATGGCCAACCTGTGAACAACCGTAGAGCGTGCTGATGGCTTCTCCCCACCTCCTCATTGGGGACTTCTCCAGAGTGGCTGGGATCCCCTGGCAGTGACAATGTAGGTGCCACATCTACAAGAAAGACATGGTCAGAGCCAAGGGCCCTTTAGCAGCAGGAAAGGACATTCCTGGTCCCTGTGGGATTGGATGGCCATAGCAGCTGCTAACTGGAATGGCAGCATCAGAGAAACCTCTGATCTAACTCTTAGGTGTACAGACACCTCTGGTTTTCTATGCTGCAAACCATTTAAGGGATGAAGGACACTGTCAGACCCAGTAACGAGGAGCAGCACCACTCAAAAACTTTTATCTCAGAGGTCAAGCAGACATTGTGTGGTATGAAATGTTCCCATTTCATCACTGGCCTCTCCCTTCCCCTTGCAACCACCTCAATTAACTTTCAAGAACAGGGCAATTTTATCACTGCTGTATGTCTGAGAAAGTTTTTTTTTTTCCCAATGAAAAATGAAGATCTAAGAGTTATTTTATTTAAGGATAAGTCTGAAGCAGAAACTGAGCCCTTTTTGACCAGCTCTGATCAAATCTCTGCATAAACACACGAGTGTGATTTTTTTGTGGGGATAAAGGG
Organism: Aegotheles bennettii; assembly: GCA_013398125.1. NCBI lineage: Eukaryota > Metazoa > Chordata > Aves > Caprimulgiformes > Aegothelidae > Aegotheles > Aegotheles bennettii. The sequence continues at coordinate 45,230 of VZRW01000768.1, forward strand.
GGAGCAGGAAAGACGGCACAAGGGAAAAAGAACTGGAATCCAAATTTGAAGCTGTTTTATCCCTCTAATGCCATAAATCTATTTCTGGGTCTGAAGTTTCCAAAATTTGGAGGTATTTTGAACTCACCCTCAGTCCCAGATTTTGCAGGATGTGCCTGGGTACTGTACACAGGAAGGAAATTCTGCTTTTTCTTTGATACAGTAGTGGATGCCCTAACAACTGACTGCATTTCTCAACACACAAATAAGGGAAAAAATATTCATATTTGCAGGAAATTTAGCAAATGCTACAAATCCTTCTGTGACACCTCAGTAGTCAGAACCAGCCTATTTTGCCCTTTCTCCTGTCCCTGGAGAAACTCCTCACTGGAGCTCTCAGAACTATGCAATTCATTCTTGTTTTCAATGCTCTGGCTCTGCTTTGTGATGCTCTGCTGAGAGCTTCCCTATCCTTGAAACTGAGAATCTCAAAGCAAAAGTGATTTGAAACAAATGTTCCCCTACTCCCAAACCAGCCAATCTTCCTGTTGTCACCTGTGGGTTACAGATCTTCTGAAAAACGTGGTTTAAACAGCAAAAGTCTCACCAGAACCAGTGAGCGTTACATGGGTTCAGATTTTGCTGCCCTCTACGTGAATTTGGCTTCAGTGGAGAAAGATCTTCTTCCTCCAGCTTCTCTGGTTGGGGTTTCTACTGCCAAAGTCATAGAGAAAGAAAGGGGATGCCCAGTGCTCTTTGAGGCCAACAGAAAGCCTTGAGGAATGTATCAAAAGTGAAAAATAAAACCAAAACCAAACTCAAAAGTGACACCCAGGAAAATCTTGAAAGTCTTTTGGTCCTTTCTCAAATGGTCTGGGTCTTCCCTATAAACTTGAGCACCTCGGACTTTAAATGCATCCACTTTCAGAAAAGGACCACAAAGGACCTGTTCCAGAATTGAAACTTCATGTATGAAGAGTGATGTATTGATTGTTAATTGTGGCTGATCACTTCTTGAACCCTGAGCATCACACTCCCACAGACAAAGAAATGTCAAGATGGTAAGGGAGCAACAGACGCAGTGAACTGATTGTCCAAGGGAAGCATGAGCCAGCTGGCTTCAGGTGAGGCTTAGACCCAACCTGGAGGGCAATGAGCTCCATAACTGCCTTAGAAAATCTGTTTTTCTGTCTGGGTAAAGAATACACTAGAAAAACTATTGTGGCTTTCCCTGATCAAAGAAGCCCATAACTTCTAATCAAGGTCCTTAAAGAGATTGGAGTAAATGTTGGATTATTCAGAGACATGGTTTAGTGGTGGACTTGGCAGTGCTGGGTTAACGGTTGGACTCGATGATCTTAAAGATCTTCTCCAACCCAAATGATTCAGTGATTCTGTTCTGCACAAGGGCAAATGCAAAGAGCAGAGATGGGGCAGTGAGCCCCAAGCTGGGCTAGACCCACATCATAAATCTTCTCTCTCATTCAGCAATGATCACCCAGGTCCCTGGGTGGGGAATTTACCCCAGGGACCAGGAGGGAAAGGAAGAGCAAGTGAGTATTTCTCCATCAGCTCTGCCACTGCTCCTGTGGATGAAACAACCACTTGCTCTCCATTTCTCATCTTTAAAAAGGCAAACCCAATAGTTCACTTCCGCGCCGAGCATTTACAGATTCCTCTATGAGCTGTATCACAGAAGTACAAATTACTTTCATCCACATGGATGTTATTTTATGCTTTCTGGGGGTGAACTGTTATGTTTATTTTATAGTTTGAACAGACCTCAGTAACTGGAGTCCCTGAGGTACCACGAGAGCTTCCTCGGGTAATTGTAAATTCGGGGGAGCAAGGCAGGGTGTGGAGACTTGTGCATATAAAAGGAGAATCTGGGTGATAAGTATTCAGGAGCCATCTGAAGAACAAAAGAATACAACATACTCTCCAGATCACAGAAATCTTCCCCAAAACAAAGGGAGAAGTGATGCAGTCATGAAAGCTAAAAAGAAATGTTGTTGAATTCATATTACGGGAAGAAATCTGCATCACAGGTACCACGAAGCTGCTGTGCTAAAAGCTCAGGGACTTCTTCTGAGCTCCACAGCCACAGAATCATAGAATCATAGAATCATTATGGTTGGAAGGGACCTCCAGGGTCACCAAGTCCAACCTTTATCCCATCAGATTCCTAACCATCAGACCATCAGACCATGGCCTCAAGTGCCTCATCAACCCGTTTGTTGAACACCCCCAGGGACGGTGACTCCACCACCTCCCTGGGCAGCCCATTCCAGTGCCCAACCACCCTCTCAGGAAAGAACTTCTTCCTAATCTCCAACCTAAACTTCCCCTGATGGAACTTGAGGCCATTTCCTCTCGTCCTGTCATCAGCAATTCGGGAGAAGAGACCAACACCAGCCCCACTACAACCTCCCTTTAGGTAGTTGTAGAGGGCAATAAGGACTCCTCTCAGTCTCCTCTTCTCCAGGCTCAATAACCCCAGTTCCCTCAGCTGGTTCTTGTTTTCCAGACCTCTCCCCAGCCTCATTGCCCTTCTCTGGACTCGCTCCAGCCATCAGAGAAGTTACCCAGCAGCTCCAACAACTCCTCTATGAAGAAGTCTGGTGTGTGTTTGATGTTGTGGAAACTGCTGGTCTGGCTGATCACCCATCAAGAAAGATGGGGAGGGGTGAAGACGTTCCCTCCTTGCCCTTCCCTTCAAACTCCACATCAAATTATGCAGCACTACAAGTCAGAGCTCTGTGGCTACTCAACCCTCACTGCAAAGACTTCTCCAGAGATTGCCCAGCCAGCCTCCAGCAGCGCTTGGTCAGCGGTTCATTATTTGGGTGCCAGTTGCTGTCAGCACATGCTCAAGCTCTGTTCTGCCTGCCAAGAAGCTGGGCTAATTTATTTAGCATTTCAACAGATCAGGGGAAAAAAAAATCATTTTAAAAAGGAAAGATTGAATTTGGGAACTCTGTTCCTTGGAGAGTCAGTAATGGATCTTTCTCTCTCCTCCTCCTCTATGCCTCAGCATTCATAACTTCTCCATGTCAATGTTATTATGAAGAAACTAATTCAATAATGAGATCATTCCCCATATGAGTAAGTAAATGAGGCACTTACTCATACCTATTCTCCCTCATCTGAAGGAGTTGTGCTTCTCTCATAATTCAGTCTCCGAGAGCGATGGCCAAATGATGACAACAACCACTTCTGGTTGTTTGTGGTGGGTCACATCTGAGTGTCACACAAAACTCTGCCATTTGGTCTACATGCCTTAATTTCCAAGTTCCAGACCCTTCCTTTGGCTATTTCTTAGGCTCAGCTGTGCCATTGCTGAACCAGCTGCTGTTGCAGAGGATCATCCAATACAGCTACTGGTAGTCAGCACCCCAGGTCCAGGTCCACTCATCATTTAGTGTTTGCTTAATCCTCAAATGGTTCACTAAAGGGGGATCAAGCAGGAAGATTGGTGAGAAACTGGCAGGGGATCTATCATGTCCAAATTTGGTTTTATTTTGCTGTTACTACTATTTTAAGGGCAACAGAACATGAAGGGAGCCAGCATCTTGAAGGGAGCCACACAATCACCAACCACATGAAGTTCAAGGGTCGGTACTGGGACCGGTGTTGTTCAATATCTTCATCAACGACCTGGATGAGGGTACAGAATGTATCCTGGCTGGGTTTGGACCTGGGACTAAGCTGGGAGGAGTGACTGACACACCAGAAGGTTGTGCTGCCATTCAAAGAGACCTTGATAGGCTGGAGAGTTGGGCGGGGAGAAACTTAATGAAATTCAACAAGGGCAAGTGC